>QRFJ01000931.1:133694-197137 GCA_006176705.1 Cocos nucifera | reverse complement strand
CCAAAACCTATAATGAGGCGATATCAGATATCAACTCCGAGAAATGGTTAGAGGCAATGAAGTTAGAAATTGACTCGATGCACTCAAACCAGGTCTGAACCTTGGTAGATCTACCAGAGGTTATAGTACCTATTGGGTGTAAATGGATCTTCAAGAGAAAGATTGGTGCAGATGGGAATGTGGAGACATTCAAGGCTAGATTAGTGGCAAAAGGTTATAGTCAACATGAAGGCATTGACTATCAGGATACCTTTTCACCAGTAGCTATGCTAAAATCCATCCGCACATTGCATGCTATTGTAGCCTATTTCAATTATGAAATATGGCAAATGGATGTGAAAATGGCATTCTTAAATGGATATCTTGAAGAAGATATCTATATGGAATAGCCGCTAGGTTTCACATCCAGTGATGATGATCATAAGGTATGCAAGCTGCAAAGGTCCATATATGGACTTAAGCAAGCATCTCGGAGCTGGAACACTCATTTTAATGACATGATCAAAATGTTTGATTTCATCAAAAATGAGGAGGAGCCATGTGTCTTCAAAAGGGTCAGTGGGAGCACTGTTGTCTTTCTTGTATTGTACGTGGATGACATCCTCCTTATCGAAAATGATATTCCCATATTGACCATAGTTAAAATGTGGTTATCTAAAGAATTCACCATGAAAGACCTAGGAAAAGCATCCTTTATTCTAGAAATTAAGGTCTATAGAGATAGACCAAATAGGATGCTAGGACTTTCATAGAAGATGTACATAGAGAAAGTACTAAAGAGGTTTAGTATGAAAAACTCTAAGAGGGGTTTAGTACCCTTCAGGCATGGCATTCATCTTTCCAAGAAGATGTGCCTAGCACACTTGAGGAAATAGAATGCATGAGCAAGATCCCTTATGCTTTAATAATAGGGAGCCTCATGTATGCCATGTTTTGTACACGACCTGATATAGCCCATGCCGTGAGTGTCACGAGAAGATATCAATTGAATCCAGGTGAAGAACACTGGACTTCTATGAAATATATTCTTAAGTACTTGAGAAGAACTAAGGATATGTTACTGATCTTTGATAATGGAGAACTCCATGTCCAGGGGTATACAGACTCAGACTTTATGTCCGATGTAAATGATCGAAAGTCGACATCTGAGAGTCTGTTTATGTGCAATGGTGGAGCTATCAGTTGGAAAAGTTTCAAACAGACGGTGATAGCAGATTCCACCATGGAAGCAAAATATATCGCTACGTCAGACACTGCGAAAGAAGCATTCTGGTACAAGAAGTTTATTGCGGAGATCGAAGTGATGCCATTAGATGCCATTTCTCTGTACTGCGACAACAATGGCACCATAGCCCTTGCTAAGGAGCCATGGTCTCACCAGAAATCCAAGCATATCGAGCAACCATACCACTCCATCTGCGATTACCTCGAGAAGGGTTACATCGAGGTCAAGAGAGTTAACTCCGTAGATAATGCGGCAGACCCGCTTATAAAGCCGTTGGGCCAACAGAAGATCGAAGCCCACCTTGAGAAGATGAAACTTAGATTTGTAGCCAATTGGCACTAGGTCAAGTGAAAGTTTGTTAGATATGTGTGCCCTAGAAGCCAGAATTGGCTGACACTTGTAATACACTTCTAAGGGCAAAATTATAATTTTGATTATAAATAAGAAAATGGGTTATTTTTTATTACATAAGTATATTTAGTGTCTGTGATACATCCCTTGAGTTAATGGTAATAATAATTCATATTTTCAAGAGTTGAAAATTTAAGACATGAATTTTCATTTATTAACTCATAAAATGCTCCTGACCGTAGGATCATCATGAGGATGGTGATTGATCTGGAAGGTTAGTGTACAATCGCTTCTTTGTAGTAGATGAGTCTTAAGTCTACGGTATAGAGACACCGGAGTGAGAGTACAGTTACTCATTTGAGAATGAGGGCACTGAGCGTGAAACCTCGAGTAGTCATAAGGAAGTCTACCTTTTCGTCGATGACTGACTTGATGCTACAGTGGTATGTCTAGTTCTTTTATCTGAGGTGCACCGATAGTTCACCTTGAGGGTGTTATAGTTTGACTGCACTATGAATCGATCTCCTAGCCATTCGAAATCTTGAGGTGTATGTTGGCTATAGCATGTTCATTGTAGGAATTGGATAGCACCAAGATGGAATCTATCTACCTCGGTGGATGAGGAGCAGCCCTATGATGATCATGAGAATTAAGTCCATAAGCCCATGGCCATGGCAGAGAGTGTAAAATAATAGAAAGAGTTTCTATTAAGGTTTTCACATCGGACTTGAATCGAATGATTTAATCATATGATAGAAATTAGGGTTTGATGAGTTCACCTTAACCCTAATCTGATCGGGGCTCAAGATAGAATAACTTAATCACACAAGTAGCTACACCGAGAGATTCATTTTTAGTTTTGATGGGTTGCCACTATATGCTGCTAGGTGTCACTGGTGGATTTTGGGAGCAATTAGAATGATTTAGATGATCGATTATTCTAACTTGTCTGAATTAGAAGAGTTCTGATCCATCGAAAGGAGTTTCGATGATATCAATGATGAAGATCATGATATATCCTATTATCATACAGAACTGAACCTAACTAGGTCACACAAACAAAGGTTTGGATCTGGATATCATCAAATGGAGTTACCCAGTTCAATTGATTTGAATAAGATTCAATTAGGTTCATGGAAATCATGCTAGCACACGATTGAGCCTAACATTCTCTTTTCTCTATCATAAAAATTATCTCGACTGAGCCAAATGAGTTTGTGCTCACTTAGGTATCTTTACCTAGTTTGGATGGAGCTTGTCCAAGTAAGAAAAGGGTTGTCTTAATGTATGAGATAAATTTGAGACAACACCTGCCATTTTTCGTCACCTACTAATTCTTATACTTTGACTTGGTCAAACATTGACCTTTGACCCTTGGACATCTGCCTATGTGTCATGCACTTATTGGAGAGCAGATATGGGCTTGTCCCCTCTCTGGAAATTGGATAGAAGGGGGTGCATGCCTTGGATGGCGTGCGCCCATGGATAGGGATGCTGGAGTCCCATATGGATGGGACTTCAGGTTGCTTCTTGGTTTCTACTTATGTGGCCCTTGGGTATTTACTTTGACCAGTCTTAGGTGCCATCTAAGAATGAACCTATGGATCTCTCATCTGATTGGATCAGGTGATATCATCCCACTAATCAGATTTAGATCTGATTGCACGAAGCAATGTGATTGGCCGGGGTGATGAAGCACTGCATGGCGCAGCAGAGTCTATAAAAAGACCTTATTTGCACCCACTTTTGAGAACTCCTCTTCTAGGCCATGCCCCAAGGCTACCCCTCTCCCTTCTCCATGCCACCATCTAACCCTCTCTCTCCTCTCCATGCCCAAGGAAGTTGGGCCTTCAGATTAGTGCGAGTCAGGTAACGAAAGGCTGACGAAAAAGGAGAAGGCGGCACTGCTGCAGAGACGACGGATGATCTTCAGAAGAAGTTTTAAAGATTCTCCAAATCAGATCCAGATCTAATTTTTGGAGAAAAGAAAGAGAAGGAGAAGATCTCCAGATCTAGTCCGAGTGGATACTGGTAGAGGCCAGGTGCTTATGTGGCTAGATCCAGAACCTCTGGGCTTCGGCAGGATCATCAACGGATAATCAGATTATCCAAAATCAAGATAATATTAATTCAAAATTAATTTAGTTTTATTTTTTTAATTATCAAATCATAAATCAGATCTGAAAAGTGTCAGATCTGATCTAGATTTAAGAGGTGATTTTTGAAATATGCCTCTCGATCCAATCAGATCTGAACGAACCTGACCCCAGAAAATTAGGTTTTCCCTTCACTATGTCCAAGTGTCCAGGGTCAACTGTTGACCAATGTGCAAAAACAGGAATTAGCAAGTGACAAAAATTGGTAGGTGTTGTCTTAAATCCATCTAATGAATTAAAACAATCCTTTTCTAATCTGGACAAGCTTCAGTCAATCTAAGACAAGATTTCTGAGTGAGCCCAAACAAATTTGGCTTAGTCAAGATGAACCAAAATGATTACAAAAGGAGAATGTTAGGCTCAATCGAGTGCTAGCATGATTTTCTTGAACCTAATTAGATCTAATCCAAATCAATTGAACTAGGTTAGTCCAATTGATAACATCTAGACCCAAACCTTTTTTTATGTGATCTAGCTAGGTTTAGTTCTATATGATAATGAGACATGTCGTGATTGACATCATCGAAACACCTTTTGGTGGATCAGAACTTTTTTGATTCATACAATTAGAATGATCGATCATCTAAATTATTCTAATTGCTTCGAAAATCCACCAGTGACACCTAGCAGTATATGGTGGCAATCGATCATAACCAAAAGTGAACCTCTCGGTGTAGCTATCTGTGTGATTGGATTCTTCTATCTTGAGCCCTAACAGGATTAGGGTTAAGGTGAACTCGTCCAACCCAATATCCATCATATAAATTAATCATTCGATTCGAGTCCAATGTGAAACTCTAATAGAAACTCTTTCTATCATCTTCACTCTACTATGGCCATGGGCTTAAGGACTCAATCTCATGAGTATCATAGGACTGCTCCTCACCTATCGAGGTAGATAGATCTTCTATTGGTGCAATCCAATTCATACAATGAACATGCTATAGTCAACATACACCTCAAGATTCTGAATGGCTAGGTGACTGAGTTACAGTGTAGTCAAACTATAACATCCTCAAAGTGAACTATCGATATACCTCAGGTCAAAGAACCAGACACACCACTGCAGCATTGAGTCAGTAATCGATGAGAAGGTAGACTTTTTTATGACTGCTCGAGATGGTCACGCTCAGTGCCCTTATTTTCTAATGAGTACATGTACTCTCGCTCCGATGTCTCCATACTGTAGAGTCACGACATATCTATCCTAAGAAAGTGATCATACACCAATATTTTAGATTGATTACCATCGTCATGATGATCCTATGGTCAGAAGCAGTTATGAGTTAATTATGAAAATTCATGTCTTAAATTTTCAACTTTTAAAAATATGAATTTATCATTATCATTAACTCAAAGGATGTATCACAGATACTTTAAATACATGCTGTGATAGGAAACAACTTTTTTATCAGTTTATAATCAAAATTATAAAATTATCCTTAGAAGTGTATTACAAGTGTTTAGCCAATCTAGCATCTAGGACACACATCTAACAAACTTCCACTTGACCTAAAGCCTATTGGCTACAAATCTATGTCCCATCTTCTCAAGATGGGCTTCTATCTTCTGTTGGCTCAATGGCATTGTCAACGAGTTAGCTGCATTGTCTACAGTGTTGACTCTCTTGACTTGGACATATCCCTTCTCGAGGTAATCATGGATGAGGTGGTATCGTCACTCGATGTGCTTGGATTTTTAGTGAGACCTCGGCTCCTTAGCTAAGGCTATGGCACCATTGTTGTCATAGTATAGAGGGATGGAATCCGATGGCATCACTTCGAGCTCTATGGTGAACTTCTTGTACCAGATGCCTCTTTTGTAACCTCCAACATAGTGATGTACTCTGCTTTCATGGTGGAGTCTGCTATCACCGTCTACTTGGAACTCTTCCAAGTGATAGCTCCACCATTATAAATAAATAGATTTTCAGATGTCGACTTTCGATCATCTATGTCGGACATGAAATCCAAGTCTATATACCCCTGGACATAGAGTTCTCCATTACCAAAGACTAGAAATATATCCTTAGTCCTTCTCAAGTACTTAAGAATATATTTCATAGAAGTCTAGTGCTCTACGTCTGAATTTGACTGATACCTACTCATGACACTCACAGCATGGGCAATATCAGGTCGTGTACATAGTATGGCATACATGAGGCTCCCTATTGCTGAAGCATAAGGGATCTTGCTCATACATTCAATCTCCTCAGGTGTACTAGGACATATCTTCTTGGAGAGATGAATGCCATGTCTGAAGGATACTAAACCCCTCTTGGAGTTTTCCATGCTATACCTCTTTAGCAGCTCCTCTATGTACATTTTCTGTGAGAGACCCAGCATCCTATTCGGTCTCTCCCTATAGACCTTAATTCCCAAAATAAAGGATGCCTCTCCTAGATTTTTCATAGAGAACTCCTTAGACAACCATATTTTGACTGTAGTCAACATGAAAATATCATTCTCAATTAGGAGGATGTCATCCATGTACAGTACGAGAAAGACAACAGCACTCCGACTGATCTTTTTGCAAAAATAAGGCTCCTCCTCATTCTTGATGAATCCAAATAATTTGATTACATCATTGAAATGAGCATTCCAGCTTTGAGATGCTTGCTTAAGTTCATATATGGACCTTTGCAGCTTGCATACTTTGTGATCATTATCACTAGATGTGAAACTTAACGGCTGTTCCATATAGATATCTTCCTTGAGATATCCATTTAAGAATGCCATTTTTACGTCCATCTACCATATTTCATAATCGAAATAGGCCGCAATAGCAAGCAATGTGTGGATGGATTTGAGCATGGCTATTGGTGAAAAAGTATCCTGATAGTTAATGCCTTCATGCTGGCTATACTCTTTTACTGCAAGCCTTGCTTTGAATGTCTCTACATTCCCATCGACACCTATCTTTTTCTTGAAGATCAATTTACACCCAATAGATACTATACCTTCAGATGGATCTACCAAGGTTCAGACTTGGTTCGAATGTATTGAGTCAATCTCTGACTTCATTATCTCTTACCATTTTTCAAAGTCGATATCTGATATCGCCTCATCATAAGTTTTGGGATCATCATCATGAACCCCATTTTCTATGAGGAATATTTTCTCTACGTCTTCTGATATAGTACCTAAGTACCTTTTAGGAGGATGAAAAATTCTACTTGATCTATGAGGTGGAGGAGGTAGCGTCTGGGTTGGTTCAATCTGATTGGGTTCCACAGGTTCCTTAGCTCATTTCTCATCGAAGACTTTCTCCTCGAGTCTAATATATCTTCCGATGCCATCATCTAGAATAAACTATTTTTCAAGAAAGATGGCATGTCGACTCACAATCATATTGTGATCTTCTGGAAGATAGAAATAATATTCTAATGACTCTTTAGGATATCCAATAAATCAAGCTCTAAAGGACCTAGACTCTAATTTATCCACTTGTTGTCTCTTGACATGGGCCGAACAATCCAAAATTCTAAGATGACTCAGACTTGATTTCTTACCATGCCATATCTCATACAGTGTTGTAGGAATGGTCTTAGAGGAAATTCTATTCAGTAAATATATAGCAGTCATCAGACTATGTCCCCAAAGAAACTTAGGAAGGTCCGTGAAACTCATCATGAATCGGACCATATCTAATAGGATTCGATTTCTCTATTCTGAAATCTCATTGAGTTGAGGCGTTCCAATGGAGTCCATTGAGAGACTATTCCATTATCCTTAAGATAGTCTAGAAATTTTTGGCTAAGGTATTCATCTTCTTGATCTGATCGAAGAACCTTAATGGATTTTTCTATTTGCTTCTCTACTTCGAGTCTAAATTTTTTGAACTTTTCAAAAGCTTCAGACCTGTATCGTATCAAATATACATACTCGTACCAAGATAAATCATCGGTAAAGGTGATGAAGTAGACATAATTGCCCCTGATCGGCATATCAAATGGACCACATACATCAGTATGTACTAGGACAAGCAGGTCTATTATCCTTTCACCATGTCCTGTAAAAGGGAGCTTGGTCATTTTGCCGTGAAGGCATTATTCATAAATTGTATATGACTCAAAAGTCAATGGACTCAATAGCCTTGATTTCTCCAATTTGTTAATCCTGTCTTTCTCTATATGACCTAGCCTAAGGTGCCAAAAATACATATTATTTAGACTATCCCTAGGTCGTTTTGATCCTATCGCATTCACATTTTGCTCGATATTAAAAATAGAAACATCAATATGTAACTGATAGAGACCATTTATAAGTAAACCCCTTGTAATTTTATTTCTTTCATAAAAAATATTACAATGGTCCTTAAGAAAACTAATAACATAGCCTTCTTATGCTAAACATAAAATAGAAATCAAATTTTTGCTTGCTGCAAGCACATAAAAATAGTCCCTAAGAACTAAATCTAATCCTGATGATAATTGTAGATGGTAGATTTTCACGGCCATAGCAGCAACTCTTGCTCTATTTTCGATGCGTAGGATCATCTCACCATCCCTCAGCCTCCTGCTATCCTGAAGATCCTATATAGAAGTGAACAAGTGAGCACTAAAACTAGAGTCAAGTATCCAACTGGATATAGAAGAAATCGTAAGGTTAGATTCTATAATGAGCATACCTCCAGAAGGACCTACCTCTTTCTTATTTTTCAGACTGGCCAGGTACAAAGGATAGTTTCACTTTCAATGGCCAACAATATTGTAATGAAAATATTTTTCCTTGTCGGCCTTCTTTTTTGGCTCTGTCTTCTTCTTCTTCTCACCATCCACCTTCTACTTCTTCATGAACTTCTTCTTCTTTCTAAAAGATTTTCTCTTGAAAGAAGTTCACTCCACAGCAAGTACTGAGTCTTTAGAATCTTTTATAGAAAGCTCAGCAGCAACTAGTAGGTTCATGAGTTCAACCAAGGTATTCTGAAGTTTATGCATATGGTAGATCATGATGAACTATTCATACGCATCAGTGAAGGACTACAGAATTTTATCAATCTGTAGATCCTGACCTAACTTGACATCGAGCTTCTCAAGCTCTTCTAAGTCCTAGATCATTATCAGATCATGATCTTGGATCGACTGCCCAACATGCATCTGAGCCTTAAATAATCTCTTAGTGACTTGATATTTGGCTGCGCAACTCTGTTCTCCAAACAACTCTTGTAGATGAGTCAACTTTTGGTGACTAGTCTTAATATCTTCATGTTGGTGCTAGAGCTCATCAGACATCGAGCCCAACATGTAATATTTGATTTTATTATCTTCATCCATCCACTTCTCGGGAGATGCTCTCTCATCAGTGGATGGATGGGCTGGTAAGGTGGGAGGATCCTATTCCAACATATGAGTCAACTTCCTAGAATCTAAAATAATTTTGAAGTTTTGGAGCCAATCCTTGTAGTTAGGTCCGATCAGTCTATAGGCATCCACGATATGGGCTAGTGGATTGGATGCAGACATCTTTCTGTAGAAAGTCAAAGTTTCTAGCTAGATTTTATAATTAGACTTGATCAATTTATTTAGAAATTTTATTTTTAAATAAATTAGGCTCTCATAATTTACTCGAATCCCTACACTTCCTACGTAGAGATGCAAAAATCTTCATGATTATTGATTTCTAGTGGATGGTGCAGTCCCACCGACTGGCTCACCACCATACCTAATAGTTATTGGTGATGGGTCAACTGATGAGTGGACAACTCTTATCCAATAATTCTTTAATCATGGTGTACTCAAATCTGATCTCTAATTCATGAAGCTTATCATGCCCGAAATATTGCTCCACTACTTAGTTAAGTCAGACCCACCAATTGTATGAATTAGATTCCTGATTGGGCCCCTCACCATATCCAAAATATTGAGCCTAATCCATCCTCCAACCTGTAGCATCCAATGCCTAATAGACGTGGTTGCATCTTTCCATTGTAACTGAACCACTGTATCCTATTGAGAACAATCAACCCTAGGAAGGACCTGCACATTCGTAATGGTGGAAGACCTTAGACTTAATATTTTTTTAGAAAGATTTAATTTAGGTCTCTTTAAACTTGACTTGACTTAGTCGTAACAATTATGACTAACCTGGTGGTATGGGTTGGCTCGAATTGTTAGCCCCCTCAAATCAGAACTGGATCGACACAAATGGCTAGGTAAGTGAGATCGATGGAAGGGATATGCCATTTACTCGAGAAGAATACATTCAGGTTGAGTAGTTTCCAATTAAAAATTAGTCGGTCATATCTGTCAGACTTATCTTAGACACCAAATTATCAAATCAGAATTAATTGGGTTACCCTACAATGTAGGCTTGAACCGCAAAAGCCAAATTAGGTCTTGGCTTGATTGAGTCACATCTCAATGTGATTTGATCTTGACCCAGACTTAATCCTATTAGACTGGTCAAATCTAAGCTTTTTCTGATCCCACCTAACTAACTCTTGATTTAGTTTGATCAATCGCTAGACCTAATTGAGCTATCCAAGCTCGAACCCAATTTTATGAATATAACTTAGATCTAAAAATTCATAATTTTTAGATCTAATTATTTTATAATCTTAATTCTTAATTAAGTATTAGATTCATGAAAAAAATATGTAATAAAATTCTAAGGTTTCGAGATCTAGGGTTTTGCAAAAAAAAAAGTTTTAATTTTTGATTAAGGACGAACGCGCAGCACCCCTACATGTCATAAGAACAACCCATCGAATGAGATGAGAGGGCCTTTAAATCTTACTTTATTCTTATTATCAGATGGCCAAGAGGAATGCCTTAATCAGAATTATAATTTCTACTACAAAACTAGTTAGATCTAAATTATATGTCGCATATACAATTAATGATATAACATATACATGTTTTACATACATCTCATGTATCATAACTAAATTAAACATACATATTTTCAGATCTGATATATCACATATAATATTTAAAAAATAAAATTTAAATTTGATCACATCAAATAAAACTATTCAAGATATTTTATAGAACTATTCTATAATTAGTCTAAGCATGCATCTTTCATATCTCATATGAAAAAATTAAAATTATACTTTCTATTTTCTAGATCTTGTTATAATAATTATAACTTTAAAAAAATAAAAATTAAATAGATCTAAAATTATTTTTAATCAAATTAAAAATATGATTATGCTATACTACATATAGAATAATTCTATACTTAGTCTAGTCATGCATCTCATACATTGTAGATCTAAATCATTCTAATTTTAATTTTCTAATTTTAGATCTAATCACATCTAATGTGACATCTAAAATTATTTTATATTAGATCATAAATAAAAATAAATTAGATCTAAAGTAGATCTGATGAATTGCCAACCTGGCTTTGATACCATTTGAAGAAAAAATTATATTTTTTTGGCACAGGATCATTCAGATCTGATTAGATTTGAAGAAATATTTTAAAATTTTTTTCTATGATCCTAATCAGATCTGAGACATCTCGGATCTAATCCTAAAAATCTAATATTATAAAAATAAAAATAAAATTAAATCTAATTAAATTTTATACCTTATTTTAGGTAAAATTTTTTCATATGAGATAAAAGCGGAGGAACCAACATAAATACTTTTATTAATTATATAGGAACGAGTGCCAGTACAAATTTGGCCCTCTTTTTATTACAAAGAAGGGAGAATTCGGACAAGAGGCCCCTTGTGAGACTAGGCTAAAACTCGTTCTGCTATTCAAAGAACTCTTCTAATGCATCCAACACCTATCATATTGGACAATTCTGAGTTCTTTAACGCATCAATATTGGCTAAAAGAAAGAACTCAAATACTTATTGGAATCAAAGACCCAAGTTAAAATTTTATGGAGTATAAAACTCTCAATTATACTAATGTATGATAATTATGCTTGAACCTTTCTCCCATACTTTTCCTTTGCCAATTCGGTTGATGCTTAACCTTGTCCATAACCCATGCCCAACTCTTTGGGCATTGAGAGGGGAGAGAGAGGATCAGATGGGGCATGGAAGAGAGAGAGAGGCAGTCTTGGGGCATGAAAATTGTGCAAGACTTTTTAACCCTTGGTGCAGATAAGGTTTAAATAGACCCTACTATGCCATGCAGTGCCACATTATCCCGACCAATCATAGGCCTTCATTCAATCAGATCTAAATCTGATTGGTGGGATGATGTCATCTAATCCAACCAGATGAGAGTCCCTCAAAAATCTACATAGATGGTGCCAAGACTGGATAAAACAAAAAACCTTTAGCGCCCAGGTATTTAAACCCATCACGAAATCTAGAGTCCAATCTGTATGAGACTCCTTCCCTTATCCATATGGGGTGATGCCTAGGGTGGCGTGCACCCTCTCTCTTACCTCTTTTAGCAGGGGGACAAGAGACCCAGGTGCTCTCCTATAGGCATATGACACATGGCCCTATGTCCAATTATCCAGGGTCAACTATTGACCTATGTCCAAAAATAAAAATTAGCAAGTGATAGAAATTAGCAGGTGTTGTCTTAAATCCATCTAATGAATTAAGATAATCCTTTTTTAATTTTTACAAGCTCCAATCAGACTAAAATAAGATTCCTATGTGAGTCCAAACAAATTTGGCTCAGCTAAGACGAACCAAAATGATTACAAAAGGAGAATGTTAGGCTCAATCGTGTGCTAGCATAACTTTTTTGAACCTAATTGGATCTAATACAAATTAATTAAACTGGGTTAGTCCAATTGATGACATCCAGACCCAAACCCTTAATTATGTGACCCACGTAGGTTCAGTTCCATATGGTAATGAGACATGTCATGATCGACATCATCGAAACACCTTTCGATGGACTAGAACTTTTTTGATTTATACAATTAAAATGATCGATCATCTAAATCATTCTAATTGCTCTCAAAATCCACCAGTGACACTTAGTAGTATATGATGGCAACTCATCAAAATCGAAAGCAAACCTCTCGGTGCAGCTACCTATGTGATTGGGTTCTTCTATCTTAAGCTTTGATAAGATTAGGGTTAAGGTGAACTCGTCGAACCCCATATCCATCATATGAATTAATTATTCATTTCAAGTCAAATATGAAACTCTAATAGAAATTTTTTCTATCATCTTTATGAAGGAACCAGATCTAGGATTTCGTGGATAGATCTTTAAACTTTTTCAAGATTATACAGCGAAAGACTTAAATAAATAAAATATTTATTTAAGTAAACATGTAAATACCTAAATCTCAGATCTATTACATGATCAAGATATGATATTAAATTATAAATTAAAATCAAATAAGAAAGAAAAGGTTGATCAAATCAATCTAGATTTATACAACATCAAATATAGGTATAAAGTTAATTGATCAGATCTATTACCTGAGCAAGTTAGATATTCTAACTTACTAATCTAGGCTTAAGGATGAAGTCATGAGCCACACACATGTCCGGCCTCTAGGAGTCATCCACACAAGCTCACGAACATGATCAGAGATCTTGATGTAGGAAATCAACACAGTATGCTAGTACTGTGCTGATCTTTCTTCGATGGTTGATCTGATGCTTTCTTCTTTAAAACATGGATACTCCAAAATATCAAAACAAAAGAGAATGATTTGTGATGCTGAGACACCTCTTAAAAGCTTACAAAAAGGGAGGAAGAGATCTGGAGCAAGAACCTTAGAAGAAGACCCTCTTCTTCTTCTTTGTTCTTTTTCTAGACTTCCTGATTTGTGTTTTTAATACCTCCATGACCTAGATGAATTTTTATCTAATTTTTCTACATAAAGAGGCTTTTCTAATGTATACAATCCATAAAAATTTTAGCCAAAAATTTACTTTAAATAAAGAGATATGTAGAGTCCAAGTTAGGCTAAAAACCTAGACTAGGAAGGACTAAATAAGGGAAGCTGTTGGGGTGCCCAACTCTTGGGCGCCCCCACCTTTCTTTCTACCATGGACTAGCAAGTGGGGCACACAAAAATATCCTCTTTTACCATATAAATCAATAAAAATAATGAAGGATGGGTCGGCACACTTATGGGAAGAGTTTTGGTTGACAAGGATTCTATCTCATAGAATCATTAAGCAAAACTAATTTTCCTTTTGACTTGGTCTTCCAACAAACTTCCATATGAAAAAAAAGAAGAGAGAAGGGAGATGTGAGATTGCTTGAGATGTGGAGATTATTCATGTAAAAGTATAAAAAGAAAAGGATGGGGCATGATGGTTAGGTGGCGCAAGGAATAGGAAGTCCTAGTCACACTAGGACTCCTATTTTGACTTGGTCAAACAAGATCGTTTAACCAAATAAAAATAAGAGTAATTCAATCCAATTAAATAAGACCCTAACCTATTTAAGAACTTAGTTAAATTAGATTTAATTTTAATTTAATTTTTAATCAAATTAAAAAAATGGGTTGACCTGAGTCCTAGTTAGACTAGGACTAGTTCTTCCTTGCACTTAGCTTATCCAATAAGCCAATTGAACTTGATCCAATCAAGTCCAAACCAAATCTAATTAAATCATATTAATTTAGACTTAATCTCAGCCCTCTGGCTTAATTAAATTAAGTGAATTAGTAATCTAATTGCTAATCGATCCTCCTGCAACATTTGTACTAGGTCAAACATCAATCGTATTGATCATTTAATCCTAAAAAGATTCTAAATGCTGATCAACCATCCAATCGGAATGTGAAATCTAATGTGTGTGACCTCATAGGTTCAAACCTAAGTCGGTAGCATGAGAATAAATTTTTATACCAATCAAAGTGACCATCTAGCAATGATACCTGACGGTCAGATAGGGCGAAAGGTGTAGAACACGATCCTTAGAACCCATGCAAATATAGTTTCCATATAATTCATCTCCTTGACCATAATGCTCATAGGACACCTCAGAATTCAACTGTTAACTTTGATCAGGTTATCCACATTGTATTTCAAAATATCAAATCCATCTGATAGATTATCCTAGCCAAGATTTTGCTATATTGAAATACAGTGATACATTCTTCTCCAACTCTTGGAGTTATCAATTCCATCTTGATCACACTGCGACTTTGCAAGTACTTGACTGTGTCCAAAAGCCTTCCATTGCTAAATTAAAAATTTAGTTAATCTGATACCAAAGCATAGTGAGTTCCTTGCAAGTCACTGAGGTGATCTCAGGTCTAAGGGATACTTATATCTATATCCCATCAAAGATATTCTCGGCAGCAGAATGCTCTGGAGTTGGTCATGTTCAATGACTATGTATCCATTCATCTCACCTGTATACCATACCAGTGTCTCCACACTCCTTGGTTAAGAAAACAACCAACCTATATGGCATATAGCAACCTATGCTCGATGGACACTGTCATCCTAATTAACATCCTATCATTTGGTTGTAAACAAATTTAAGGACTAATTGATAAATCCTCTATTTATCAAAACTAAATAGTCCTAAGAACTTCATCACAATAATAGAATATATTAGAAGTTGTAAATTTATGATGAAAAAGGATGCCAAAATATATTTTTTTTATTTAATTAATAAATAAATTATAATATATCAACCATCAACAGGTTGACGATTGGCTTTGGAACATAATTCTCAACAACTTTCACTTATCCTAAAGCCACTCAGCATAGTATCTATTACCAATCCTTGACTTATGGTTGTTGAACTCCTTGATTGCCAGGCCTTTAGTAAAGGGGTCAGCTAGGTTCTCTTTTCCATCGATCTTCTGAAGGTCGACGACACCACGATCCATGATCTCACAAACCAAATGGAAGCAGCACAGAATATGCTTTGTCCATTGGTGTGCCTTCGATTCCTTTGCTTGAGCTATGGTGCCAGTGTTGTTGTAGTATAGCAGGACTAGACCATCAATGATGGGTGCTACTCTGAGCTCGATGATGAACTTTCTTAGCCACACAGCTTTCTTTGCTGCATTTGATGATGCCATATACTCTGCTTCGTAAATAGAGTCAGCCATTGTATGCTGCTTGAAACTTTTCCAGCAGATGGCTCCACCATTTAGAGTAAAGATATACCCCAACATACTTTTATCGTCATCATGGTCAGAATGAAAGTTGGAGTCTATAAACCCCACAAGCTTTAGATCTAACTAACTATAAACCAACCATTGGTCCTTAGTATTTCTCAAATACTTAAGGATGGCTTTAACTACCTTCCAATGATTTTCTTCAGGGTCAGACTAGTATCTACTCACTACTCTTAGTGAGTATGCTATGTCTGATCTCGTATATGTCATTGCATACATAATAGACCCCACTATCGAACCATATGGAATTCTACTCATATGCTCTCTCCCTTCAGGAGTTGTCAGACAATCCTTCTTAGAGAGAGAAATTTCTTAGCCTATTAGAAGATAGCCCTTTTTGAAATTCTCCATGCTGAACCTCTTCAGTATAGTTTCTATGTATGTGAACTGAAATATACCAAGCATCCTTTTAGATCTATCTCTATAGATCTTCATCCCTAGGATGAAGGATGCTTCACCCAAGTCCTTCATGGAGAACTATGATGATAACCACACTTTTATTTCTTGTAGTGCAGGGATGTCGTTCTGGATTAAGAGAATGTCATCCACATAGAAAATAAGGAATACCACTACTGGATCATTTGGCCATTTATAAATGCAGGGTTCTTCTCCATTCTTAATGAAGCCATACATTTTGATCACTTTATCAAAACACATGTTCCAACTCCGAGATGCTTGCTTTAATCCATAAATGGATATCTGAAGCCTACACATCTTGCACTCATCTATGAATGTAAACCTCTTAGGTTGTATCATATACACCTCTTCAATTAGCTCTCCATTTAGGAAAGCCATCTTCACATGAATCTATTAGATCTCATAGTCCAGGTGCACAACTATTGCAAGCATTATCCGAATGGATTTGAGCATTACCATTGGGGAGAATGTCTCATCATAGTTGATACCATAACATTGATGATACCCCTTATGTGAGGATTTATGGTGCTTTCAAGCCTTGGGAGGCCACTAGAGGAGTCACGATGATGGCTCCAAAAATTCTAGGATTTTGGTTGGTGCTTTGAAAACCTGGGATACATGGAGAAGCAAGAAATTAAAATCGAGAAATCAAGACTGCAGAAAGGAGATTTTTTGTAGGTTAGTCAGCTCAGTCCAAAATTGGATCAGCTAAGTCTCAGTGCGCAGACAAAATAGAGAGCTGCGCATTCGAGACTACTAGCACGGTACAAGACTAGGTTGGCTTAGTTTTAGACTGAGCCAACCCAGTGGAACTTAGCTGATTCAGTGCTGAGACTGAGCCATCTCAGTGCACAAGCAGAGTTACGTGAGGGTCTATTTTAGGCTAGGGTCTGGGTTGATTCTAGGGATCTTAAGGCCTGATTTGAGAGGTCTTAAGGGGGCTAAATCATGTATGGATCGGATCTAGATTTAGAGGATGAGAGCATGAGAGACATGGGTGTACATGGGCTCAATGAGTGCTTTCATGTATTGGGTTAGCTAGAGAGTTTTTTGGTCAGGCCTAATGGCTATGTATAAATACATAGATTGTATTAGGGTTTTGATGGTTGGAATCAATACAGACCTTTTCTTCCTCAACTCTCTTCTTCTCTTCTCTCTAGAGTTGCCGCCCTAGGGTTCTTGAAGAAGGCCTAAAGAAAGGGGGCGTCTCCCTCAAGCCCAAGGAGGGAGGTGCCCCATCATAGATCCAAGTGGAGGATCGGTGGTGTGCTACCCATAGAGAATATCACAGGTTCTTTCAGGTCCATGCTAAAGATCAGAAGCTTCCACAACATGATATCGATGCTTGTGTTGTCAAGGATGATTGGCATTCGAGAGATATCATGGGTCTATAATTTGGTATCAAAGCTAGATGATGCCTAAAATATTGTAGAGGACAATATGGTATCAGAGCTTGATGGTGCATGGAAGGGATAGAGAAGTCGTACAAGGTAAAATCAGAAATCTGTACAAGGATTTTATGGTATGTCTTAAATCTATCTTTGTTATTGCTGTGGTTTGGCCAATCCGGAGTAGTGGGTTGAAGGTGGAGGTTGAGAGGATTAACGAAAAGAAACTTTTTTGGGATGAAAGGATCTGGTGCATGATTTGCTGATCGATCTTGGTGGAAAGGCTGGAGTGTATGATGGTTATGTGATAGGTAGGAAATACTAGAGTGCTGCAGTAGCATTTTCCTTAAGATGTAGGGTTGAGAGAGGCTCGACGATGCAGCAACCGAGCAAGGTATCTCAGTAGAGAGCATCAGGGTTCTCTAGGATGATGGACAGTGTAGGACTGTTGAAGAGAGGTTTTCCAAGGGATAATGATTGAAAAAAGGCTGAAGAAGTGACTATATGTCCTTCGGTGTTAGGAAGGTAGGGAAGTAGTTGGAGATGTATTCAACAGTTCGACTAGAGCATGGATTTGCGAAGCCTTAGAAGTGATGGAGATGGATGATCCATGGAGGTCCAGCAGGTTAGGACTGGGTGGCTATAGAGCGGTGTAGAGATGAGTCAAAAAGCACTGGAGTGCTGTAGGAGCACTACCCTAGAGGCACAGGGGCTGAGAGAGGCTCAATGGTGCAGTAGCGGAGGAGTGTATCTCAGCAGATGGTATTAAGGGCTTCTCAGGAAGATCAGGAGCAGGTCTCAGGGAGTGCTAGGAGGTCTTAGGGAGCATCAGAAGGTCTCAGGCAGTTGGAAGTATGATGGATCAGGTTTCTTCTATAGGGGTACCAGGGAGAGTTGTGGTTCAGATGGAGGATGGTTCTTTGGGTGCAACTGAAGTGATGGCTGGTATAGGGACAGAAGAGAAGAACTAGGGTGAAATTTTCTAGGGTTTAGTCACTGGATTTAGAAGAGTTGGAAGAGCTCTTGGGTTTCAAAGGTGCTCGTAGGTTGCGGAGGTATTCAAGATAGCTTCGAAGAGGTCCATGGAGTGTGGAGGGTTCGAAGGGGCAGCAATGATGTTTGAGGTGTAGCGCTAGGCCCAGCAGTGCAGCATTGGGTGGTTGGGCTCGAGGGACTCAATGATGGAGTTGACTTCTGCTGCATCGGATGGACTTCGGATATAGGTGGAGCTCCATGGTGGTGGCTTCACAAGTGGAGAGAAAATTTGATATGAGTTAAGAGCGCTGGTGATGCACAATTTCAGATGGAGCGGCATGTGTAGATGGATAGGCATAGCTCTGAGGAGATTGTGTCAGGTGGTATAGCAAGTGCTAGTGTAGAAATGCTGTAGGTTCTTCAAGAAGTCTAGAGAAAGTGATGCAGCTACTAAGCAGAAGGGATCCTACAATTCTAAGATGGTTCCAAGAAGCAAGCACAGGTCTTCAGCAGTGGAGGTGGTCATCCCAAAGGCCTCAAGGGTGCACAACAGCTGAAGAAAATTGGTGGAGGCAATGTTTGCATAGGTGTTGTCGAGTGTGCGGGATAGCAAAAACATGCAGAGGTCATTGTCGAGGGTTTTGCCAAGGCTTGGGGCACCAAGGTGGAGATTGTGAGGATTTATGGTGCTTCCAAGCCTTGGGAGCCCATGGGAGGAGTCACAATGATGGCTCTGGGGATTCTAGGGGCTTGGTTGGTGCTTCAAAAATTTGGGACACCAGATGAAGCAAGGAATCAAAGCCAGAGAATTAAGACTGTAGAAAGGAGATTTTCTGTAGGTTAGCCGTCTCAATCCAAAACTAGGTCGGCTAAGTCTCAGTGCATAGGCAAAATAGAGAGCTGCACGTTTGGGACTGCTGGCATGACACAGGACTGGGCTAGCTCAATTTCAGACTGAGCCAACCTAGTAGAACTTAGTCGGCTCAGTGTTGAGACTGAGCTGGCTCAGTGCGTGGGCAGAGTTACGCGAGGGTCTGTTTTGTGCTTGGGTCTAGGTTGATCCTAGGGGTCTTAAGGCTTAGTTTGAGAGGTCTTAAGGAGGCTAATTCATGTATGGGTCGGGTCTAGATCCAGATGATGAGAGCATGGGAGACATGGGTGTACATGGGCTTAGTGAGTGCTTTCATGTATTGGATTAGCCATGGAGTTTTTTGGTCGGGTCTAATGGCTATGTATAAATACATAGGTTGTATTACGGTTTTGAAGGTTGGAATCAATACAGACCTTTTCTCCCTCAACTCTCTTAATCTCTTCTCTCTAGAGTTGCTGCCCTAGGGTTCTTGAAGAAGGCCTAGAGAAAGGGGGCGTCTCCCTCAAGCCCAAGGAGGGAGGCACCCCATCATAGATCTAGGTGGACGTCACAGGTTTCTTTAGGTCCATGCTAATGGTTAGGAGCTTCCACAACATGATATCAATGCTTGTGATGTCAAGGATGATTGACATTCAAGCAATATCATGGATCTACAATTTGGTATCAAAGTTATGTGATGCCTGGAATGTTGTGGATGATAATACCTTGACAACCAGATGGGCTTTATAGGTCTCCATCTTTCTGTCGCGCCTCTTTTCCTTTTGAATACCCATTTACACCCAATGGGTTTAACCCCTTCAGTGGGTCAACTAATGTCCATACATCATTGACCTTCATGAAATCCATTTCGGATCTCATGGCTTGTAGCCATTTCTTAGAGTCGGATATCTGCATCGCATCCATATAAGTGATCGGATCTTGATCGTTCTCATCAAGTTCGATGGAATCACCATCCTGGATCAAGAATCCATAGTATCTATCCAGATGGCATGGTACTCTATCGGATCATCTTAATGGTATGGATTCACTAGGCTTCGGATCTGATCTGATTAAATCTGACTTAGGTTCAACATTCTGTGTCAGACTTTCTGTCTGTTGAACTTTACCAAGTTCAACTTTAGAGGCAACTATTCCTTCACTAATGAACTCCTTTTCCAAAAAGGTTACCCTAAGGCTGACGAACACCTTTTATTCATCAGCATGATAGAAATATTATCCTTTGATCTCTTTTGGGTATCCTATGAATGTACACTTGTCAGACCTAGGTCTAAGTTTGTTTGTAACTAACCGTTTGACATAAGCTGGGCACCCCCAAATCCTAAGGTGTGAAAGTGCTGGCTTACGTCCTGTCCATATCTCATATGGGATTTTAACTATAGACTTATTTGGAATCCTATTTATTAGATAACAAGCCAATTCGAGTGCATATCCCCAGAAGGATATCGGCAAGCTAGCAAATTTCAACATGGATCGGACCATGTCTAACAGAGTTTAATTGCTCTTTTTAGACACACCATTATGCTGTGGTGTTCCAGGAGGAGTCCATTAGAAGAGAATCCTATTCTCTCCTGGATATGTTAAAAACTCATCAGAAAGATATTCTCCTCCTCGGTTAGATCGAAGAGTTTTAATACTCTTCCTAGTTTATTTTTCTACTTCACTTTGGAATCATTTAAACATTTCAAAAGAATTCAACTTATGTTTCATTAGATAGACATATCCATATCTAGATATATTATTTGTGAAAGTGATGAAGTAGACATATCCACCTCTGGCACATATGCTCATTGGTCCACATACATCAATACGTACTAGACCTAAGAGCTCATTGGCTCTCTCACTTTTTTCAATAAAGATGACTTGGTCATTTTACCAAGAAGACAAGACTCATAGGTTGGAAGTGACTCACAATCACTGACTTCGAAGATTCCCTCTTGAGTCAACCTATTTATCCTATTCTTGTTTATATGACCTAGCCTACAGTGCCATAACTAGATATCTGATACACTATCTAATCTAGGATGCTTGCCAGTAGAATAGAGTACATTAACAAGTTGTGATAATATATATACACCATTGTTCAATTATCCACAAAAAGCAGTAACTCCATTCACAATGATATTACAAACTCATTTCTTTATTGAAATTTCATAATTGTTAATGACCAAAAGGCCTATAGAAATGATATTTAAAAAGAAACTAGGATAGAAATGACAATCACTAAGAATAATGGTATGAGATTCAAATACATGTTTCAAAATTTCTAAAGCTAGAACTGGAACTGGTCTTCCATCTCCAACGTTCAGGAATCTCTCACCTTGCTCGAATCTTCTACTGATCTGCAACCCCTGCAATAAATTATAAATATGGTAAGGGCTACCGACATCCAATATCCAGTCAGTAATATCATAAATAAAAAAATTGCAAGGAGTTATCATATAAATACCTTACCCAGCAATAGCTTGCTTCTTTCTCTTTCTGTTCGGATCCAAGGAGGTAATGTATTGAGGATAGTTCCTCTTTCAGTGCCTCTGCTTCTTGCAAAAGAAGCATTTAGCTTGACTCTTTTTGGGCTTGATCTTCCTAGTCTGGTCCTGCACTGATGTCCTAGCCTGAACTTATACCTTCTTTATTTTTTCTTCTTATTCTTCTTCCCTTTTTCAAAGATCAAGAACCAGAAGACAAACCTCTCACTAAGTTCACCTACTCTTTATAGAGCTGGTGATCCTTCTCAAAGTTCTGAAGTAACCCCAGTAAGCCATGGTAGTTTACTTCAGGCTTTGTCATTTTGTAATGAGTAAGGAAAGGAAGATAGGACTTTGACAGTGAGTTCAGTATTGCATCTTTCCCAAGTTGTTCATGCAAGGAAAAGCCGAGTTTGCTCAAGCGCTCTATCAACTCGATCATATATAGTACATGATTAGTAATAGAGGCTCCATCATGTATTCTGGTGTTGAAGATGGTGCAACTAGTCTTGTGCCTCTCAACATCATTGGATGTGCCAAAATAATCTTCTAACACTTGGAGCATTTCATTTGACTGAGCTATCTCAATCCTACGATTAAACTTGTCGCTTATCGCAGCCAGCATAATATAACGCATTGTAGTTCGATCACTAAGCCACTTTTGATAAGTGTCTCTGACTGTTCCATTTGCATTGGTAGCTGGCTCCTCAGGTGCAGGATTCGCCAGCATATATAGGATTCGTTCATGTTCCAGGACAATCTTCAACTTTTGGTACTAGCTACTGAAGTTGGGTCCCACCAACTTATCATTATCCAATAATGATCAAAGCGATAGGGAAGTGGCCATGTCTGCATAAAGAAAAATCAAAATCTAATTAGTAATTGATTCATTAAACCTAAAGATTTAGACTTTAATCAAAAGGTTTCTCTTACTATTTTATTCAAATTGATAGTCTCTACCTCCAATTCGAAGAATTATCTTAATTTCTTAGTGGGTACTAGATCCACATAGACTATATGCGAGCCCAACTTTGGTTGACCAATCCATGTACATCTAAGGATATGTTCATAATCAATTATTTCTCCAAATAATTTTTAGTAATTAAATTTTGTCCCAGTCCCTGATCAGTTGGCTTTAGCCTTCTCAGAAAAGGGTCCAGTTAGGTCCAACCATTAACATGACCATACTTAGCCCATCTAACTAATGAATGATCGGGCTCAACTTTGGTTGGCCCACCTGACCACCATTTGGAAACATATATCAAAGAGATCATATAATGAATGATAATTCTATCAACCGATAAGCACTAGGCCTTTGGGCCACCAATGATTATCCAACTGATGGACCCATTATCATCTACTTTAATGGGAGGCTATGATCAAGTTATCATATAACTATTTTATTTTAGGAACCTAATAATTTTAGAGAATTTATTTATAGAAGTGAGTAGGTTAGATTAACCAGTTTGTCATGATCATCCCACTAGCTTCACCAAGTCAACTTAAGGGAGACCACTAACAGACTAATCTAGGAGCAGCTAAATTAGTCACACTGATTTACTTAGCTGACATGGGTTAACTCAAATAGTCAAGTGATTCAATCAAAACATAATCTCACCAAAAGGCTAGGTAAGTTCAATCGACGGGAGGGTCTGCCAAGGCTTGCCTTAGACACCATAAAAAATGGCCAGGTAAGTAGGCTGCCAATTAAAACCCACTGGTCTGATTTACTTTAGACACCAACTAGTTTAATTTATTTCAATTAGATCAACCTAACAGTTAATGCTAGACCGCGTAGCCAAGAATCAAGTTCATCTTGGGTCTTGTTAAAGACACGGACTTGACCAACTATAACTATTATAATTGATGTAGAGAATCCCTAACCTAATCTAAGACAATAATTGATTAGATTTTATCAATTCTTTAATTAAGTCCATTCTTTAATCTAACCCTAGGTTTAACCCAATTAATAGACCTAATCCCTACTAATCTATTTAACCTAATGTGTTACGATTTATGTCTTAGGATCTTTAATTCACAATCTTAGATCCTAATCAATCAACTTCTTAATTCTCAATTATGTTTTGGGTTAAGAGTTGGGGTTCGACTTTTTGAAAATGATTTTTATATTTATAAAATATTGTTACAACATGGTTCTATCAACCAAGTTGCATGTTTGATTCATAATCAATATGCAAGTAAAATAAACATAAAACTACTTTAGATCTAATCTAAACAGGTTCATGTAATTGAAACAGTTTCAATAATAATCAATCATAAATCTTCCTAGATTAAATCTAACATATTTATGATGATTAAAATTAGTTTAAAATATTTTTAATCAGATCATAAAATATCTTAGATCTAATCTAAAATTTTATGATCAATATTCTAGATCAACACATACTAGGACAACCTATTCACTATAAGGAATAAACTTTACAGCAGGACAACCTTATGATAGTCCATGTAATCTAAAATATTTTATTTTTATATTTAAAATTATTTTAAATCTATTAAATTATAAATAAAATTAAATTAAATATAATAAATTTATAATTAGAGTCAGATCATCAAGAACTAGGACAATCTTTTCATTGTAAGGGGTAAACTTTATAGCAGGGCAACCTTATGGCAGTTCATAAGATCTAAATTTTTTATTTTAATTTTAGATTTAATAATTAGATTATAAATTAGATCTAATCTAAGAAATAATCTAAATATGTATAAAAATTATGTAATAAGAACCATGCTCTGATACCAATTCAAGGAACTAGATCTAAATTTTAGATTTAATAATTAGATTATAAATTAGATCTAATCTAAGAAATAATCTAAATATGTATAAAAATTATGTAATAAGAACCATGCTCTGATACCAATTGAAGGAACCAAATCTAGGGTTTCATGGATAGATCTTGAAACTTTTTCAAGATCATGCAGCGGAAGACTTAAATAAATTAAATATTTATTTAAAAAAATATATAAATATCTAAATTTTAGATCTATTACATGATCAAGGTATGATATTAAATCATAAATTAAAATCAAACAAGAAAGAAAAGGCTGATAAAATCAACCTAGATTTATACAACATCAAATGTAGGTATGAAGTTAATAGATCAGATCTATTACCTGAGCAAGTTAGATATTCTAACATACTAATCTGAGCTTGAGGATGAAGTTATGAGCCACACATGTGTTCGACCTCTAGGAGTCATCCACACGAGCCCACGAACACGATCAGAGATCCTGATGCAGGAAATCAGCACAGTATACTAGTACTATGCTGATCTCTCTTCGATGATTGATCTGATGCTATCTTCTTCAAAATATGGAAAATCTAAAATATTAAAAGAAAAGAGAAAGATTTGTGATGCTAAGACACCTCTCAAAAGCTAACAAAAAGGAAGGAAGAGATTTGGAACAAGAACCTTAGAAGAAAATTCTCTTCTTCTTCTTTGTTCTTTTTCTAGACTCCTGATTTGTGTTTTTAATATCTCCATGACCTAGATGAATTTTTATTTAATTTTTCTACATCAAAGAAGCCTTTCTAATTTCTACAATCCACAAAAATTTTAGCTAAAAATTTACTTTAAATAAAGAGATATGCGGAGTCCAAGTTAGATAAAAAAACCTAGACTAGGAAGGACCAAATAAGGGAAGTTGTTGGGGCACCCAACTCTTGGGTGCCCCCATCTTTTTTTCTACCATGGACAAGCAAGTGGGGAACACAAAAATGTCCTCTTTCATCATAAAAATCAATGAAAATAATGAAGGATGGGTCAGCACACTTATGGGAAGAGTTTCGGTTGACAAGGATTCTATCTCATAGAATCCTTAAGCAAAACTAATTCCCCTTTTGACTTGGTCTTCCAACAAACTTCCATACAAGTAAAAGAAAGAGAGAAGGGATGTGTGAGATTGCTTAGGGCATGGAGAATATTCACATAAAAATACAAAAAGAAAAGGATGGGGCATGAGGATTAGGTGGCACAAGGAATAGGGAGTCCTAGTCACACTAGGACTCCTATTTTGACTTGGTCAAACAAGGTCTTTTAACTAAATAAAAATAAGAGTAAACCAATCTAATTAAATAAGATCCTAATCTATTTAAAGACTTAATTAAATTAAATTAAATTAAATTAAATTTTAAATTAATTTTTTAATTAAATTAAAAAATTGGGTTGACCCGAGTCTTAGTTAGACTAGGACTAGTTTTTCCTTGCACTTGACTTATCTAATAAGCCAGTTGGACTTGATCCAATCAAGCCTAAATAAAATTTAATTAAATTATATTTAATTAAATTTAATCTTAGCCCTTTAGCTTAATCAAATTAAGTTAATTAGCAATCTAATTGCTAATCGATCCTCCTATAATACTTGCACTAGGTCAAACACCAATCGTATTGATCATTTAATCCTAAAATGATTCTAAATCACTAATAAACCATCCGATCAGAGTGTGAACACTAATGTGTTGACCTCATAGGTCCGAACCTAAGTCAGTAGCATAGAAATAAATTTTTATACCAATTGAAGTAACCATCTAGCAATGATACCCAATGTTCGGATAGGTCGAAAGGTGTAGAACACCATCCTTAGAATCCATGCGAATATAGTTTCCGTATAATTCATCCCCTTGACCATAATACTCGTAGGACACCCCAGAGTTTAACTATCAACTTTGATCGGGTTGTCCACATTGTATTTTAAAAAATCAAATCCATCTGATGGATTATCCTGGCCAAGGTTTAACTATATTGAAATGCAGTGATACATTTTTCTCCATCTCTTGGAGTGGTCAATTCCATCTTGATCACACTTCGACTTCGCATGTACTTGACTGTGCCCAAAAGCCTTCCATTGCTGAATCAAAAATTTAGTTAGTCTGGTACCAAAGCACAGTAAGTTGCTTGCAAGTCACTGAGGTGATCTCAGTTCTAAGGGATACTTGTACCTATATCCCATCAGAGACATTCTCATGGTTACGTTCAATGACGATGTACCCATACATCTCATCTGTATGCCATACTAGTATCTCCATACTTCTTTGTTAAGAGGATAACCAACCTATATGGCATATAGCGACCTATGCTCGATAGACGCTGTCATTCTAATTAATAGCCTATCATTTGGTCGTGAACAAATTTAAAGACTAATCGATAAATTCTCTTTTTATTGAAAGTAAATAGTCCTAAGAACTTCATCACAACAATGGAGTTCATTAGAAGATGTAAATTTATGATGAAAAAGGATGCCAAAATATATTTTTTATTTAAGTAATAAATTAATTATAATATATCAACCATCAATAGGCTAACAATTGGCTTTGGGATGCAATTCCCAATACTTCAGTCTGCCATGGCCATGGGCTTAAGGACTCAATCTCATAATTATCAAAGGGTTGTTCTTCATCTACCGAGGAAGATAGATCTCCTATTTGTGCAATCCAATTTCTACAATAAACTTGCTATAGCCAACATACACCTCAGGGATCCAAATTGCTAGGAGAGCGAGTTATGGTGTAGTCAAACTATAAGACCCTTAAGGTAAACTACCGATGCACCTCAGGTCAAAGAACCAAACTCACCACTGCAGCATCGAGTCAGTCATCGATAAAAAGGTAGACTTTCTTATGACTGCTCGAGGTGGTCATGCTTGGTGCCCTCATTTTCTAACAAGTACCTATACTCTCACTTTGATGTCTCCTCACCATAGACTCAAGATACTTCTATCATAAGAAAGCGATCATACACCAACCTTCTAGATCGATTATCATCCTTATCATGATCCTAAGATTGGAAGTTGTTTATGAGTTAATTATAAAAATTCATGTCTCAAATTTTCAACTCTTGAAAATATGAATATATCATTACCAATAACTCAAAGGATGTATCACAGATACTTTAAATACATAATGTGATAGAAAACAACCCTTTTATTAATTTACAGTCAAAATTATAAAATTGCCCTTAGAAGTGTATTATAAGTGTTTAGTCAATCTAGCTTTTAGGGCACACATCTAACATCTTTCTACTTCTAAAACTCCTCATTTTATTATTTGAAATTAAATAAGAACAAGGAACCTTGCTGCCCTCCTTGGGATAGCGCCACTTGGACTTATGAGTCCATGTGGTTAAGGACTCTTCCATGCTGAATATTTTCCCATGCCATATTCTAATTAGGCACCCCATTTATGGACCATTAGATGGTCTTTAAATCAGATCTAAACCCTTGGTTTAGTGGCACCAATATTGAACTCATGCAACTCTTCGAAAGAAACTACATTGAATTAGTCTGAAGAGTCCTTCAATGATAAGGCATCTCTTCGGATTAATTCAATGAACTTCCACATGTCATAATATTCCTAATAGGCATGAGATGCATTAAAAGATGTGAGAAATATTTTGGAAGGAGGCATGAGAAATTGGTTGTGGCGCCCCTACGTATATTATAAACAGGGGTGCACAACGGGAGTCCATGAAAATCAATCCAATCCTTCTTTCTTGCATCCTTCTCCATATTGTCCAATTTCTCTCTTCCTTCCCTTGTTAAGACAAAGTCCTATTAAAGGACAAAAGGTCTGCTTTAGGACAAGGGCTTAGGAAGAGAGTTAAGGAAGACAAGGAGAATAGAGAGTTAAGAATGGATAGGCTAGGTGGGAGACGGCAAAGCTAAGAGGAGGTTCTGTCCAAATAAAATTAAAATTCTTACAATAAGAATTTTAAAATTCTTACAATAAGAATTTTAATTGAAGGAATCATATTTAAAGGTGCTACTGGCTTGATCAAGTTTTCATGTGGATCAATATTGGAGGATGAACACATGGGCACCTGGTGGAAACCCTGACAGACCTCTACTGAAATTCATGCTCGAATTAGGGTTTAGCGATTAAAGGTATGTTTTTATACCTTAAATTATATTATAATAGCATATTATATGATTTAATTCTAATAAGGTGGTCCTTGGGTTAGGGTTTAGTTTTTGGATTTCATATAAATTTCTTTGAAATCCATGCTTCTGCCCTAATCATCAAACCCTATAATGGTATCAGAGCAATCCTTATTAGGTTAAATCATATATTATTATGCTTAATGGCAAAATGATAAATATGATATGATCATATTTAATTATTCATAATTAGATTATAATTTATATCATTTTGAAAGGTTGCCCTAGCATAGTGTTGCATGTATACTATGTGGTAGATGGTTGTTTTAGAATGATGGAATCATGTATGACATGTTGTTTTGTTAAGATGAGTGTTTATGATTGATTTGATCAATATATACAAATGCTTCATATGAATGATATGATAATTATATTTATGCAAATTAAAGAGAATGTGCATAGAGACTAGTTAAAGCCCTCTATAAAAAATAATTATATTAAGTTATAGTGCAATTAACAAAAAGCAAAACCAATCTGGATGTATAACTGATCGATTGGTGTCTAGAAAAGTGGTTCATGATCGATAAAGAGAACATGATTTATAATTAGTTCTGTTGTGTGACCTGGCCAATTTATTGGTATCTAAGGAAAGCAATGGGAGGACCCCCACCTCTCTACCACTTACTTAGCTGATTAGATTAATTTAATTCCTGATTGGAATGCTTAGTATAATATTCAGTACATTAAAGCCTTCCTTCATGCTAGGTCATTATTATGTCACGAACCATATTAGATTTGTTGTGCAACCACAAGACTTATTATGGGGACTAACATAATATTGGCCTAGTGCATTATGATGCTTACGGCACTTTGGATATACTGCTTTGTTGCGTAACCACAAGGATACTTATATTCCATTTTGATTGTATAGAAATGAAAGATCCTACTTAACTAAAATATTATAGTTTGTTATGTAACCACAAGGCTATTAATGTTTTAGAGACTAGGATTATATTGAAAATTGCATGAGATATAATTAGAAAGAGTTTTCTATCTTTGAACTTATAAAAGGTTTGTCGTACAACCACAAGGCCTTTTATAATGAATTAGGATCTCAATCTCATTAAGAAAATTAATTAGAATTTCTCGATAATCATAATAGAGGGTTATGATGTTTGATAAAATAGTAGGAGACAGTTAAATTAGTGTCCTAATTTAATAGTGTATGTCATCATGAGTTATTTGCTTATGTAATATTTTTTATTATGTAGATTAAATGACTTTTCACTATCACTGCATAGTATATTGGATTCAAATAAACTGACCGATTTCAATTATGTGGACTAGTTGAGAAATCAAAAAATAGTGCTTAGTCAAGAGAAACTATCCTACATCCTTGATACCCCTGACCTTGAACTAGTATGGAAAGATGCTACAGAAGAGGAAGTAGCCACATATAAGATGTGATAAAATGATTCGCTTACTGTCAAGTGCATCATACTAGTCTCTATGAGTAATGAATTATAGAGGTAGCAAGATGGCATGGATACTCAATCCATATTACTTAATTTAAAAGTGCTTTATGGATAGCAGAGTAGGACTGGTAGATATAAGATATCTAAGTAGTTATTTCATGCCAGGATGGCAGAAGGATCATCTGTGCAAGACCATATACTGATTGTAATTGACCTGATCACTTGATTAGGTCAATTAGATTTTGTCATGGATAAGGAGTTATGTCAAGATCTGATCCTACAATCACTCCTAAAATTATTTATTCAGTTTATTAAAAGCTATCACATGAACAAACTGAATACTTCCTTGCTTAAGTCGTTAAATATACTCAAAATAATAGAGAGCCATATCAAGAAGGAAAAGACTCCTCTTCTTCTTGTAGATGGGATCTCCAAGAAGAAGGTAGGTAAAAAGGATTCAAAGAGGAGGTTGAATCCTAAAGATGGCATAAATAAGAGAAAGAAGGAAAAAAAGGCCTCTGGACAGACAACCTACTTTTACTGCAGTAAGGTAGGTCATTGACAAAGGAAATGCAAGGCTTACCTTGCAACTATGAAGACTGGTGCAAATGTTGCACCGAAAGGTATGTATGAGATACATACTATATTATCGTTAAATTCTTTCATTTTAAACTCTTGGGTATTGGATATCAATTGTGACTTTCATATCTGCAAATCTTTGCAAGGGTTGTAGAAAATTAGAGTTTTAAAGAAGGAAGACTTTAAGCTCTATGGTGCTGGAGGAGAGTCCATCCAAGCAGAGCATGTAGGAACAAATATCTTGAAGTTAGCTTTTGGAAAGATCTTAAAGCTGTAAAATTATTATTACATGCCTAAGATCATTAGAAATATTATTTCTGTATCCTTATTTTTAAAACAAGATTATGAAATGTCTATAATGAGCAATGGTTGCTCAATCAAATATTCTAATGAAATAATTTATTCTGGCATTTTAACAATGGTCTTTTCACTTTATCTTTGAATGATAATATTTTTTATATTAATATAAAATGTAAGAGAGAAAAAATAAATAATACTTTACTTTGGTATTGTTGACTTGGTCATATTAGTGACACCAAAATTAATAAGTTATACAAAGAAAAATTCTTTGATCCTTATGATTATGAATCATTAGAAACTTATGAATCATGTCTCATGAGTAAAATGATCAAGAGTCCATTTAGTGGATATGGAGAAAGGACAAATGAGTTATTAGGAACTTGTACATACAGATGTATATGATCCTATGACAACTCAAGGCCATTGAGAGGATACTTCTTATTTTAATAATGGTTACTGATGATTTATTCTAGGATTCAGATATATGTATCTTATGAAACATAAATTCACGAACCCTTTGACAAGTTTCAAAGAGTATCAAAGTATGGATCGAGAAACAAACTAAAAAGAGCATAAAAATTCGTTTGATCTGGATCGGAAAGGAGAATACTTATCCAGTAAATTTCTAGACTATCTTAAAAGTAAAGAAGGATTCTTCTCTAAATAGACCCCTCCTTATACACCACAGTTAAATGGATATAGCTGAAAGAAGGAATCATATTTTATTGGATATGGTATACGGTCAATGATGTGCTTGCAACAGAGTTACCTATTTTCTTCTAGGAATCATGCCCTAGAGACCATAAGTATATATCTTGAACATAGAGCATCTTCTAAAGTTCTATATCTAGCACTCCATAAGAGATATGGAGAGGGAAAAAATCTAATCTTAAGTATCTTAAGATATGGGATCGTCCAGCATATGTCAAAAAAAATTTTGGACATAAGCTAGATGCTAAAGCAGATAAATAACTATTTGTAGGATATCCTAGAGATGGTATGGGATATCTATTCTACCATCCTACTGGATAAAAAGTATTTGTAAGTAGGCATGCCACTTTCATAGAAAAAGAATTTATCCTAGAAAGAGAGTGGGAGAAATATTGAACTTAGCAAAGTGTAAGATAAATAAATAGAAATTTCTCAACCAATAAATATATAAATAGGAAAGAACCAGAATATACAACTCTTATCCGAAGGTCTTATAGAGTGCAACATGCACCTATAAGGTATGGATTCATTATTAAGAATAATTAAGCCCAAATTATTGAGAATCATGAATCTCTGATCTATATGGAAGCAGTCATGAGTAAAGACTCAGACAAATGATAGGCTGCCATAAAATTTGAGATGGACTCAATGTATACCAACAATGTATGGACTTTGGTGGATGCACTAGAGGGTGTGAATCCTATTGGGTCCAAATGGGTCTATAAGAAAATGATTGAAGCAGATGGCCAAGTTGAATCCTATAAGGCCAGATTGATGGCTAAGAGTCTCAGACAAAAATAAGGTGTAGATTATGATGAAATATTTTCACCTATTGCCATGCTCAAATCTGTTTGGATTATACTTGCCATAGTAGCATACCATGATTATGAAATTTAGCAAATGGATGTGAAGACTGCTTTCCTTAATGATTTCCTTGAGAAGGAGGTTTACATATCACAGCCAGAAGGATGTGTCTCAAGTGAGAGACCAAATCATGTATGCAAGCTTAAGAGATTCATTTATGAATTAAAGCATGCTTCAAGAAGCCGAAACATCCACTTTGATGTTATATTCAAAGAGTTTGGTTTCATCAAGAATGTGGATGAACCTTGTGTGTATAAGAAAACTAGTGAGAGTGCCATAGTTTTCTTAGTTCTGTATATAGATGGCATACTCCTCATTTGGAATGATATCTCAATGTTGCAATTGATCAAGTTATGGCTATCAAATAGGTTTTTCATGAAAGACTTGGGAGAAGCATCCTATATACTTGGTATAAAGATCTATAGAGATTGATCGAAGAGGATGCTAGGCCTGTCCCAATCTAAGTACATTGACGTAATATTGAAAAGGTTCAATATGGATGGGAGTAAAAGAGGTTACTGATCCATGAGTCCAGGCATACATCTCTCTAAGAAGATGTCTCCTATGACACCTGAAGAAAGAAATAGAATGAGTTCTATTCTTAATGCTTCAGCGATAGGATCGATAATGTATGCCATGTTATGTACCAAGCCTGATGTTGTTTATGCTTTAGGCATAGCTAGCAGATTTCAGGCTGATCCAAGAGAAGATCATTAAAAAGCTGTGAAAAATATTTTTAAGTACTTGAGAAGGACTAAGAATATTTTTTTGATATATGGTGGATCTAATCTTAAACTAGACGGATATTTAGACTTTAGTTTTCAATCAGATGATAGCAAATCTATTTTGGGATATCTCTTTACTCTGAATGGTGGAGCAATGAGTTGGAAGAGTACTAAGTAGCCAACTATAGCTGACTCAACCAATGAAGTAAAGTTTATAGATGTAAGGAAAGCCGCCAAGAAAGCTGTCTATATGAAGAAGTTTATCATTGAATTATTTATTGTTCCTGAGATTAAGAACTCAGTACCACTTTACTATGATAATACTGGAGCAGTTGCTCAAGCAAAGGAACTGAGGTCTCATCATAAATTCAAGCACATTTTGAGATGCTTCCACCTTATTCGTCAAATAATTGAGAGATAAGATATTGTTATTGAATGAGTAGATATAAGAACAACATAGTAGACCCGTTCACTAAGGCTCTACGACAGCAGCAGTTCGATCGCCACACCAATTGTATGGAGTTAAAATGTAAGGGTGATTGGCTTTAGTGCAAGTAGGAGATTGAAAGGAATATGCCCTCAAGCCAATCAAAATATGTATTTTGATGAGATATTCTTTTATCTTCCAAACTTATGTAATAATATTTTTTAAATAAATAAATGAATTTATATTTCATCATATAATATGTCTTAATTACCTATTTAAGATTATGATGAACCCCATAGATTAGGACTATGGTTTTAGGGTTATGATAAGATCATACCTATGAGACCTAAAATCTTAAAATCCTAATTAAAAATATTTCTAGTCGATGGAACATTGAGTTGGGGATCAATATTTTTGAAAAGACTGGCACATCCTGTATATGCTCGATGGAGAGGATAATTGATCTCACTATTACTTGTGTTTGACACTAAAACAAAAATGTAGGTGTTTATTAGAGAATGAGTTCACGAAATTGATCCGACCTGAGAATATCTAATGGAGTCTTATCTACTTATCAATAGATGATTCTCATAGTGGGAGTTGTGCATGTAATCCTTTGACCTAAGACTGCCATAGAACCTTGTATGCATGAATCCATATTTTGGTTCATGCTTATTCATGATTTAATCATGTACGGGGTGTTCTAGATATGTTGGATTGCATATGAAGGTTGTAAGTAGGTCAACATGGAATCGATCACTCCTAATAAGAGAAGATCACATCCTACTTGCTTCAATAAAAAGATGATTCAGGAAGACTTTGATCAAAGTATGATAAAAATTAGAAATCTTTTCTAATATTTTATTAATTGAATCATCATTATGTGATTGAGAGAAATATGAATATGATATTGGATTTGACATATTTTCATATTCAAAGTCATATTCGGAATGCAGGGTAATCGTAGGATCAAGTTACATGGTAACTTTCCACTGAAGGATATTTTTGGTATTTTCATAAAAATTTCATATCTTTTGCATAGACATGATACATTGCTAGATGTTAATCTTATCTTGTAGGTTCGATCAAATTAAAGAGTTTAATTTGATCATCAATTAGAAAGTGTTCTGATTGATTTAATTGGGTCAGCATGATTTGACCTAAATCGATTTCATTAAGTTCTAACCAAATTTGGTCAAATTGCACATAGACCCACTACTGGCTAGATATAAAATCAAATGGGTCACGCACAAAGAGAATTGATCAAGTATCTAATTGGATTAGATCATGTTTGCAGGTTGAACATGCTAGCATATATTGCAAACCCTAGCACCTAGATTCGAATTGGATTCGAATCTAATTTTGATTTAGGCTAATTAGATCCAAGTTTAGTCAAATCAATTTTGGTTATTTAATTTGATTGAACCCTAGCTAGATGACTAGAGATATGGGCACCTCATATCTATGTCCCACGTGCCAGAGAGTCTCTCTCTTGGCATGTGGATTTTAATGTATGCATAAGGGCATTTGCGTGTGGGATTAGTTGGTGCAATTTTTTCTTCCACCTTATCCATAGTTTTTAGTTCATGTATTTTATATGGGGCATGGAATTCAGATGAGGAGGCATAGAAGAATCCTTCTACATCAAAAACTCCTCATCGTATTATTTGAAATTGGATAAGAACAAGGAACCTTGCCACCCTCCTTGAGATAGCGCCACTTGGACTTATGAGTCCAAGTGGTTAAGGACTCTTCCATGCCCAATATTTTTCCATTCCACATTCTGATTAGGCACCCCATTTATGGACCATTAGATGGTCTTTAAATCAAATCTAAACCCTTCATTTATTGGCGCCAGTATTGAACTCACGCGACTCTTCGGAAGAAACTACGTTGAATTAGTCCGAAGAGTCCTTCTATGACAAGGCATCTCTTCTGATTAATTCAGTGAACTTCCATGTGTCATAATATTCCTAATAGGCATGAGATGCATCAGAAGGTATGAGAATGTTTTTGAGAGGAGAAGTGAGAAATTGGTTGTGGCAGCCCTACATACATTACAAATAGGGGCGCACACCGGGAGTCCGAGAAAATCAATCCAATCCTTCTTTCTTACATCCTTCTCCATATTGTCCAATTTTTCTCTTCCTTCCCTTATTAAGACAAAGTCCTATTAAAAGACAAGAGGTGTGCTTTAGGACAAGGGCTTAGGAAGAGTGCTAAGGAAGATAAAGAGAATAGAAAGTTAGGAAATGATAGGCTAGGAGGGAGACAGCAAGGCTAAGAGGAGCTTCTGCCCAAATAAAATTAAAATTCTTGCAATAAGAATTTTAATTGAAGGAGACAGCAAGGCTAAGAGGAAGTTTTGCCAAATAAAATTAAAATTCTTATAATAAGAATTTTAATTGAAGCAATCAGATTTAAAGATGCTATTGGCTTGATCAAGTTTCCGTATGGATCAACATTGGAGGGTGAACATGTGGACACCTAGTGAAAATCCTGACGGATCTCTGCCAGAATTCAGGCTTGAATTAGGATTTAGCAATTAGAGGTATGTTTCTATACCTTAAATTACATTATAATAGTATATTATATGATTTAATTCTAATAAGATGGTCCTTGGGTTAGGGTTTAGATTTTGGATTTCATATAACTTGCTTTGAAATTTGTGCTTCTGCCTTAATCACCAAACCATACATAATACTCAGGATGACATTGAATTAGCTATCAACACTCATACAAGTCATCCATATTGTTTTTCAAAATTTTGCAAATCCTGTGATTCCTTAAAAGGATTGCTCAGGCTTAGATTTTGTTAAATTAAAATACAGCGAGACATTCTCTTCCTGAAGTTAATCAGGAGTGGTCATCTCATCTTGACTCATACACTAACTTTACTAGTACTTGACTATGTCCAGAAATCTTTCGATGCTATATTAGAAATACAGGTTGTCCAACACCAAAATATAGTAAGTTGCTTATAAGTCATCATGATGATCTCATATCGGAGGGATACATATGTCCATTAGCCTTAGCTAGCTAATCTTGATAGTAGAGTGCTACATTGGTTATGTTCAATATAGATATACCCCTACATTCCAGCTATATGCCATATCAGTGTCTCCATACCACTTGGTTATGAGGACAACCAATGCATATGACACACAACGACCTACACTCGATAAGTTACTGTTCTTATTAATAACTTATCATTTGTTCGTAAGCTATTTAAGAACCATCCAATAAATCCTCTTTTATCAATTAAGTATGGTTCAAAGAACTTCATCATAACTTAGAAATTCATTTAAGAAAGATAGACCTTTGATGATGAATACGCCAAATAACTATTATTTTTTGATAATTCATATACTAATTTTAATCATCTATAACTTAAATGATTAGCTTTAGGATACATTTCCTAAAATGTCCTATTTGAACTAAAGCCAATCAGAACATATTAGATATCTATCTTTCACTTAAGCTTGTAGAACTCCTTAGTTCTGAGGCTTTAGCAAATGGGTCAGTCAAGTTTTTCTTTTCTCTATCGATCTTCTAAAAGTCAATGTCATCCTAATCTAAAATCTAAGAGGATAGCGATGTATAGTATGATGGTCCTATGGTGTACCTTTGGTTCTTTAGCCTAAGCTATGGCTCCAATGTTATATTAGGACTGGACCATCGATGGAGGGTGCCTCTTCCAACTAGCTAATGAACTTATTGCACCATACAGCCTACATGGCAGCATCACATACCATGATGTACTCTACATCACTAACAAAATAGGCTACAATATTCTACTTGAAACTTTTCTAGCAAATTGCTCCTTCTATTGGGGTAAATTCATGATCCGATAATCTCCTACTGTCGTCTTTATCTGATTAAAAATTGAAATCAAAATATTCCACAAGTTTTAAGTTAGTTTCTCTATATATGAATCACTGGATCTTAGTATTTCTCAAATACTTAAGGATTGTCTATATAATCTTTCATTGGTTCTCACTTGAATTAGATTGGTATCTACTCCTACCTCTAGTGAGTATACCATATCTGATCTCATATATGGAGAAATAAGATGACAGCTAAACCTTTATTTCTTGTAATACTGGAATATCATTCTTGATGAAGAAAATGTCATCCATAGACAACACAAGGAATAGCACTACAGAATCTTATGCTCGCTTATAGATGCAGGGTTCCTCTTTGTTCATAATGAAGATATACATTCAAATCACATATTTCCAACTCTAAGATAATAGCCAAATAGGATTTATAGATCTATACCTTTCTGTCTGCGCTACTCTTATTCAATTTGAAAATCTATTTATACCCAATGGGTTTTATTCCTTTAGATCGATCAATTAGTGTCCACACACTATTGATTTTCATGAACTCAAATTTGGATTTAATGGCTCCAAGCCACTTATCAGAGTCAGACCTCTGCATAGCATCCATATTGGTGATCGGATCCTTATTATTCTCATCAAGCTTGACAGGATCACCATCCCGGATCTAGATATCAAAGCATCTATCTAGTTGACATGGTATTCTATTAGATCTCCTTAAAGGTGCCTCTTTAATGGGACCAATGGTTTTTAATTGGCAGCCCGCTTACCTGACCATTTTCGATGGTGTCTAAGGCAAGCTTTGGCAAACCCTTCCACTGATCTCACTTACCTGGCCTTCTTGGTGAGATTGAGTTTTGATCAAATCACTTGATAATTTGAGTTAACTCATGTCAACTAGGTAAATCAGTGTAACTGATAGACCAGCCTGTTAGTGGTCTCCCTTAAGCTGACTTGGTGAAGCCAGTAGGAGGATCATGACAAGTTGGTTAATCTGACCTACTCACTTCTATAAATAAATCTTCTAAAATTATTAGATTCCTAAAATGAAATAATTATATGATAACTGGATCATAGCCTCCCATTAAAGTGGATGATAATGGGTCCATCATTTAGATAATTATTGAAGGCCCAAAGGCCTGGTGCTTATCGATTGATGAAATTATCATTGATTATATGATCTCTTAGATACATCTTTCAAAATGGTGGTCAGGTGGGCCAACAAAAGTTGGGCCTGATCATTCATTAGTTGGATGGAACAAGTATGGTCATGTTAATGGTTGAACCTAATTGAACCCTATTCTGAGAAGACCAAAGCCAATTGATCAAGGCCTAGGGCAAAATTTAATTATTAAAAATTATTTAGAGAAATAATTAGTTATTAACCTACCCTTAGATGTACATGGGTGGGCCAACCAAAGTTGGGTTTGTGCACAGTCTATGTGGATTCTTATATCCACTAAGAAATTAGGTTAATTCCTCGAATTAGAGGTAGAGGCTATCAATTCGAATAAAATAGAAGGAGATCCTTTTGATTAAAGTCCAAATCTCTAGGTTTAATAAATCAATTACTAATTAGGTTATGTTTTTTTTTTGCACAGATATGGTCATTTTCTTATCACTTCAATCATTGTTGGATAATGATAAGTTGGTGGAACCTAATTTCAGTAGCTAATACCGAAAGTTGAAGATTATCTTGGAGCATGAACGGATCCTATATGTGCTGATAGATCCTGCACCTGAGGAGCCAGCTGCTAATGCACATGGAATAGTTAGAGACACTTATCAGAAGTGGCTCAATGATCAAACCATGGTGTGCTGTATTATGTTGGCTGCGATGAGCGATGAGTTCAGTCATAGGTTTGAGATAGCTCAGCCAAATGAAATGCTCCAAGTGTTAGAGGATTCTTTTGGCACACTCGATGATGTTGAGAGGCACAAGACTAGTTACACCATCGTCAATACCAAAATGCAGCATGGAGCCTCTATCACTGATCATATACTATACATGATCGGGCTAATAGAGTGCTTGAACAAAATCAACTTTTTCTTGCATAAACAACTTGGAAAAGATGTAATACTGAACTTGCTGCCTAAGTCTTATCTCCCATTTCTTACACATTATAGAATATCAAAGCCTGAAGTTGACTACCATGGGTTACTAAGATTACTTCAGAATATTGAGAAGGATCACCGGCTCCACAAAGAGTCAGTGAACTTAGTGGAAGTTCGTCTTCTCGTTCTCGACCCTTTGGGAAAGGGAAGAAGAACAAGAAGAAGAAAGCCAAGATGGTGCATGTTTAGGCTAGGACATTTATGCAGGCTCAAACCCAAAAAACTAAGCCCAATAAGAGTCAAGCCGAATACTTCTTCTACAAGAAGAGGGGGCACTAGAAGAGGATCTATCCTCAGTACATTGCCTCCATGAATCCGAACAGGCAGAGAAAGAAGTAAGCCATTGCTGGGCAAGGTATTTACATGATAACTCCTTGCAATCTTTTGGCGTGTGATATTACTGACTAGGTATTGGATACCAAAAGTCCTTATCATATTTATAATTCATTGCAAGAATTGCAGGTCAGTAGAAAATTTGAGCAAGGCAAGAGATTCCTAAATGTTGAAGATGGAAGATTAGTTCCAGTTCTACTCATAATATTATTCTTAGTAATTATCATTTATGTCCTAGTTTCTTTTTAAATATTATTTATGTAGGCCTTTTGGCCATGAACAATTATGAAATTTCAATAAAAAAATGAGTTTGTAATGTCATTATCAATGGTATTAGTACTTTCTATGGAAAATTGAATAATGGTGTATATATGTTATCACAACCTATTAATATAGTCTATTCAACTGGAAAACATCCTAGATTAGATAATGTGATAGATATCTATTTATGGCACTATAGGCTAGGTCATATAAACAAGAACAGGATAAGCAGGTTGGCTCAAGAGGGTATCCTCAAACATAGTGATTGTGAATCACTTCCAACCTGCGAATCCTATCTTCTTGGTAAAATGACTAAGTCACCTTTTACTAAAAAAGATGAGAGAGCCACTGAACTCTTAGGACTAGTACATAGTGATGTATATGGACCAATGAGTACTAGTGCCAAAGGTGGATATGTCTACTTCATCACTTTCACATATGATCTATCCAGATTTGGATATGTCTATCTGATGAAACATAAGTCAGATTCATTTAAAATATTCAAATAATTCTAAAGTGAAGTAGAAAAATAAACTAGAAAGAGTGTTAAAACTCTTCGATCTGACCGAGGAGAAAAATACCTTTCTGATGAGTTTCTCATATATCTAGAAGAGAATGGAATTCTCTTCAAATGGATTCCTTCAGGAACACCACAATATAATGGTGTATCTGAAAGGAGGAATCAAACTCTATAAGACATGGTCCGATCCATGATGGGTTTTGCTAGTTTGCCAATATCCCTCTGGAGATATGCACTCAAATCGGCTTGCTATCTTATAAATAAGGTTCCAAGTAAATCTATGGTTAAAACTTCATATGAGATATAGACAGGATGTAAGCTAGTACTTTCATACCTTAGGGTCTGGGGGTGCTCAGCTTATGTCAAATGGTTAATTACAGGTAAACTTGGACCTAGGTCTAACAAGTGCACATTTATAGGGTACCCAATAGAGATCAAAGGATGCTATTTCTACCATGATGATGAACAAAAGGTGTTCGTTATCCTTAGGGCAACCTTTTTGGAAAAGAAGTTTCTTAGTAAAGGAACTATTACCTCTAAGGTTGAACTTGATGAAGTTCAACAGGTAGAAAGTCCAACACAGAATGTTGAACCTAAGTTAGATTTGATCAGATTAGATCTAAAGCCTAGTAAACCCACACCATTAAGGCGATCTGATAGAGTACCGTGCCATCTGATCAGATACTATGGATTCTTATTTTAGGATGGATGCGATGCAGAGATCCGACTTTGAGAAATGGTTAGAAGCCATGAGATTCGAAATGAATTCCATGAAGATCAATGATGTATGGACATTAGTTGACCCACTAGAAGAGGTTAAATCCATTAGGCGTAAATGGATATTCAAAAGAAAAAGAGGCACAGATGAAAAGGTGGAGACCTATAAAGCACATCTGGTTGCCAAGAGGTATCGTCAATGTTATGATAATGACTATGACAAGACATTCTCCCTAGTGGCAATGCTCAAATCCATTCAGATAATGCTTGTAATAGCTACCCACGTAGACTATGAGATCTGACAGATGAATATGAAGATGGTTTTCCTAAATGGAGAGCTAACTGAAGAGGTGTATATGATACAACTTGAGGGGTTTACATCCATAGATGAGTCTAAGGTGTGCATACTTCAGAGATCCATTTATGGATTAAAGCAAGCATCTCGGAGTTGGAACATGCATTTTGATAAAGTGATCAAAACATATGGCTTTATTAAGAATGGAGAAGAACCCTGCATTTACAAATGGGCAAATGGTCCAGTAGTGGTATTCCTTATTTTATACGTGGATGACATTCTCTTAAGCAAAAATGACATCCCCACACTATAAGAAATAAATGTCTGATTGTCATCACAGTTCTCCATGAAGGATTTGGGTGAAGCATCCTACATTCTAGGGATGAAGATCTATAGGGATAGATCTAAAAGGTGTGAGCTCAGAAGTGCCACTCCCAAGTCTTGGAAACATAAGAAGATAGATCATGAAAAAATGGGAGCGAGCCAGAAGAGAAATCAGCTCTCCTAGCAAAGTTCAGAAATTAAGTCGGCTAAGTTGGAAACTGGGTTGGCTCAGTCTAGGATTGGGTCGGCTAGGTCTCAGAGAAAAATTCAAACACAAAGCAGCATTTTCGGACTATTGGCATGGTACACAACTGGATCGGCTCAGTCTGCTAGGTTTCAAAGAAAAATTCAGATAGAAAGCAGCATTTTCAGACTGTTGGCATGGTACACAACTGGGTCAGCTTAGTCCCAGACTGAGCCAACCCAGTCGCTGGTTAGCCAGCTCAGTCTGAAACTAAGCTAATTCAATTTTCATGGGTTATTATTTTATGTACGTGGATTGTTTGGATTTGAAAAGTTTTTTTATGAGCTTGGACTTGATCCTTTGTAAAGTATATATACTAAAAATAGGTCAAGATTATAAAAGTACTAAAATATACTGAATAAAAGCTCTTTTTCCTCTAAAATCTATTCTTCTCTTCTTCTCTATTTCCTGAATTATTTGATCGTGCTTCCTTATTAATCTTTGGGAAGTACTTCCTTATTGTTTGGATAATCACCGACGGCCATGTCGATCCATGTGGGAAGAGCGCGTATTTTCGACATTTAGTATCAGAGTGGTGTTGCATGGAAGGAAGGAAGACACCTAGAGTTTGCTATATCCAAGATCTATTGCACCAAATTTTATCCTAAAACTTCTAGTTTGCTTCGTGATTTTTTCTAGATTGAGGTGGAGATTGTTTACGCAGAGGAACGATGATATAAAAGTTTGGAAAGAGGATCTAGAGCTAGTTAGATCTTCTTTGAAGGATAGTTTTGCTGGTGTGTGAGATCATGAAGGATGTTAAGGATCTGTTCTTGACTTGTTTGAAGTCATGGGATCAAGTCAATTCAAGATGAATTTTGAGAAGTTCGATGGCAAGGAGAACTTTACTTTATGGCAGCAAAGAGTAAAGGATTTGTTGGTTCAACAGAGGATCTACAAGGTCTTGATAAAAGAAAGGCTGAAATAGATCAATGTTGAGGATTGGGATGAGTTGGAGAAAATTGCTTTTAGCATAATTCAGATGTGCTTGGCCGATCAGGTTTTGCATGAGGTTTGCACAAAAACTATGGCAAAGGAGCTCTGAGAGAGACTGGAGAACACATATATGGGGAAGAACATGACGAACAAGCTATGGTTGAAGAAATAGCTGTATAGTTTGAGGATGCTCGAAGGAGGAGATCTTGTTGCACATATCCAAAGGTTTAATCAGGTGTGCTTTGAGATGATGAGTTTGGATGTGAAGATTGACGAGGAGGATTGGGCATTGCTGCTATTATGTTCTCTCCTAGGTTCATACGATGGTCTCATAACAATTTTAGTTTATGGGAAGGAGACCCTAAACTATGAAGAGATTGTTGGTGTGCTTAGATCAAATGAGCAAAGAAAAAAGATTTGCAAGGGAAACCCTAAGTCTGAGATCTTGGCTATGAATGAAAGACAGGAAAGATCAAAGGAGAAGATAAGAGAAAAATTTAAAGGCAGATCAAAGTCTCACGATCAGAGAAAGATGATATTGAAATGTTATAAATGTCATTAACCTAGACACCTGAGGAGAGATTGTCTCCTTTTGAGATCAGAAAAAGAAAAAACTAGCAAGGAAGATGATACAGCTTCTGTGAGCAGTGCAGAAGACCTACTAATTGTATCAGATGGATCCACAGAGTATGATACTATGTGGATATTGGATTCAGCATGCTCACACCACTATACTTCTCATCGAGAGTGGTTTGCTACCTACCAAAAGGCCGATGGTGGAAGTGTCAGCCTTAGAGATGATCACTCATGCAAAGTAGCTAGAATTAACTCTATCAGGATGAGGATATACGATAGGATCATTCGTACATTATCAAATTTAGGCATGTATCGGAGTTGAAAAAGAATTTGATTTTTTTGGGCTACATGGAGGAACGGGGTTATGCTTTTAGTAGCCAGGCTGGGAGTGGATGTCTAAAAATTTCTAAGAAAGCTTCGGTGGTGATGAGAGGTAGAAGACTGAGCAACAATTTTTATAGAATGGAAGGCTCAGTGGTAAATGATAGTGTAAAGGTGCTAGCAGCGGCACAGGAGGAGCAGATTTTATATCAGCTATGGCACTATCAAATGGATCATATGAGTGACCATGGGTTCGCTGAACTAAGCAAAAGAGGTATGATCCCAGTTCTAAAGAAGGAGGGCATAGATCTTTGTGAGCCATGCATCTTTGGCAAATAGCATAGGATGAAGTTTGCCAGATGTACCAAGTGCAATGAGAGAGTGCTGGATTTAGTGCACTCAGATGTGTGAGGACTAGCTCTTGTATCAGCTAGAGGTGGGACAAAATACTTTATCACTTTCATTGATGATTTCTCAAGGAAGGTGTGGGTTTATCTGATCAAAAAAAAAATAGAGGTGTTTGCCCGGTTCAGAGCCTGGAGAGCTGAAGTAGAGGAGTCAGGAAGATAGGTGAAGTATCTAAGGTCGGACAATGGAGGGGAGTATACTAGCCAAGAGTTTAGGAGGTATTGTGAGAAAAATGGCATCAAACATCTACACAATGAAGATGACTCCCTAGTAGAATGGTATCGTAGAAAGGATGAATCGGACACTGACCGAGAAGGCATGGAGTTTGAGGTTGCAGACATCACTTCCAAAGTTCTTTTGGGATGATGCTCTAATTTTTTCTTATTTTCTTATGAACAGGTCCCCTCATTATAAGCTGAATGGAGGCATTCCAGAAGAGGTCTGGAGTGAGAAGAAGGTGGAGCTTGGCCATCTAAAAGTCTTTGGTTGCATATCCTATGAACATGTGGAGGCAACTGAGAGGAGAAAATTGGATCCAAAATCTCAAAAGATGACATTCATAGGATATCCACAAGGAGTCAAGGGGTACCTGCTGTGGGACTCTCAGGCATAGATGTCAGTGATTAGCAGGGATGTTATCTTTGATGAGAAGAGCATCTTGAGGTAGTCCGGGATCGATGAAACTTGAGAACAGAGGTGAACAGCGGTGGCCAGTTAGAGAATGATGGCATGCGGATTACATCCACTTATAAGAGTATTCCTATTAAGGTGGAGCAGGTTTGAAAAGTATTATCTCAGATTAAAAATTTGCATGAAGGCCCGATAGTTTAGACAGATGTGCAGGAGCAGCCACAGATATTAGGCAGAGATGTGCCAGTGGGAGTGGCTTTACAGAAGCTCTAGCATACTATTAGGAGACCGATCAGATATGGCATTGATGAGATTATCTCCTATGCACTCATCACTGCTAATGGAGATCCAGAGAATTATGTAGAATCCATGGAGAGTGAGGATCATGATTCATGGATACAGACCATGATGGAGGAGATGGAATCACTTGAGAAGAATCAAACATGGTAGCTGGTAGATCTTCCAGAGGATGCTCGATCTATTGGATCAAAGTTGGTGTTCACAAAGAAAGAAGTACCTTTAGAACAAGGTGGAGTCAGATTCAAAGCAAGGCTGGTAGCAAAGGGATACTCACAAAGGGAAGAGATTGACTACATAAAAATTTTCTATCCTGTGGTACGTCATACATCTATTTGAGTTTTGCTGTCATTGATGGCACAGCATAACATGGAATTGGAACAGATGGACATGAAGATGGCCTTCCTTCATGAGACTTTGGTGGAAAGAATCTACATAAAGCAGCCAGATGGTTTCATAGAGATGGGACAGAAAAAAGGTGTGTTTACTCAAAAAGTCTTTGTATGGCTTGAAACAATCTCCTCGTCAGTGGTATCGAAGGTTTGATAGCTTTGTCTTGAGCCTGGATTTCAGTAGATGTGAACATGATTGTTGTATCTACGTCAAGGATGTAGATGAGGAGGATGCATTGTACCTATTATTGTATGTAGATGATATGCTCATAGCTAGTAGAAGCATGCATGCTGTAAAAAGATTGAAAAGGGCATTATCAGCTGAGTTTGAGATGAAGTATTTGGATCCAGCTGAGAAAATTCTTGGAATGGAGATTTGCAGAGATAGGTGCAAAGGAGTGCTACATTTGTCATAAGAAAAGTATGTCCAGAAGGTTTTGGAGAGGTTTGGGATGGAGAAGGCCTAACCTGTAGAGACGTCATTGCTGAGCCATATGTCTTTCTCCAAGTTACAGAGCTCCGAGTCATAAGAGGAGAGAGAGTACATGGAATGAGTCCCTTATGTAACTGCTGTAGGCAGTGTGATGTACACTATAGTATGCTGTAGACTAGATATAGCACATGCAGTGAGCAGGTTAGTAGATATATGGCTAACCTTGGAAAGAAACACTGGAAAGCATTGAAATGGATATTGAGATATCTGCATGAAAAAAGGGATTATGGTTTGGTGTTTAGAGGCTAGTTAAGAGGATTTGGAGAACAATCTATGAAGATGTGTGAAGGTTCAGGTCCTTTGGAAGGATTTGTTGATGCAAATTATGCTGGTGATCTTAATACAAGGAGGTCTACTACTGGATACCTCTTCTACGTATATGGTGTACCGATGTGTTGGAGATCAATCCTTCAGCCAATCACGGTCTTATCTACCATAGAGGCCGAGTACATTGGGATAACGGAGGATGCAAAAGAAGCCCTTTATCTTAGGAGGCTGATGGATGAGTTGAGGGTGGAGCAGAGCAAGATTATACTATTCAGTGATAGTCAGAGTGCTCTACTGTTGGCACAAAACTCGGTCTATCATGCGCGCACAAAGCATATAGACATGAGGTACCATAGGATCAGAGAGATGGTGGAGGAACGTGAGGTCGACCTGATGAAGGTCCATACCAAGGAGAATCAGTCTGATGCACTCATGAAGGTACTCTCCAGTGATAGCTTTTAGAGATGTGTGGCACGGATGGATCTGTTGAGAAGAAATGAGTTCACAAGGACTTGGAAGCACCAAGGTGGAGAATGTGAGCTCAGAAGTGGCACTCCCAAGTCATAAAAACATGAAATGACAGGTCATGAAAGACGAAAGTGAGCCGAAAGAGAAATCAGCTCTCCTAGTAAAGTTCAAAAACTAGGCCGGCTCACCCTGAGACTGAGTCGGCTAAGTTGGAAACTTGGCTGGCTCAGTCCAGGACTGGGTCGACTAGGTCTCAAAGAAAAATCTAAATAAAAAGCAGCATTTTTAGGCTATTGATATGGTACACAATTGGATAGGCTCAATCCCAGACTGAGCTTACCCAGTCGTAGGTTAGTAGACTAAGCCGACCTAGTCGCCGGTTAGCCGACTCAGTCTAAAATTGGGTTGGCTCAGTTTTCATGGGTTATTATTTTGTGTACATGGATTGTTTGGGTTTGGAGAGTTTTTCTATGAGCTTGGACTTGATCCTTTGTAAAGTATGTATACTGAAAATAGGTCAAGATTGTAAAAATGCTGAAATATATTAAATAAAAACATTTTTCTCTTGAAAAACTCTTCTTCTCTTCTTCTCTATTTCTTGAATTGTTTGATCATGCTTTTGCATTAATCTCTGAGAAGTACTTTCTTGTTGCTTGGCCAATCACCGACGGCCATGCCAATCTATGTGAGAAGAGCACGTATTTTCAATAAAAGGATGCTTGGCATATCCCAATCCACCGATATAGAAACTGTGTTGAAGAGGTTCAGCATGGAGAATTCCAAAAAGGGCTATTTTCTAATAGGCCAAGGAATTTCTCTCTTTAAGAAGGATTGTCCGAGAACTCCTAAAGAGAGAGAGCGTATGAGTAGAATCCCATATGCTTCGACAGTGGGATCTATTATGCATGCAATGACATGTATGAGACCAGACGTGGCATACTTACTAGGAGTAGTGAGTAGATACCAGTCTGACCCTAGAGAAAATCACTGGAAGGTGATTAAAACCATCCTTAAGTATTTGAGAAATACTAAGGATCAATGGTTGGTTTATGGTGAGTCAGATCTAAAACTTATGGGGTTTACGGACTTCAACTTTCAATCTAACCATGATGACAGTAAAAGTGTGTCGGGTATATCTTTACTCTAAATGGTGGAGCCATCTGCTGGAAAAATTTCAAGTAGCATACAATGGCTAACTCTGTTTGCGAAGCAGTGTACATGGCAGCATCAAATGACGCAAAGAAAGTTGTCAAGCTGAGGAAGTTCATCACCGAGCTTAGAGTAGCATCTTTCATTGATGGTCCAGTCCTGCTCTACTGTGACAGCACTGGCGCCATAGCTCAAGCAAAGAAATCAAAGGCACACCAACGGACAAAGCACATTCTGCGCCGCTTTCATTTGGTCCATGAGATCATGGATCGTGGTGATGTTGACCTTCAAAAGATCAATGGAAAGAAGAACCTAGCTGACCCCTTCACTAAAGCCCTAGCAATCAAGTAGTTCGACAATCATAAGTCGAAGATGGGTATTAGATACTATGCCGAGTGGCTTTAGGATAAGTGGGAGTTGTTGGGAATTGTGTCCCAAAACCAATCATCAGTCTGTTGATAGTTGAGATATTATAATTAATTTATTGATTAATAAAATTTTTTTGACATCTTTTTTCTTCATAATTTTATATCTTCTAATGAATTCCATTATTGTGATGAAGTCCTTAGTATTATTTAGCTTCGATAAAAAGAGAATTTATCGATTAGTCCTTAAATTTGTTCATGACCAAATGATAGGCTGTTGGTTAGGTCAACATCATCAATCGAGCATAGGTCGCTATATGCCATATAGGTTGGTTATCCTCTTAACTAAGGAGTGTGGAGATACTGGTATGGCATACAAGTGAGATGTATGGGTACATCATCATTGAACATGACCAACTCTAGAGCATTCTGCTATCAAGAATGTCTCTGATGGGATATAGGTATAAGTATTCTTAGACTTGAGATCACCTCAATGACTTGCAAGCAACTCACTGTGCTTTTGTACTGGATTAACTAAATTTCTAATTCAACAATGGAAGGCTTCTGGGCATAGTCAAGTACTTGCAAAGTCGGAGTGTGATCAAGATGGAATTAACCACTCCAAGAGTTAGAGAAGAATGTATCACTATATTTCAATATAACAAAACCTTGGCCAGGATAATCCATCAGATGAATTTGATATTTTAAAATACCATGTGGACAACCTGATCAGAGTTGATAGTTGAATTTTGAGGTATCCTATGAGCATTATGGTCAAGAGGATGAATTATATGGAAACTATATTCGCACAGGTTCTAAGGATGGTGTTCTACACCTTTCGATCTATCCGACCGTCGGGTATTATTGCTAGATGGTCACTTTAATTGGTATAAAAATTTATTTCTATACTATTAGCTTAGGTCTGAACCTATGAGGTCACACACATTAGAGTTCACATTTCGATCGGATGGTTGATCAACCATTTAGAATGTTTTAGGGTTAAATGATTAATACGATTGATGTTTGACCTAGTGCAAGTGTTGCAGGAGGATTGATTAGCAATTTGATTGCTAATTAACTTAATTTGATTAAGCCAGTAGGCTAAGATTAACTCTAATTAAATATGATTTAATTAGATTTGGTTTGGGCTTGATTGGATCAAGTCCAATTGGTTTATTGGATAAGCCAAGTGCAAGGAAGAACTAGTCCAAGTCTAACTAGAACTCGGATCAACCCAATTTTTTAATTTGATTAAAAAATTAAATAAAAATTAAATCTAATTTAATTATATTTAATTAAGTCCTTAAATGGTTTAGGACCTTATTTAATTGGGTTGATTTATTCTTGTTTCTATTTGGTTAAAAGTCCTTGTTTGACCAAGTCAAAACAAGAGTCCTAGTGTGACTAGGACTCCCTATTCCTTACGCTACCTAATCCTCATGCCCAACCCTTTTCTCTTTATGTTTTTATGTAAAATTCTCCATGCCCAAAGGTTTCTCACACCCTCCTCCTCCCTTCTATTTCTCATTAAGAAGTTGGGTAACGGACTAAGTCAAAGTTGGAGTTTGTTTTGATTTGAAATCCTATGAGATAGTATTTTGAAACAACCAAAACTCTTTCCATAAGTGTGACGATCCATCCTTCCTTATTTTCTTTAATTTTCATGGTACAAGAGGACTTTTTTGTGCATCCCGCTTTGCTGGTCCATGGCAGAAAAAAAGGTAGGGTCCTTCCTAGTCTAGATTTTTGATCTAACTTGGACTCTGCATATCTCTTTATTTAAATAAAATTTTTTGCTGATATTTTCATGGAATGTAGACATTTGAGAGTCTATTTGGTGTAGAAAAATCAGAAAAAAATTCATCTAGGTCATGGAGATATTGAAAACACAAATCAGGATATCTAGAAAAAGAATAAAGAAGAAGAAGAGGGTCTTCTTATAAGGTTTTTGTTCTAGATCTCTTCCTTTTTTTTTCTGAGCTTTTAAGAGGTGTCTCAGCATCATAAATCATCTTCATTTTCTTCTGATATTTTAGAGTGTCCAAGTTTCGAAGGAGAAAGCATTGGATCGATCGTTGAAGAGAAATCCGTACCGTGCTAGCATACTGTGCTGATTTTCTGTATCAGAATCTCTGATTGTATTCGTGGGCTCGTGTAGACGACTCCTAGAGGCTGGATGTGTGTGCAGCTCATGATTTCATCCTCAAGCTTGGATCAGCAAGTTAGAATATCTAACTTGCTTAGGTAACATATTTGATTTGTTATTTTATAGCTGCATTAGATGTAATATAGATCTAGGTTGATATGATCAACCATTCCTTCTCCTTTAAGTTTTTAATTTTTGATTTAATATCATGCCTTGATCATATAATAGATCTGAGATCTACATGTTTACATGTTTATTTAAAGAAATATCTAATTTATTTAAGTCTTTCGTTGCCTGATCTTGAAAAGTTTGAAGATCTACCCATGAAATCCAAGATCTGGTTCCTACAGCTAGAGCAAAGGACCAAAGCTAGGAGAAAAATTAGCCAAGATAAGGAGCTAACATACAAGCAGGCCAGCTCGGGTACATAGTTGAGCTAGCTGGGGCTGAGATCGAGCCATCTCAGACTACTGTCAGGCCAGCCATCTCAGGCAGAAGACTATGTTTGAGCGAGACACAGTCAAGCTAGCTTAGCTTCTGATTGAGCTAGCTCGATGGTGGTGTGCCAAATAGGATAGATTTTCTGTTTGGTCTTGGATTGGGATTAATCTAAGAGGTCTTAAGGCATGATCCAATAATGTCTAAAGGGGGCTAACTCATGTATGGATTGGATTTAGATCTAGAGGATAAGAGCATGGGAGACATGGGTGTACATGGGCTCGGTGAGTGCTTTCATGTATTGGCTTAGCCTAGGAGAGTATTTTAGCTGAAGTTTGGATTTATTAGGGTACATATGGTATAGCAAAAATACTAAGGTATATAAACCCAGGTATTGTAACTTTTCTAGTATGGAATCAATATAGATCTTTTCTCCCTAACTTTCTTATCTCTACTCTCCCTGGTTCCAACACCAAAACCCTAGGCTTCATCCCCTTATATCTTCTTTTTTAGATCTTCTTCAGTTTATTGAATTAACATCGAGGTTCATGCAAGAGATCGGATCTATAACTGTAGCTCCAAGTAGCCATAGGTACAATAATATTCTAGCGAGAGTCTACTAAACTTCATCCACCCCTTATCAATTTTAAAAATGATGATACTGAAATTAAATCATGTGTGAAACTTAAATTATATACCAATGCATTGTAAACAACTCATAAGCCATAACTAACATTAAATATCATTTTCATATGCATCTAATTAAATGCATCCTATCACCAACTAATGGTAAAGATAAGTTCTATTCTATTTAAGAATTGCATTAATTCTATAGGTTCATTACAGTAATCAAACGATATGCAATAGGAACCAAAAAAAATTTTGATAGCATTTTTTCTTAATTCTCTTGTATAGGGAGAACAGATAAAAATACTATCCAAAATTTCTTTTAAAATCCTCAGCATACCATTTGATTACTATAATTACCTATAAAATTATTTGCAATCCCAAACTATCCAAATTGGATAATAAATTAATCATTGTACATAATTTTCCCATCCATCCAAAAAATATATAAATATATGGGTGCTAGAAATTATGTACACTAATCAATTGACGGGTCTATCATTATGCAATGTAATAAACAAAAGAAACAAGATATAAATAGTAACCCATAATATATTATGAAATAAATTCTACAACATGAATTACATCCATAAATAATTAAGAAGGAGCAACAAATAATTTCACTTCCTATTAGCGCTGGGGGTCTTCTTAGCGGCAAGCATGGCCCATGACCGTGAGCATGACCTCGAACACGTCAGTAGGAGTAAGTGTTCTCTTAGTTGCCGGCATAGCTCACGATGGCTAGTACAATCTAAAACCTACCGATGGGAGTTTTCTTATTGATCGGCATGGTCTAGGGCCGTCTATCACCGCAGACATGGCATGGCCCAAGGTTGCCGGTATGGTCTAGGGCCATCCATGGCTGCCGACATGGCATGGCCCAAGGCTATCAGCATGGCCCGGCCTAGAGCAAAAAGGGGGTGGGTCAGGCCAAGGGAAGAGAGGAGAGAGAGAGTGGGGAGGGGTTGGGGCCTGCGATCGGGCTGGCTGTGGAAGAAAGGGGACGCGGGGGAGGTGGCAGGGCCGACAGACAAGCCAGCTAGAAAGAAGGAGGAGGAGTGGGAGGTGGGAGGGCCGATGGCTAAGCTGGCTGGGGAAGAAGGTGTTAGATATATGTGCCCTAGAAGCCAGAATTGGCTGACACTTGTAATACACTTCTAGGGGCAAAATTGTAATTTTGACTATAATTAATGAAATGGGTTATTTTCTATCACACATGTGTATTTAGTGTCTGTGATACATCCTTTGAGTTAATGGTAATGATAATTCATATTTTCAAGAGTTGAAAATTTAAGACATGAATAATCATTATTAACTCATAAACAGCTCCCGACCATAGGATCATCACGAGGATGGTGATTGATCCGGAAGGTTGGTGTACGATCGCTTCTCTTTAGTAGATGAGTCTTGAGTCTACGGTGTGGAGACACCGGAGCGAGAGTACAGGTACTCGTTAGAGAACGAGGGCACTGAGCGTGACCACCTCGAGTAGTCATTAGGGAGTCTACCTTCTCGTCAATGACTGACTCGATGCTGCAGTAGTGTGTCTGGTTCTTTGACCTGAGATGCATCGGCAGTTCACCTTGAGGGTGTTATAGTTTGACTACACCATTACTCGGTCTCCTAGCCATATGGAACCCTGAGGTGTATGTTGGCTATAGCATGTTCATTGTAGGAACTGGATTGCATCAAGATGGGATCTATCTACCTCGGTGGTAGAGGAGTAGCCCTATGATGATCATGAGAATCAAGTCCAGAAATCCATGGCCATGGTAGAGTGAAATAATAGAAAGAGTTTCTATTTAGATTTTCACATTGGACTCGAATCGAATGATTACATCATATGACAGAGACTAGGGTTTGACGAGTTCACCTTAACCCTAATCTGATCGGGGCTCAAGATAGAAGAACTTAATCACACAGGTAGCTGCACCAAGAGGTTCGCATTCAGCTCTGATGGGTTGCCACCATATACTGCTAGGTGTCACTGGTGGATTTTGGGAGCAATTAGAATGATTTAGATGATCGATCATTCTAGCTGTTCGAATCAGAAGAGTTCTGATCCATCGAAAGGAGTTTCGATGATGTCTATGATAGAGATCATGACATATCCCATTACCATACAGAACTGAACCTAACTGGGTCACACAAACAAGGGTTTGAATCTGGTGATCATCAATTGAACTGATCTAGTTCAATTGATCTGAATGAGATTCAATTAGGTTCAAGGAAATCGTGCTAGCACTCGATTGAACCTAACGTTCTTCTTTTACTATCATAAATAAGTTGTCCTGACTGAGCCAAAGGAGTTTGTGCTCAATCAGAGGCCTTCATATGGTCTGACTGGAGGTTGTCCAAGTCAGAATAGGTTGTCTTATTTGTAAGACATTACCTGCCATTTTTGGTCACCTGCCATTTCTTGTTCTTTGACTTTGGTCAAAAGTCTACCTTTGACTGGTCAAACGTTGACCATTGACCCTTTGACTTTTGACCACATGTCATGCACCTATTGGAGAGCTGGTGGGGGCCTGTCCCCCTGCCAGAACCTGGCAAGGAGAAGGGCGCACGCCAAGGGTGGCGTGAGCCCAAGTAGGAGGCGCCTAGGAGTCCTTGTTGGACAAGGACTCCACCTCCCTTTTGGATTCCAATCAGAGTTCTACTAAGAATCCAGTTTGACTGGTCTTAGGCGCCCTCTAAGGAGGAATCCAGGGGTCTCTATTCCAACCAATCAGATTTAGATCTGATTTCACAAAGGGTTGTGATTGGTTGAGAGGAAGAGGAGTTGGATCACAAGAGGTCTATAAATAAGACCCTGCGCCCAACCCTAATTCCAATGCTATTAGACACGCCCCAAGGCTGCCTCTCCCCTCCTTCTCCATGCCATAGTCTCTTCTCCCCTTGCTCTCCACGTCCAAAAGGTGTTTTGGACTTAGTTTGGTGCGATTCAGATCAAGGAAAGGCGATCAAAAGCAAGAAGGCTGCGCTGCTGCAAAAGGACGACTGCAGATCTTCAAAAGAGTTTTGAAGATCCTCCAGATCAGATCCAGATCTGATTTTTGGAGGTGTGATAGAGAAGAAGAGGATCTCCAGATCCAACCCGAGTGGATACCGGTAGAGGCCAGGCGCTTGCGTGGCTAAGATCCAGAACCTTCCGCTGCAATCAGGATCATCTACAGGGTAATAGGATTACCCAAATCAGGTAAATTAAATTTGATTTAATTTATCTTATTTTATTTTATTTATTAAAATAATAAGAATCAGATCTGAAACATATCAAGATCTGATTGAGATCAAGAGAAAATTTTTGAAATATATCTCTTGATCTAATCAGATCTGGACGAACCTGGACCGGGAAATCAGGATTTCCCTTCAACTGGTATCAGAGCCATGGTTCTAAAATTGTTTAGATCTGATTTTAATTTTATTTTAATTAGAAAATAAAGTGATTTCAGATGTCACATGAGATGTGATCAGATCTGAAATCAGAAAAATTAAAATTAAATGATTTGGATCTAAGAACATGAAGATATGCATGACTAGTTCTAGAATAGAATAGTTCTATAGAATAGTTTTGCATGTCTTTGATTTAATCTGATTAAATCATATTTTAGATCTTCTTATTTACTATTTTCTGATATTATAAGTGTTATAATAACATCTGATAAACAGCAAATAAAAATTATTTAATTTTAAATATCATATGAGATATGATAGATGCATGACTAGACTAGTTGTAGAATAGTTCTACATAATTGTCTAGATTAGAATTTATTTTGATTAGATCAATTTAAATCTAATTTTTTAGATTATTATGTGATAATTTAGATCTGAAAACATGCATGATTTGATACATGAGATGTATGCAAAATATGCCTTGATTAGATCTAAATTTGTATATGAGATATATGATATAGATCTATAACTGTTTTGTAGATTTACATGTTCCTGATTAAGGCGTTCCTCTTGGCCGTCCGGTCATAAGAACGAAGAAGGGTTTAAAGGCCCTCTCTTCCCATTCGATGGGGTGTTCTTATGACGTGTAGGGGTGCTGCGTGTTCGTCCTTAATCAGAAACCCAAAACTTACTTTCTGCAAAACCCTAGATCCTGAAACCCTAGGATTTATTGTGCATATTTTGTTTATGAACCCAACTTAATTAAGAATTAAGTTTATGGAATATTAATTAGGTCTAAAATTGAGAATTTCAGATCTAAGACATATTCATAATACTGGGTTCGGGCTTGGGTAGCTCAATTAGGTCTAAGCGGTTGATCAAACCGAATCAAGAGTTGGTTAGATGGGATCAACAATGCTTAAATTGACCAGCCTAATAGGATTAAGTCTGGGTCAAGATCGAGTCACGATCAAGCAAGACCTAATTAGGCTCAGAGGTTAGAGTCTGGATTGTAGGCTAACCCAATTGGTTCTGACTCAACAATTTGGTGTCTAAGGTAAGTTTGGCACAGACGACCGACTGGTTTTTAATTGGAAGCTACTCGACCTGAATGCGTTCTTGTGCGAGTTAACGGCATATTCCTTCCACCGGTCTCACTTACCTGGCCATATCTGTTGACACAGTTCTGATCTGAGGTGGTCAATAATCCGAGCTGACCCATGCCACTAGGTTAGTCATAATTGTTATGACTAAGCCAAGTCTAGTTTAATGAGACCTGAATCAATTCTCCCTAAGAAAAGATTAAGTCCGAGGTCTTCCACCATTGTAGACGTGCGGGCCCTTCCCGGGGTTGATTGTTCTCGGCTGGATACAGTGGCTCAGTTGCACCGGGAAGACGCAACCATGTCTATTAGGCATTGGATGCTATGGGCTGGAGGATGAGTTGGGCTCAATATTCCGGATACGGTGAGAGACCCAATTAGGAACCCAGTCTATGCAAATGGTGGGTCTGACTTAACTAAGGAGTGGATCAATATTCCGGATACGGTGAGATTCATGAATTAGAGACCAAGTTTGGGTGCACCATGATTAGAGAATCATTGAACAAGAGTTGTTCACTCATTGGCTAACCCATCACCAATAACTGTTAGGTGAGGTGATGAGTCAGTTGGTGAGACCGCACCACCCACTAGAAATCATCAATCGCGGAGATTTTCGCATCTCTACAGAGGGAGTGTAGGGATCCGAGAAAATAGTGGGAGCTAATTTGTTTAAAAATAAAATCCCTAAACAAATTGGTCAAGTCAAAATTACAGTATCTAACTAGAATCTTTGACTCTCTACAGGAAAATGTCTGCGTCCAACCCACTGGCACGTATCCTAGACACACATAGACTGACTGGACCCAATTATAAAGATTGGCTCAGGAACTACAAAATTGTTTTGGGTTCAGAGAAGTTAACACATGTTTTGGACCAGGACCCTCCCACCTTACCAGCTCGTCCATCCACTGAACAGAGAGCGTCTCTGGAAAAATGGATTGACGAAGACAATAAGGCCAGATACTACATGTTGGGCTCGATGTCTGATGAGCTCCAGCGCCAACATGAAGATATCGGGACTGCTCGCCAAATGTTGGCTCACCTGCAGGAGATGTTTGGTGAACAGAGTCGCGCAGCCAAATATCAAGTCACGAAATGACTTTTTAAGGCTAAGATGCGTGATGGGCAGTCAGTCCAAGATCACTGTCTGACAATGATCAAGGACATGGAAGAGCTTGAGAAGCTCGGTGTGAAGTTGGACTTGGACTTGCAGAACGATATTATTCTGCAATCCTTGACTGATGCATATGGGCAATTCATCATGAATTACCACATGCATAAACTTCAAAATTCCTTGGCCGAGTTGATGAATATGCTGGTTACCGCTGAGCTTTCTATGAAAGGTTCTAAAGGCTCAGTTCTTGCTATGGAACGGACTTCTTCCAAAAGAAAGTCTTATGGAAAGAAAAAGAAGTCTGTGAAAAAGCAAAAGGTAGAAGGATCAAAGAAGAAGAAGGCAGAACCGAAGAAGAAGGTCGATGGCAAAGGAAAGTGTTTCCATTGCAACAGCGACGGCCATTGGAAGCGGAACTGCCCTACTTACCTGGCCACCCTGCCACCCTAAAGAACAAGAAGGAAGGTCCTTCTGGAGGTATGCTCGTTATTGAGTCTAACCTTACGGTTTCTTCTGCATCCAGTTGGGTGCTTGACTCTGGTTCTAGTGCTCATCTGTGCACTTCTATGCAGGGTCTTGAGGATAGCAGGAGGCTGAGGGATGGAGACATGATCCTACGCGTCGGTAATGGAGCAAGAGTTGCTGCAGTAGCCGTGGGAACATACCCTCTGCGATTACCATCTGGTTTAGACTTAGTTTTAAAAGACTGTTATTATGTGCCTGCAGCTAGCAGGAATTTGATTTCTGTTTCATGCTTAGCACAAGAAGGTTATGTGATCACCTTCTTTAAGGACCATTGTAACATTCTTTATGAAAGAAATAAAATTGCAAATGAAAGAAATAAAATTCCAAATGGTTTCCTGGTCTTTATCATGGTCTTTATCAGTGCATATTGATGTACCTGTTTTAACTATCGAGCAAAACGTGAATGCCAAACGACCTAGGGATAGTCCAAACGACAGATATCTATGGCACCTGAGATTAGGTCATATAGCAGAAGATAGGATTAACAAATTGGAGAAAAATGGGCTATTGAGTCCATTGACTTTTGAGTCATATCCAACTTGTGAATCTTGTCTTCAAGGCAAAATGACTAAACTCCCTTTTGTTGGACATGGGGAGAGGGCCACAGATCTCCTTGCCCTAGTACATACTGATGTGTGCGGCCCATTCGATGTGCCGGCTAGAGGCAATTTTGTCTACTTCATTACCTTTACCGATGATCTGTCTAGGTATGGGTATGTGTATCTTATGAGACATAAGTCTGAAGCCTTTGAAAAGTTCAAAGAATTCAGACATGAAGTAGAAAAACAAACTGGAAAACCCATTAAGGTTCTTCGATCAGATCGAGGAGGTGAATACCTTAGCCGGGAATTCCTAGACTATCTTAAGGAAAATGGCATAGTCTCTCAATGGACTCCACCAGGAACACCTCAACTCAACGGGGTTTCAGAACGGAGAAATCGGACTCTATTGGATATGGTTCGATCCATGATGAGCTTCACAGACCTCCCAGATTTTCTTTGGGGACATTCATTATTAACTTCAATCTATTTACTGAATAGGGTTCCCTCTAAAACCGTTCCTACCACACCGTATGAGATATGGCACGGTAAGAAACCAAGTCTGAGTCATCTCAGAATTTGGGGTTGTCCGGCTTATGTCAAAAGACAACAAGCGGACAAGTTAGAGTTTAGGTCCTTTAGAGCTCGATTCATAGGATATCCTAAAGAGTCATTAGGATACTATTTCTACATTCCAGAAGACCACAATGTGATTGTGAGTCGACATGCCATATTTCTTGAAAAATAGTTTATTCAAGATAGTGGCATTGGAAAGCAGATTAAGCTTGATGAGAAAGTCTCACAAGCAGAACGAGCTAAGGACCAAGTGGAACCAAATCAGGTTGAGCCAATAAGAACACTACCTCCTCCACCTCGTAGATCGGAAAGAGTTTCCCGTCCCCCTGAAAGATACTTAGGTATTATTTCAGAGGACGTAGAGGAAATGTTCCTCATAGGTAATGGTGCTCATGGTGATGATCCCAAAACCTACAACGAGGCGATATCAGATATCGACTCCGAGAAATGGCTTGAGGCAATGAAGTCAGAGATTCGACTCGATGCACTCAAACCAAGTCTGGACCTTGGTAGATCCACCAGAAGGTATAGTACCTATTGGGTGTAAATGGATCTTCAAGAGAAAGATTGGTGCAGATGGGAATGTGGAGACATTCAAGGCTAGACTGGTGGCAAAAGGTTATAGTCAACGTGAAGGCATTGACTATCAGGATACCTTTTCCCCGGTAGCTATGCTAAAATCCATCCGCACATTGCTTGCTGTTGCAGCCTATTTCGATTATGAAATATGGCAAATGGACGTGAAAACGGCATTCCTAAATGGATATCTTGAGGAAGATATCTATATGGAACAGCCGCTAGGTTTCACATCCAGTGATACTGATCACAAGGTTTGCAAGCTGCAAAGGTCCATATATGGACTTAAGCAAGCATCTCGGAGCTGGAACACTCGTTTCAATGATGTGATCAAAAAGTTTGGTTTCATCAAAAATGAAGAGGAACCATGTGTTTTCAAAAGGGTCAGTGGGAGCGCTGTTGTCTTCCTCGTATTGTACGTGGATGACATCCTCCTTATTGGGAATGATATTCCCATGTTGACATCAGTCAAGATGTGGTTGTCCTAAGGAATTCTCCATGAAAGACCTAGGTGAAGCATCCTTTATTCTAGGAATTAAGGTCTATAGGGATAGACCGAATAGGATGCTAGGACTTTCACAGAAAGATGTACATAGAGGAAGTACTAAAGAGGTTTAGTATGGAAAACTCTAAGAGGGGATTAATACCCTTCAGACATGGTATTCATCTTTCCAAGAAGATGTGCCCCAGCACACCTGAGGAAATAGAACGCATGAGCAAGATCCCTTATGCTTCTGCAATAGGGAGCCTCATGTATGCCATGCTATGTACACGACCTGATATAGCCCATGCTGTGAGTGTCACAAGCAGATATCAGTCAAATCCAGGTGAAGAACACTGGACTTCTGTGAAATGTATCCTTAAGTACTTGAGAAGAACTAAGGATATGATGTTGGTCTTTGGTAATGGAGAACTCCAAGTTCAGGGATACACAGACTCGGACTTCATGTCGATATAGATGATCGAAAGTCGACATCTGGAAGTCTGTTTGTGTGCAATGGTGGAGCTGTCAGCTGGAAGAGTTCCAAGCAAACTGTGATAGCAGATTCCACCATGGAAGCAGAATATATAGCTGCATCAGAGGCTGCAAAGGAAGCATTCTGGTACAAGAAGTTTGCTGCAGAAATTGGAGTAATGCCATCAGATGCCATTCCTCTTTACTGCGACAACAATGGCGCCATAGCCCTTGCTAAGGAGCCGAGGTCTCACCAGAAGTCCAAGCACATTGAGCGGCGATATCATCTCATCCGCGATTACCTTGAGAAAGGTTACGTTGAGGTCAAGAGAGTCAACTCCACAGATAATGTGGCAGACCCACTTACAAAGCCGTTGGGCCAGCAGAAGATCGAAGCCCACCTTGAGAAGATGGGACTTAGACTTGTAGCCAATTGGCTTTAGGACAAGTGGGAGATTGTTAGATATATGTGCCCTAGAAGCCAGAATTGGCTGACACTTGTAATACACTTCTAGGGGCAAAATTATAATTTTGACTATAATTAATGAAATGGGTTATTTTCTATCACACATGTGTATTTAGTGTCTGTGATACATCCTTTGAGTTAATGGTAATGATAATTCATATTTTCAAGAGTTGAAAATTTAAGACATGAATAATCATTATTAACTCATAAACAGCTCCCGACCATAGGATCATCACGAGGATGGTGATTGATCCGGAAGGTTGGTGTACGATCGCTTCTCTTTAGTAGATGAGTCTTGAGTCTACGGTGTGGAGACACCGGAGCGAGAGTACAGGTACTCGTTAGAGAACGAGGGCACTGAGCGTGACCACCTCGAGTAGTCATTAGGAAGTCTACCTTCTCGTCAATGACTGACTCGATGCTGCAGTAGTGTGTCTGGTTCTTTGACCTGAGATGCATCGGCAGTTCACCTTGAGGGTGTTATAGTTTGACTACACCATTACTCGGTCTCCTAGCCATATGGAACCCTGAGGTGTATGTTGGCTATAGCATGTTCATTGTAGGAACTGGATTGCATCAAGATGGGATCTATCTACCTCGGTGGTAGAGGAGTAGCCCTATGATGATCATGAGAATCAAGTCCAGAAATCCATGGCCATGGTAGAGTGAAATAATAGAAAGAGTTTCTATTTAGATTTTCACATTGGACTCGAATCGAATGATTACATCATATGACAGAGACTAGGGTTTGACGAGTTCACCTTAACCCTAATCTGATCGGGGCTCAAGATAGAAGAACTTAATCACACAGGTAGCTGCACCAAGAGGTTCGCATTCAGCTCTGATGGGTTGCCACCATATACTGCTAGGTGTCACTGGTGGATTTTGGGAGCAATTAGAATGATTTAGATGATCGATCATTCTAGCTGTTCGAATCAGAAGAGTTCTGATCCATCGAAAGGAGTTTCGATGATGTCTATGATAGAGATCATGACATATCCCATTACCATACAGAACTGAACCTAACTGGGTCACACAAACAAGGGTTTGAATCTGGTGATCATCAATTGAACTGATCTAGTTCAATTGATCTGAATGAGATTCAATTAGGTTCAAGGAAATCGTGCTAGCACTCGATTGAACCTAACGTTCTTCTTTTACTATCATAAATAAGTTGTCCTGACTGAGCCAAAGGAGTTTGTGCTCAATCAGAGGCCTTCATATGGTCTGACTGGAGGTTGTCCAAGTCAGAATAGGTTGTCTTATTTGTAAGACATTACCTGCCATTTTTGGTCACCTGCCATTTCTTGTTCTTTGACTTTGGTCAAAAGTCTACCTTTGACTGGTCAAACGTTGACCATTGACCCTTTGACTTTTGACCACATGTCATGCACCTATTGGAGAGCTGGTGGGGGCCTGTCCCCCTGCCAGAACCTGGCAAGGAGAAGGGCGCACGCCAAGGGTGGCGTGAGCCCAAGTAGGAGGCGCCTAGGAGTCCTTGTTGGACAAGGACTCCACCTCCCTTTTGGATTCCAATCAGAGTTCTACTAAGAATCCAGTTTGACTGGTCTTAGGCGCCCTCTAAGGAGGAATCCAGGGGTCTCTATTCCAACCAATCAGATTTAGATCTGATTTCACAAAGGGTTGTGATTGGTTGAGAGGAAGAGGAGTTGGATCACAAGAGGTCTATAAATAAGACCCTGCGCCCAACCCTAATTCCAATGCTATTAGACACGCCCCAAGGCTGCCTCTCCCCTCCTTCTCCATGCCATAGTCTCTTCTCCCCTTGCTCTCCACGTCCAAAAGGTGTTTTGGACTTAGTTTGGTGCGATTCAGATCAAGGAAAGGCGATCAAAAGCAAGAAGGCTGCGCTGCTGCAAAAGGACGACTGCAGATCTTCAAAAGAGTTTTGAAGATCCTCCAGATCAGATCCAGATCTGATTTTTGGAGGTGTGATAGAGAAGAAGAGGATCTCCAGATCCAACCCGAGTGGATACCGGTAGAGGCCAGGCGCTTGCGTGGCTAAGATCCAGAACCTTCCGCTGCAATCAGGATCATCTACAGGGTAATAGGATTACCCAAATCAGGTAAATTAAATTTGATTTAATTTATCTTATTTTATTTTATTTATTAAAATAATAAGAATCAGATCTGAAACATATCAAGATCTGAT
>QRFJ01000931.1:102900-132694 GCA_006176705.1 Cocos nucifera | reverse complement strand
TAACTCATAAACAGCTCCCGACCATAGGATCATCACGAGGATGGTGATTGATCCGGAAGGTTGGTGTACGATCGCTTCTCTTTAGTAGATGAGTCTTGAGTCTACGGTGTGGAGACACCGGAGCGAGAGTACAGGTACTCGTTAGAGAACGAGGGCACTGAGCGTGACCACCTCGAGTAGTCATTAGGAAGTCTACCTTCTCGTCAATGACTGACTCGATGCTGCAGTAGTGTGTCTGGTTCTTTGACCTGAGATGCATCGGCAGTTCACCTTGAGGGTGTTATAGTTTGACTACACCATTACTCGGTCTCCTAGCCATATGGAACCCTGAGGTGTATGTTGGCTATGACATGTTCATTGTAGGAACTGGATTGCATCAAGATGGGATCTATCTACCTCGGTGGTAGAGGAGTAGCCCTATGATGATCATGAGAATCAAGTCCAGAAATCCATGGCCATGGTAGAGTGAAATAATAGAAAGAGTTTCTATTTAGATTTTCACATTGGACTCGAATCGAATGATTACATCATATGACAGAGACTAGGGTTTGACGAGTTCACCTTAACCCTAATCTGATCGGGGCTCAAGATAGAAGAACTGAATCACACAGGTAGCTGCACCAAGAGGTTCGCATTCAGCTCTGATGGGTTGCCACCATATACTGCTAGGTGTCACTGGTGGATTTTGGGAGCAATTAGAATGATTTAGATGATCGATCATTCTAGCTGTTCGAATCAGAAGAGTTCTGATCCATCGAAAGGAGTTTCGATGATGTCTATGATAGAGATCATGACATATCCCATTACCATACAGAACTGAACCTAACTGGGTCACACAAACAAGGGTTTGAATCTGGTGATCATCAATTGAACTGATCTAGTTCAATTGATCTGAATGAGATTCAATTAGGTTCAAGGAAATCGTGCTAGCACTCGATTGAACCTAACGTTCTTCTTTTACTATCATAAATAAGTTGTCCTGACTGAGCCAAAGGAGTTTGTGCTCAATCAGAGGCCTTCATATGGTCTGACTGGAGGTTGTCCAAGTCAGAATAGGTTGTCTTATTTGTAAGACATTACCTGCCATTTTTGGTCACCTGCCATTTCTTGTTCTTTGACTTTGGTCAAAAGTCTACCGTTGACTGGTCAAACGTTGACCATTGACCCTTTGACTTTTGACCACATGTCATGCACCTATTGGAGAGCTGGTGGGGGCTTGTCCCCCTGCCAGAACCTGGCAAGGAGAAGGGCGCACGCCAAGGGTGGCGTGAGCCCAAGTAGGAGGCGCCTAGGAGTCCTTGTTGGACAAGGACTCCACCTCCCTTTAGGATTCCAATCAGAGTTCTACTAAGAATCCAGTTTGACTGGTCTTAGGCGCCCTCTAAGGAGGAATCCAGGGGTCTCTATTCCAACCAATCAGATTTAGATCTGATTTCACAAAGGGTTGTGATTGGTTGAGAGGAAGAGGAGTTGGATCACAAGAGGTCTATAAATAAGACCCTGCGCCCAACCCTAATTCCTAATGCTATTAGATACGCCCCAAGGCTGCCTCTCCCCTCCTTCTCCATGCCATACTCTCTTCTCCCCTTGCTCTCCACGTCCAAAAGTGTTTTGGACTTAGTTTGGTGCGATTCAGATCAAGGAAAGGCGATCAAAAGCAAGAAGGCTGCGCTGCTGCAAAAGGACGACTGCAGATCTTCAAAAGAGTTTTGAAGATCCTCCAGATCAGATCCAGATCTGATTTTTGGAGGTGTGATAGAGAAGAAGAGGTTCTCCAGATCCAACCCGAGTGGATACCGGTAGAGGCCAGGCGCTTGCGTGGCTAAGATCCAGAACCTTCCGCTGCAATCAGGATCATCTACAGGGTAATAGGATTACCCAAATCAGGTAAATTAAATTTGATTTAATTTATCTTATTTTATTTTATTTATTAAAATAATAAGAATCAGATCTGAAACATATCAAGATCTGATTGAGATCAAGAGAAAATTTTTGAAATATATCTCTTGATCTAATCAGATCTGGACGAACCTGGACCGGGAAATCAGGATTTCCCTTCAACTGGTATCAGAGCCATGGTTCTAAAATTGTTTAGATCTGATTTTAATTTTATTTTAATTAAAAATAAAGTGATTTCAGATGTCACATGAGATGTGATCAGATCTGAAATCAGAAAAATTAAAATTAAATGATTTGGATCTAAGAACATGAAGATATGCATGACTAGTTCTAGAATAGAATAGTTCTATAGAATAGTTTTGCATGTCTTTGATTTAATCTGATTAAATCATATTTTAGATCTTCTTATTTACTATTTTCTGATATTATAAGTGTTATAATAACATCTGATAAACAGCAAATAAAAATTATTTAATTTTAAATATCATATGAGATATGATAGATGCATGACTAGACTAGTTGTAGAATAGTTCTACATAATTGTCTAGATTAGAATTTATTTTGATTAGATCAATTTAAATCTAATTTTTTAGATTATTATGTGATAATTTAGATCTGAAAACATGCATGATTTGATACATGAGATGTATGCAAAATATGCCTTGATTAGATCTAAATTTGTATATGAGATATATGATATAGATCTATAACTGTTTTGTAGATTTACATGTTCCTGATTAAGGCGTTCCTCTTGGCCGTCCGGTCATAAGAACGAAGAAGGGTTTAAAGGCCCTCTCTTCCCATTCGATGGGGTGTTCTTATGACGTGTAGGGGTGCTGCGTGTTCGTCCTTAATCAGAAACCCAAAACTTACTTTCTGCAAAACCCTAGATCCTGAAACCCTAGGATTTATTGTGCATATTTTGTTTATGAACCCAACTTAATTAAGAATTAAGTTTATGGAATATTAATTAGGTCTAAAATTGAGAATTTCAGATCTAAGACATATTCATAATACTGGGTTCGGGCTTGGGTAGCTCAATTAGGTCTAAGCGGTTGATCAAACCGAATCAAGAGTTGGTTAGATGGGATCAACAATGCTTAAATTGACCAGCCTAATAGGATTAAGTCTGGGTCAAGATCGAGTCACGATCAAGCAAGACCTAATTAGGCTCAGAGGTTAGAGTCTGGATTGTAGGCTAACCCAATTGGTTCTGACTCAACAATTTGGTGTCTAAGGTAAGTTTGGCACAGACGACCGACTGGTTTTTAATTGGAAGCTACTCGACCTGAATGCGTTCTTGTGCGAGTTAACGGCATATTCCTTCCACCGGTCTCACTTACCTGGCCATATCTGTTGACACAGTTCTGATCTGAGGTGGTCAATAATCCGAGCTGACCCATGCCACTAGGTTAGTCATAATTGTTATGACTAAGCCAAGTCTAGTTTAATGAGACCTGAATCAATTCTCCCTAAGAAAAGATTAAGTCCGAGGTCTTCCACCATTGTAGACGTGCGGGCCCTTCCCGGGGTTGATTGTTCTCGGCTGGATACAGTGGCTCAGTTGCACCGGGAAGACGCAACCATGTCTATTAGGCATTGGATGCTATGGGCTGGAGGATGAGTTGGGCTCAATATTCCGGATACGGTGAGAGACCCAATTAGGAACCCAGTCTATGCAAATGGTGGGTCTGACTTAACTAAGGAGTGGATCAATATTCCGGATACGGTGAGATTCATGAATTAGAGACCAAGTTTGGGTGCACCATGATTAGAGAATCATTGAACAAGAGTTGTTCACTCATTGGCTAACCCATCACCAATAACTGTTAGGTGAGGTGATGAGTCAGTTGGTGAGACCGCACCACCCACTAGAAATCATCAATCGCGGAGATTTTCGCATCTCTACAGAGGGAGTGTAGGGATCCGAGAAAATAGTGGGAGCTAATTTGTTTAAAAATAAAATCCCTAAACAAATTGGTCAAGTCAAAATTACAGTATCTAACTAGAATCTTTGACTCTCTACAGGAAAATGTCTGCGTCCAACCCACTGGCACGTATCCTAGACACACATAGACTGACTGGACCCAATTATAAAGATTGGCTCAGGAACTACAAAATTGTTTTGGGTTCAGAGAAGTTAACACATGTTTTGGACCAGGACCCTCCCACCTTACCAGCTCGTCCATCCACTGAACAGAGAGCGTCTCTGGAAAAATGGATTGACGAAGACAATAAGGCCAGATACTACATGTTGGGCTCGATGTCTGATGAGCTCCAGCGCCAACATGAAGATATCGGGACTGCTCGCCAAATGTTGGCTCACCTGCAGGAGATGTTTGGTGAACAGAGTCGCGCAGCCAAATATCAAGTCACGAAACGACTTTTTAAGGCTAAGATGCGTGATGGGCAGTCAGTCCAAGATCACTGTCTGACAATGATCAAGGACATGGAAGAGCTTGAGAAGCTCGGTGTGAAGTTGGACTTGGACTTGCAGAACGATATTATTCTGCAATCCTTGACTGATGCATATGGGCAATTCATCATGAATTACCACATGCATAAACTTCAGAAATTCCTTGGCCGAGTTGATGAATATGCTGGTTACCGCTGAGCTTTCTATGAAAGGTTCTAAAGGCTCAGTTCTTGCTATGGAACGGACTTCTTCCAAAAGAAAGTCTTATGGAAAGAAAAAGAAGTCTGTGAAAAAGCAAAAGGTAGAAGGATCAAAGAAGAAGAAGGCAGAACCGAAGAAAAAGAAGGTCGATGGCAAAGGAAAGTGTTTCCATTGCAACAGCGACGGCCATTGGAAGCGGAACTGCCCTACTTACCTGGCCACCCTAAAGAACAAGAAGGAAGGTCCTTCTGGAGGTATGCTCGTTATTGAGTCTAACCTTACGGTTTCTTCTGCATCCAGTTGGGTGCTTGACTCTGGTTCTAGTGCTCATCTGTGCACTTCTATGCAGGGTCTTGAGGATAGCAGGAGGCTGAGGGATGGAGACATGATCCTACGCGGTAATGGAGCAAGAGTTGCTGCAGTAGCCGTGGGAACATACCCTCTGCGATTACCATCTGGTTTAGACTTAGTTTTAAAAGACTGTTATTATGTGCCTGCAGCTAGCAGGAATTTGATTTCTGTTTCATGCTTAGCACAAGAAGGTTATGTGATCACCTTCTTTAAGGACCATTGTAACATTCTTTATGAAAGAAATAAAATTGCAAATGGTTTCCTTGTTAATGGTCTTTATCAGTTGCATATTGATGTACCTAAATATCGAGAAAACGAAAAATAGGGATAGTCTATTATGAGTCCATTGACTTTTGAGTCATATCCAACTTGTGAATCTTGTCTTCAAGGCAAAATGACTAAACTCCCTTTTGTTGGACATGGGGAGAGGGCCACAGATCTCCTTGCCCTAGTACATACTGATGTGTGCGGCCCATTCGATGTGCCGGCTAGAGGCAATTTTGTCTACTTCATTACCTTTACCGATGATCTGTCTAGGTATGGGTATGTGTATCTTATGAGACATAAGTCTGAAGCCTTTGAAAAGTTCAAAGAATTCAGACATGAAGTAGAAAAACAAACTGGAAAACCCATTAAGGTTCTTCGATCAGATCGAGGAGGTGAATACCTTAGCCGGGAATTCCTAGACTATCTTAAGGAAAATGGCATAGTCTCTCAATGGACTCCACCAGGAACACCTCAACTCAACGGGGTTTCAGAACGGAGAAATCGGACTCTATTGGATATGGTTCGATCCATGATGAGCTTCACAGACCTCCCAGATTTTCTTTGGGGACATTCATTATTAACTTCAATCTATTTACTGAATAGGGTTCCCTCTAAAACCGTTCCTACCACACCGTATGAGATATGGCACGGTAAGAAACCAAGTCTGAGTCATCTCAGAATTTGGGGTTGTCCGGCTTATGTCAAAAGACAACAAGCGGACAAGTTAGAGTTTAGGTCCTTTAGAGCTCGATTCATAGGATATCCTAAAGAGTCATTAGGATACTATTTCTACATTCCAGAAGACCACAATGTGATTGTGAGTCGACATGCCATATTTCTTGAAAAATAGTTTATTCAAGATAGTGGCATTGGAAAGCAGATTAAGCTTGATGAGAAAGTCTCACAAGCAGAACGAGCTAAGGACCAAGTGGAACCAAATCAGGTTGAGCCAATAAGAACACTACCTCCTCCACCTCGTAGATCGGAAAGAGTTTCCCGTCCCCCTGAAAGATACTTAGGTATTATTTCAGAGGACGTAGAGGAAATGTTCCTCATAGGTAATGGTGCTCATGGTGATGATCCCAAAACCTACAACGAGGCGATATCAGATATCGACTCCGAGAAATGGCTTGAGGCAATGAAGTCAGAGATCGACTCGATGCACTCAAACCAAGTCTGGACCTTGGTAGATCCACCAGAAGGTATAGTACCTATTGGGTGTAAATGGATCTTCAAGAGAAAGATTGGTGCAGATGGGAATGTGGAGACATTCAAGGCTAGACTGGTGGCAAAAGGTTATAGTCAACGTGAAGGCATTGACTATCAGGATACCTTTTCCCCGGTAGCTATGCTAAAATCCATCCGCACATTGCTTGCTGTTGCAGCCTATTTCGATTATGAAATATGGCAAATGGACGTGAAAACGGCATTCCTAAATGGATATCTTGAGGAAGATATCTATATGGAACAGCCGCTAGGTTTCACATCCAGTGATACTGATCACAAGGTTTGCAAGCTGCAAAGGTCCATATATGGACTTAAGCAAGCATCTCGGAGCTGGAACACTCGTTTCAATGATGTGATCAAAAAGTTTGGTTTCATCAAAAATGAAGAGGAACCATGTGTTTTCAAAAGGGTCAGTGGGAGCGCTGTTGTCTTCCTCGTATTGTACGTGGATGACATCCTCCTTATTGGGAATGATATTCCCATGTTGACATCAGTCAAGATGTGGTTGTCTAAGGAATTCTCCATGAAAGACCTAGGTGAAGCATCCTTTATTCTAGGAATTAAGGTCTATAGGGATAGACCGAATAGGATGCTAGGACTTTCACAGAAGATGTACATAGAGGAAGTACTAAAGAGGTTTAGTATGGAAAACTCTAAGAGGGGATTAATACCCTTCAGACATGGTATTCATCTTTCCAAGAAGATGTGCCCCAGCACACCTGAGGAAATAGAACGCATGAGCAAGATCCCTTATGCTTCTGCAATAGGGAGCCTCATGTATGCCATGCTATGTACACGACCTGATATAGCCCATGCTGTGAGTGTCACAAGCAGATATCAGTCAAATCCAGGTGAAGAACACTGGACTTCTGTGAAATGTATCCTTAAGTACTTGAGAAGAACTAAGGATATGATGTTGGTCTTTGGTAATGGAGAACTCCAAGTTCAGGGATACACAGACTCGGACTTCATGTCCGATATAGATGATCGAAAGTCGACATCTGGCAGACTGTTTGTGCTGGAAGAGTTCCAAGCAAACGGTGATACCATCTCATCCGCGATTACCTTGAGAAAGGTTACGTTGAGGTCAAGAGAGTCAACTCCACAGATAATGTGGCAGACCCACTTACAAAGCCGTTGGGCCAGCAGAAGATCGAAGCCCACCTTGAGAAGATGGGACTTAGACTTGTAGCCAATTGGCTTTAGGACAAGTGGGAGATTGTTAGATATATGTGCCCTAGAAGCCAGAATTGGCTGACACTTGTAATACACTTCTAGGGGCAAAATTGTAATTTTGACTATAATTAATGAAATGGGTTATTTTCTATCACACATGTGTATTTAGTGTCTGTGATACATCCTTTGAGTTAATGGTAATGATAATTCATATTTTCAAGAGTTGAAAATTTAAGACATGAATAATCATTATTAACTCATAAACAGCTCCCGACCATAGGATCATCACGAGGATGGTGATTGATCCGGAAGGTTGGTGTACGATCGCTTCTCTTTAGTAGATGAGTCTTGAGTCTACGGTGTGGAGACACCGGAGCGAGAGTACAGGTACTCGTTAGAGAACGAGGGCACTGAGCGTGACCACCTCGAGTAGTCATTAGGGAAGTCTACCTTCTCGTCAATGACTGACTCGATGCTGCAGTAGTGTGTCTGGTTCTTTGACCTGAGATGCATCGGCAGTTCACCTTGAGGGTGTTATAGTTTGACTACACCATTACTCGGTCTCCTAGCCATATGGAACCCTGAGGTGTATGTTGGCTATGACATGTTCATTGTAGGAACTGGATTGCATCAAGATGGGATCTATCTACCTCGGTGGTAGAGGAGTAGCCCTATGATGATCATGAGAATCAAGTCCAGAAATCCATGGCCATGGTAGAGTGAAATAATAGAAAGAGTTTCTATTTAGATTTTCACATTGGACTCGAATCGAATGATTACATCATATGACAGAGACTAGGGTTTGACGAGTTCACCTTAACCCTAATCTGATCGGGGCTCAAGATAGAAGAACTGAATCACACAGGTAGCTGCACCAAGAGGTTCGCATTCAGCTCTGATGGGTTGCCACCATATACTGCTAGGTGTCACTGGTGGATTTTGGGAGCAATTAGAATGATTTAGATGATCGATCATTCTAGCTGTTCGAATCAGAAGAGTTCTGATCCATCGAAAGGAGTTTCGATGATGTCTATGATAGAGATCATGACATATCCCATTACCATACAGAACTGAACCTAACTGGGTCACACAAACAAGGGTTTGAATCTGGTGATCATCAATTGAACTGATCTAGTTCAATTGATCTGAATGAGATTCAATTAGGTTCAAGGAAATCGTGCTAGCACTCGATTGAACCTAACGTTCTTCTTTTACTATCATAAATAAGTTGTCCTGACTGAGCCAAAGGAGTTTGTGCTCAATCAGAGGCCTTCATATGGTCTGACTGGAGGTTGTCCAAGTCAGAATAGGTTGTCTTATTTGTAAGACATTACCTGCCATTTTTGGTCACCTGCCATTTCTTGTTCTTTGACTTTGGTCAAAAGTCTACCGTTGACTGGTCAAACGTTGACCATTGACCCTTTGACTTTTGACCACATGTCATGCACCTATTGGAGAGCTGGTGGGGGCTTGTCCCCCTGCCAGAACCTGGCAAGGAGAAGGGCGCACGCCAAGGGTGGCGTGAGCCCAAGTAGGAGGCGCCTAGGAGTCCTTGTTGGACAAGGACTCCACCTCCCTTTTGGATTCCAATCAGAGTTCTACTAAGAATCCAGTTTGACTGGTCTTAGGCGCCCTCTAAGGAGGAATCCAGGGGTCTCTATTCCAACCAATCAGATTTAGATCTGATTTCACAAAGGGTTGTGATTGGTTGAGAGGAAGAGGAGTTGGATCACAAGAGGTCTATAAATAAGACCCTGCGCCCAACCCTAATTCCTAATGCTATTAGATACGCCCCAAGGCTGCCTCTCCCCTCCTTCTCCATGCCATACTCTCTTCTCCCCTTGCTCTCCACGTCCAAAAGTGTTTTGGACTTAGTTTGGTGCGATTCAGATCAAGGAAAGGCGATCAAAAGCAAGAAGGCTGCGCTGCTGCAAAAGGACGACTGCAGATCTTCAAAAGAGTTTTGAAGATCCTCCAGATCAGATCCAGATCTGATTTTTGGAGGTGTGATAGAGAAGAAGAGGTTCTCCAGATCCAACCCGAGTGGATACCGGTAGAGGCCAGGCGCTTGCGTGGCTAAGATCCAGAACCTTCCGCTGCAATCAGGATCATCTACAGGGTAATAGGATTACCCAAATCAGGTAAATTAAATTTGATTTAATTTATCTTATTTTATTTTATTTATTAAAATAATAAGAATCAGATCTGAAACATATCAAGATCTGATTGAGATCAAGAAAAAATTTTTGAAATATATCTCTTGATCTAATCAGATCTGGACGAACCTGGACCGGGAAATCAGGATTTCCCTTCAGAAGGGGTAGCCAAGGGAGGTGGTGGAGCCGATGGTCGGGCCGACCGGAGAAGAAGGAGGAGGCAGGGGTGGAGGTGGCGCCAACCGACGAAGAAAGATGGGGCGGGGGAGGAGGTCATGAAAGGAATATGCCCTTAAGCCAATCGAAATATGTATTTTGATGGGATATTCTTTTATCTTCCAAACTCATGTAATAATAATTTTATATTAAATAAAGGCATTTATTTCACCATGTGCTGCATCTTACTTGTTGATTTTTAAGATTATCATGAATCCTATAAATTAGAGCTATAATTTTAGGATTATGATGAGATCATTCTAGTGAGATCTAAAACCTTAAAATCCTAATTTTTAAACATTCCTGATCAATAGAACATTGAGTTGGAGATTAATATTTTCGAAAAGACTAGCACATTCTTTGTATTCTTGATGAAAGGGTGATTGATCTCACTATCACCTGTGTATGACACTAATACAAGGATGTGGGTGCTCATTAGAGAATGAGTTTACTAAATTGATCTAAGTTGAGAACATCGAATGGAGTCTTATATAAATATCAATATATGATTCTCATAGTGGGAGTTATGCATATAATCCTTTGACCTGAGACTACCATAGAACCTTGTATACATGAATCAATATTTTGGTTCATACTCTTTCATGACTTAGTCATGTACAGGATGTTCTAGATATGGTGAATTGCATATGGAGGTTTTGAGTAGATCAACATGGAATCGATCAGTCCTAGTAAGGGGAGATCGCATCCTACCTGCTTCAATCGAATGATGATTCGGGAAGACTTTGATTAAAGCATGATGAAAATTAGAAATAGTTTCTAATATTTCATGAATCAAATCATCATCATATGATTGGAAGAAATATGAATATGAAATTAGATTTGATATAATTCCATACCCAGAGTCATATTCAGGATGCAGGGTGATCAAAGGATCTTGTTGCACGATAACTTTCTACTGAAGGATATTTTTGGTATTTCCATCAAAATTCCATATCTTTTAGGTAGAAATGATATATTTCTAGATGTCAATCTGGTCTTGTGGATTTGATTGAATTAAAGATTTTAATATGATTGTCAATTAGAAAGTGTTATAATTGATCAAATCGAGTTAGCTCAATTTGACCTAAATCGATTTGGTTGAGTTCTAACCAACTTAGATCAAACTACACCTAGACCCACTGGTAACTAGATGTGGAACCCAATGGGTCACACACAAAGAAAATTAATCAAGGATCTAATTGGATTAGATCAAGTTTGCAAATTGAACATGTTAGCACATGTTGCAAACCCTAGTACCTAGATTGGAATCGGGTTCTGATTTGGGCTAATTAAATTCAATTTAATGTTGAAATCAGATCTAAAATTTCAGAGCTAGAACTTAAAACTTTTTCAAGATTAGACAGCAAAAGATTTAAATAAATTAATATTTATTTATAAAATTAGAGAATACCATAGATCTGAGATCTGATTACATATTTATGGTATGATATTAAATCAAAAATTAAAAATAAAAGGATAGAACAAGTGTTGATCATATCAATATAGATCTACACTAGATCAAAATTATATAAGTAACAGGAGATCAGATCTTTGTTACCTGTGCAAGTTATATATTTTAACTTGCTGATCTGAGCTTGAGGATGATGTTGTGAGCCGCACACGCATCCAGCCTCTAGAAGTCATCCACACGAGCCCACGAATAATGATCAGAAGTTCTGATGCAATAAATCAACATAATATGCTAGTACTACACTGATCCTTCTTTTACGGTCGATCTAGTGCTTCCTTCTTTTGGATTTGGACTCTTCCAAAGATGAGAGGAAGGAGGAGAGATTACTGATCTAAGACACTCTCAAGTAATCTTAAAAAGGAGGAAAAAAAGAGAGGAACAAGATAACCCTAGAAGAAAATCCTCTTCTTCTTCTCTGTTCTCTAATCTAGACATCTAGATTGGTGTCTATGAAAACCCAATGCCCAAGAATCCTTTCCCTTTGATTTTCACACACCCAAAACCTCTCTTTCAAAGATCTATATTCCATGAAAAATTCAAATAAAAATTTATTTTAAATAATAAGTTATGGAAGAGCTTTGTCTAGGTCAAATTTTTAGATAAGGCAGGTCAATATAAGGCAGGTTATTGCCAACCATGCTAGGAAAAAGAGGGGAAACTCATCCTAATATGGATAAAAACCTATGGTTATCTAAGATAGGAAGAAGACATTTTTCGATGGTCATTTCATTAAAAGATGAGGTGAAGAAAATAGAGAAATCAGCAGGCATTAAATCCAAGTAAGACAAAGAGAAAATTGAAGCAAAAATCATTTTATTAAAGTTGAAGCTTATTACAAAATAAAGGTCTTCAAGACCATGTACAAAAAGGCAAAATAGATGAAGTCATAAGAAGGATCAGATTCTTCGAACCTCGGACTGCTGACCCCTACCATCGCCAAAGATTGCCTTAAGCTAGTAATCTATTCTTCAAGTTCCTTCCTTTTTAGCAGACTCTTTACAAATAACTTAATAGCTCCACCGGTAATTATCTTTGGATTCCCGCAGTTGTCTCCTTAGGAACTTTGACTCGGCCTCTGCATCTTTAAAAGCTTGTCGCTCATAAATCAGTTGGATATTTAGCTATTGAAGCTCAATCGATTCTTTTGCATATATCGTTGATAGGGTCTCCAAAGAATTTCTTAAGAAAAGAAGTTCATCTGATTCTCTGATTGAGCTAGCCTCCACCCTCTCTACCAATTTTCTTTTAAGACTAGCTATCTTCTCGTCTGCTTTTCAAAGTTGCTGCTGGAGACTGACGATTTTATCACTCCAGCTGAGCTCATAACTCTTGTATGAAGTTTCAATATTATAAAATTGATTTTGAAGTTCTAAGAATCTCTTGGACCAATCCCAGTTGGACTCCTCTCAACTATTACAGCACGCCGAGCTTCCCTCCAACAATCAAATTTTTTTCTTTTCCACATTGAGTTCAACTTCAAGGGGCAAGCTTTGGCTGTAAAAGTCTAGGACTTCTCACTTGCTCACTTCTTGACCTCCTCGAGCTCTTCATTTAGGTGAAACTTCTTGGTATTATATTCTTTGAATAGTTATCTGGATGATTGATTCAAGTAGTTAATTTCAGCAATGGCATCGGCATATTTCTTCTCTAATTTTTTAAGCTCGCCTTTAGTCTCTCCCAACTTTTTCTTAAGATGATAAACCTCTCTCCTTAGGCTCTTTATATGGGCCTTTAGGAGAGCACCCTGAGGCAGGGGGTTGGCTTCGATAGGAGACTACACTTGGAGCATGAAAATATTACAACATAGATTTCACAAAAAAGAGAAATTCTCTATCAAAATAAATTTATTTTCATTGATCAAAATATTTTTCAAATACATGAAAGGAAACAAATGAAAAGAAAAAATATAAATTAAAGAGGTCTTAGACCTCTAGGAGAGCTGACGAGGAGTTCGATGCAGTAATTGTTAGTCCCGGCTCTTCATTAGCATGCCTGGTAGGGGGATCTCAGCCACAGCAGTGGATGGTTCTGCTTTGTATTCAGGGATCCCTTCATACAAGAAATCGAGATCAAGCTTGAAAAACATGCTGGCCATCCTGTCCTCACAGAGCTCGAATCCTTTGTTGAAAGCCTCTTGACTGAATTTGATGTTCAGATCTCTCATTTTGGAGGAGACATTGAACTCCTCTATCGTCCGAGCCATCGCCTCCAAGATCTACCTCAAAATCTACTCCTTTAGTTCGGCATTCTCAGCTTCAGCCTTTCTCCTCCACTCTTCTTTCAGGTCCAAAGTGGTCTTCAACTCCATTAATATTTCTTTCTCCTTATGGAGTGCTTCTTGGAGACCTTCGACCTCGATAGATTTTTTCTTCAAAGAGCGGTCAACCTTATCTCTATCCTTAATTAGGTGCTCAACCTTGGCCCGGTGTTTCTTTTGGGCCTTCACCAGCTCTGACTTTAAGCAGTTCAGTGATCTGATGTAGCTGAGTAGTTAGTGGCCCAGCTATTAAAAGAAATATATATATATGATGAAGAGGGTTGTGCAAATGAGGAAGCATTAAGAAATTTGAAGAGAAAGAGAAGGATGAAGTAACTATCTCAAGAAAGGATCTGAGTGAATCCCAAGCACGTTGGTCGACATCAGCATTGATGATCCTATCTATGACTTCAGGTATGGTGAACCCGTCGACCAAACCCTTGATGATCTCATGATTGTTGAAGGGGTTCTCCCGTAATTCTTCGTCGGAGCTATTGGGCCCGTTGCAGTGAACCTTCTGCTGAGATTTTCTTAGGGCCCTTTCAGTCCACTTCTTCTCTGCCTCCTTCTTCCCTTCGGTAAGAGGCTCTGAGACTCGAGCTTCAACAAGAGGGCTTGGTAGCATTGAAGGTCTGGTGACCTCGATAAAAGCATCAAACTCGGCAGTGGGAGGAGCCTCGACTTCGGGTGTAACTTCGAGGGAATCCATGGCACTGATAGAAGCCGTGGAGCTTAGAGTGTTAACTCTTGCCTTCTTCGAACTCTCACCTGGTGCCTTCCCTTTCCTCTTGCAGGTTGAAAATCCTCTTCTGAGCATTTTGACTGCTTTAGGATCCATTTTTGCAATGAAGAAAGGAGTATAGTTTTAAAAAAAAAAGAAGAAGAAAGAGAGAAAAGAAAGAAGAAGAAGGGGGTAACCCACAAACTCAACTGTATACCTAGTAGACTTAAAGGGCTGAGGCTGAGGATGAATAGAGTTTGTTCTTTTATTAGCTCAGACACAAGGGAGTTCTATAATCTTTAATTTTGTTAACCGACTCTCAGTCCTCTCTCTCTAATTTCGGGGCTCGACGGACAGAATCCCTCAAATTTTCCCAAGAAGGGAGTCCTAAGTGTAAGGACGGACAAGAAACAAAGATTAACTTCTCTTCCTAGTTATGGATAGAGGAGGTGGCATCCTTGAGCAACCCTTTCTTGTCGGACTTTAACGAAACATACCACCAGTCCTTTGTAGTAGGATGACGCTTGAAAGTAAAGTAAGTTTCGAAAAGTAAAATGGTGGGCTGAACATTGGCAGATATGCAGAGAGCAAGGAATCCTATTATGAACCTAAAATAGTTCAGCACCACAAAAGCTAAGAAGATATTTAGAAAATGAAAAAGAGCTACAACAAAGATGGAGAGAGGAAGCCTTAGCCCAGCATGGAAGTCCTCCAAGTACAAGCAGAATCGATCTAAAGGAGGGGCGCAAGCTCGGCCACTCAGTCTAGGAAGTTCCAACTTGTAGTCAATAGGCACCCCATAAGGGATCCTAATTAATGGAAAATCTTCAATGGTTAAGAAACAAGGGATGGTTCCTGGTATGAAATTTGGCTGAGGTGCTACCCTAGGTTCAACTTTTATTATAATCTATAGGTTTTGGGAGTTTGTGTCAATCGAACTTCTAGAACCACTAGACCAAGAAACTTCGGATGATATTTAGATTAGATTAAATCTAGTAAAATCTCTAGAAAACCTAGGAGAAGAGCCAGTGAAAATCCAAAAGAGAAAAATGGCGAAAACCCACCCAAAAAAGCCTGAAGAGATTCTAAAGAATATGAGAAAGCCAAAAATCAAGAAAATAAGGTTGAGGGACTGACCTAAGTTGATAAAAAAACTTAAGGAGAACACCAAAAAGATGAGAGATAGTTGAGAAGACCACCGACGGTCGGAGACGTCGTGAAGGAACAGAAGCAATGAGGACAGGATGTTCGGAGCAATGGGAAATGGAGGAAGGAGAGGAAGAAGGGGCATAAATAAAGATGAGAAGCCACGAAAGAAGAAGTTTAATTAGAAGAATAGATCCAGAGGAAGTTATGATTGTAGGACTCTTCAGCCAACCATAACCCACCACATGTCCCACTCACATCTGCCGCCCAACGAGACAATAATTATGCCATACTTAGAGCTCCACGCCAGACAAGTTTTCAAGAAAATTTGTCTCTTCAGGTCATTCAACATTAAACTTCAGTGCCAATTTGAAAAAAGATAAAAAAATTCATTCTCCAAGAGTGGGAAGCTGACAAGGAACTTTGGCTATGGCAACTTTTTTTGTACTCCATTTGAAATTTGAACTGGGGAGTAGGGGGATAAGTATTGGAGGTAAAATGACCCCTGCCGAAGTCCTTAGTCATCGATCTTTCTTTTGTTGGAATTTGTCAATCTTGAATAGTGAAGGAGAGTAGTTGTTATACTACTAACCTTGTTTTGTGAATAAAAATGAATGACAGGCTCGGGGTGCAGTCACACTCCATTCGGATGAACTCCTCCAATCGCACTTCTTTCGAATGAATCCCTCCAGTCGCACTCCATCTAGATGAGCTCTTCTAGTCATGCTTCATCAGGATGAACTCCTCCTATCATGTTTCTTCTAGATGAACTCCTCCAGTCGCACACCATCTGGATGAGATCCTCTAGTCACACTTCTTACAGATGAACTGCTCTGGTTGCACTCCTTTCAGACAAACTCCTCCAGTCATGCTTCTTCTAAACAAACTCCTTCAGTCATATTTCTTCTGGATGAACTCCTCCAGTCGCACTTCTTCCAAATAAATTCCTCCAATCATGCTCCTTTCAGACGAACTCCCCCAATCGTGTGTTGGCACAAAATCTGGCCATCATTGAAGTTAAAGCTAGATTTGGAGAGGATGAGATCGCCGTCGGGACCTGCAAACTAAGTCTCATCCAGAGTCTGAGGTGGTGGCTCCAGCAAGACCCTCCTATGATCAAGTCAGCTCTTTCGGCCAACAGAAATAGAATATAGAGAGATTCTAGCAGAGTTTTGAGGAAGAGAAGGAGAGCCTTTTTTTCCTTTTTTGAAAGTGTATCTGGAGAGTCCCTTATATGGATGGAGCCTGTAACAAACTGATAGTGACAGTCATAACCATCCGATAGTAGGCCGTTCAGGGTCACGTGGAGTTTGGTACGGAGATAGTGTCTGTTGTTGCGATGTGCGAGCCCATCGTGATCCAAAAGCCAAAGCTCAAATGGGAGAGATTGATGGTTCTTTTGGCTATATCGAGGATGAGTGTCGAGGTCCTCTAGGGCTGCTAGATGGAGTTCGGAGAGAGTTTAGTTGTTTGGAGGAGTCCATCTGAAGGAGAAATCTAGGAGGAGTTCAACTGTTGGAGGAGCCCGATTGAAGAAAAAGTTTGATAGGAGTCGACTGTTGAAGGAGTCCGGTTGGGGGAGGAGTCTTGCTGAAGAAGAAGTTTGGAAGAAGTTCAACTGCTGGAGGTGTCCGACTGAAGGAGAAGTTCAGAAGGAGTTCGACTGTTGGAGGAGTATGACTGAAGGAGAAGTTTAAGAGGAGTTCGACTATTAGAGGAGTCCGACTAAAGGAGAAGATTCTGGCTAAAGGAGTAGTTCAGAAGGAGTTCAACTGCTGGAGAAGTTTGACTGAAGGAGAGGTCCAGAAGAAGTTCGACCATTGGAGGAGTCCGATTGAAGGAGAAGCCTGGCTGAAGGAGAGGTTCGAGAGGAGTCCGATTGAAGGAGAAGTCTGGAAGGAGTTCGATTGTTGGTGTCTGACTGAAAGAGAAGCCCGACTGAAGGAGAAGTTTGGCAAAAGTCAGATTGTTGGAGGAGTCTAGCTGAAGAAGAAGTTCGGAAGGAGTTCAACTATTGGAGGAGTCTGGTTGGGGGAGGAGTCTGGCTTAAGGAGAAGTTCGGGAGGTGTCCGACTATTGGAGGAGTCTAGTTGAAGGAAAAGTTCGGGAGGAGTTCAACTATTGAAAGAGTCCGACTGGAGGATGAGTCTAGCTGAAGAAGAAGTTTGGGAGGAGTACGACTGTTGGAGGAGTCTAGCTAAAGGAGAAGTCGGGAAGGAGTTCGATCATTGGAGGAGTCTGACTGAAGGAGAAGCCCCATTGAAGGAGAAGTTTCGAGAGGAGTTTGATTGCTGGAGGAGTCTGACTGAAGGAGAAGTCTAGAAGGAGTTCAACCATTGAAAGAGTCTGACTGAAGGAGAAGCCTGGCTGAAGGAGAAGTTCGAGCGGAGTCTAACTGTTGGAAGAGTCTGGCTAAAGGAGAAGTTTGGGAGGAGTTCAATTGTTGGAGTCTGGCTGAAGGAGAAGTTCGGGAGGAGTTCAACTGCTGGAGGAGGCCCAAGGTTTAACCATGGAGGCTGCTACCGGATGATATCCTTTTAAGATCAAGCATCCAGTCGAACTTTGGCAGGAGTGGGTTCATCCCCAACACTAGTCCCCCTACTCCTGAGTTTGAAGTTCAAGAGAAGGGAGTACCGAGTGTGACTGCCGAAGTCCCTTTTCATTTCCTATGATTGCGAGGACGAGGCATTTCTTGGTGCTTCTGCACCGGCGTCGAAGCTTCATAAATTTGAGGCGACCCAAAGAGATGCCTTTGAAGCTCCATGCCAAAACTCTGCCTAGGGTACGACATCATTATGGGCCTGTCCGCTGCCAGTCTCTGCAATGATAGAGGGGGCACACGTCAGCCATAGGCCGATCGAAGGGGATTTGCAATCATAACCACCTAGAATCCTTAGGGCTATTTAACTTATTTCCTTCCCCCAAGTCGTTACCTCTTCTGAAATCTTCTTCCTCCTCTTCTTCTGATTTTCTTCTCTCCATCGCACGAGAGCTCAAGCTTTCCCTTCCACTTCCTTTGATCCTAGGTGTTCTCCTATCTATCTTCTATGGCCTTCGTCGTCTCCCTACCTCTTCCAATCGACTTAGGTCAGTTTCGCTATCCTTTCCTGAGTTATTCCTACATTCTCTGCTTTCCGCTCCTTAGGTCTCTTTGTAGAAGTTTTTTAATCTTCATTTTCTTAGCTTTTAGAGCATTTTTTATGATTTTGCTTTGATCCGGATGTCCACCGAGGAATCCTGGTCAACCTGCTCGAGGAGTTCGGCTACTCCAGCCTTAGCTAACCTATCTCCCAAGGAGGTCGAGCTTTTTGAGTTGCCCCCACCTTCCTTTGCACCAGCAGTTATTGCCTACCAACTTCAGCCTGATGATCTTTTGTTAGCCAGGATTTAATTCGGTATTCCCTCCAAATATGAGCTTGAACTTTTCAGACCCAACGATAGGGCCTACATTTCACCTCTCGACCAAACCTGCCTATATTTCGAGCCTCTTTAGGCTGGGATTAGGTTATTCTTACCCCCTTTCGTGGCCACCCTATTTAGATTTCTGAACATCTCCCTTGCAGCTATGGCGTCGAACTCCTTTAGGTTCATCATAGGATTTCATGCCTTCTTTATCTTCAAACGCCATCTAACTGCTAAGGATTGATAGTATGTGTCCCTCCAATTCGATAGGAAGGGATTACATAAGGGCACCCCCTCTTCCATCCATGGCTGGAAGGAGAAATTCTTCTTTATCTCAAACCCATCCTTGAGGTTAGGACTTCCTCTATGGGGGAAGATAAGGAACTCGATCCACCGAGCTCCAGGATTGGAAAGCGAGGATTGGAGTTCGGTCGATATATTGAAGGGCTTTAACATTCCATCAATTTTTGACCTTTTGGATGAGTAGATCCTATTTAACCTCGGCCTCAATCCCCTAAATCCAGCAGGTAGTCTCTCTTTTTTTTGTCAGTTATAGGGTGTTCTTTATCCAGACCTCAATTTTTCTTTGACGTTTCCTGACTTCAATTTTTATCATTTATAGCAATGACTTTTGAAGAGTGGGACCGTCTGACCAAGAAACTTAAATCCCTCAAGAAGAAAGATGGCCCCACTGGGGATCTTCCAAAGAAGGCCTGCATTGGTGAGTCCAACCATACCACACCAATCTAGGCCATGCTCGACCCCGAGCCTGCTACCACCATACCAAGCCCGACTCTATCTGAAGAGGTCACTCCATCTGCTCTCCTCCAGTTGGAGGAAGCCATGGGAAAAAAGAAGAAGAGGACTATCAGCAAGAAGGTCGAAAGGAGGGTCGGGAGCTCCAAAAGTGGGGGTTTCGATCAAGAACAAGCTTCTCTAGACGATCGGGAGGTCGTCCAATAACTCATGAAGGTGAGTATTCTTCCCCACATTGCGGCGAAGATGCTGCAAAGAGTCAATGTTGAGAGATTTGATGAGTCCTTCGCCACCTACCTTGAGGTAGTCTTGTCTCTCATAGTCTTGGTCTGGGGTCTTTTCTATTTCTAAAGTCAAGGCTCCCTAATTTTAACTTCATTTTCTATTGTAGCTCAGGCATTATCTCTTGTCCCACTATCAGGTGGTCGGTTAGAGGCGGGCCAAAGCCTCAAAGGCCCTCGAGGAAGTTCATGCAGAGGCCGAGAAGGCCCGGGCCAAAGTTGAGAGCATGAGGGTGGCTTCGAAAATCCAATCCACTGGGGTTGAGTTCCTTCAAGAAGAGTTGAGGGTGGAGCATGAGAAGATGATAAATTTGACGACTGCCTTAGCTCAAGAGGAGGAGGAAAAGAGGAAGGCACAAGAAGGGGTCGGCACGGCGGTGGAGCGAGTTATCGAAAGCTTCAAGTCCTCTAGGGACATGGAGGACATTAAAATAGCTTTTGCTCAAGAGACCTTCATTAAGGGGTTCGAGATCTACCTGAGGTGGGTTGCTGAGAATTTTTTTGAGGTAGATTTAGACCTCTGGATGGAAGAGCCCGACGATAGAGCCGATCCTTCATCCCTTAGGGTCGGAGTTGTCTCGGCTGACATCCCTTCTTCTTCAGCTGTGGGAGCTATCCCGAAAGCTTTCGAACCTATCGCTGCAGTGCCCGAGCCTACCCACGGACCGAACACGAATGAAGATGCTTCGACCTCTCCAATGGTCGAGCTGCCCGAGGTCTAGGTTTTTGAAGATCATGTAGCATTCTTTTTTTTTTTATGCTGATGTATTTAAAAACATCCAAGTAAATGAAAGATAAATCTTTTTCTAGCCTTACACTTTGTGTTGTCGTTTGCATGGTTCAAAATGCTCTTAATGACCTAGGTCATGACTCCCCTCTTCTAGTTGATGTCGATTCTTTGCCCCATGGGGTTTTAATTAAACCACTAATTTGGAGCTTGAAGAAGAAGATTCATCTCTTGAAGGAGAAGTTGAGAAAAATTGATGATGATTTCCAAGAATTGAGGAAGAATGCTTTGGAGGCTACTGTCGATGTTATCCATCTTAGGAACCTGCACAAGAAGGACTCTACCAGTTTCAGCATTCAGAAGGGCAGCTTCGAGAAAGAAATGGCCGAACTGAGAAGAAGCATCAACAATAAGTCTTAGGAGTTAATGGCAAAGACCAGCTCCCTTGAGATCGACCTTATGGTGATGAAGAAAAAAATTCAATTGCTGGAAGGAACTTCGTCATGGTCTACCGACAGGGTCCAATATGATTGGGACTAGTCCAAGAGGTTCTCCGAACATCAGAAGTAGCTCCATGACTCTAAAGCCTGGCATAATGAGTATAAGCTAACTTGGTCGAAAGAAGTGACCAGGCTCAAGCATGAGCTTAGGGTAGCTAATAGAGAGGTGAGTCATCTCCAACAACAACTGACTGATGGTCGATGGGCTATCTTTAGTGGAGAGTCGGAGGAGATTGCCTCATTGAAGAAGACCATTGGCGAGCATTCAGAGGTTGTTGGGATGGAGAAAGCCAAAGTTTAGCAGTTGAAGCTCCAACTGATCTGTGAGCATCAAGCCATCCAAGATGCGGAGGTCGAGTCTGAGGTCCTAAGGAGGCAGCGGTAGGAGCTTAAGGGCCAGTTTGAGCATATCAATAGAGTGTACATAAACAATTTATATAAAAAGAAAGAACTTGAGGAGAAAATCGTTAGGTTGAACCTAGCCTTGGTGATGGCCGGTGTCGACGATCCGAAGCCTGACAAGTCTAATCCATCTTAAGGCTTTGGCTTCTTTTATATATTTTTTTTGTAATCGATCTTGCCAATCCCTATCGCATTGGCTTTTCTATAATATATAGTCGGTTTGGCCAACCTCCATCCTACTTATAATAAATTTAAACTTGTAATAAAATAATACCTTATACATCATTGCCTCATGTGAATGCAACGCTCACCTTCGATCCTTCTCTCTTCTTTTTTTTTTACTCTTATTAGGATGAGGTTCTCCTCCTATTACTAACGAGGCCGTTGGGGCATATTAGGACCGATGTCAGGGTCTCTCCCCTCATCCCATCTAAAGCGAATGAGGCCTTTGATTTTGCTCAAGTTAGGATGAGGTTCTCCTCCTATTTCTAACGGGCTGTAGGGACATATTAGGGCCATTATCAGGGCCTCTCCCCTCATCTCATCTAAAATGAACGAGACCTTCAACTTTGCTCACATTAGGATAAAATTCTCCTTCTATTTCTAATGGGCTATAGGGGCACATTAGGGCCTCTCCTCTTATCTCATCTAAAATGAATGAGGCCTTCAACTTTGCTCACGTTAGGATGAGGTTCTTCTCCTGTTCCTAATAGATTGTAGGAGCACATTAGGGCCATTGTCTGGGCCTCTCTCCTCATCTCGTCTAAAATGAACGAGGCCTTCGACTTTGCTCACGTTAGGATGAGGTTCTCTTCTTGTTCTTAATGGACTATGATAGGAATGTGATGTTGTCGTTAAGACACCGTGTTCATCAGTTTAATCCAATTTTTTAAAATAATTAAAAATCCATAGATAGCAGTGAGTTGGGTCGAATCCATAGGGAAGGTAGTATTTTTAGATTTGAAATCTTTGATTTTACAAAAAAAAAAAAAAAAGAAGAGTTTTGGGATCAAAAGTGAAGTCAAAAAATAAAAAGCAAAAATTAAAAGATGCAGAAATTTAAACTTGGTACTAAGATCTACTAGTTAGATCTTAGCATCTATTTGCAATAAAATAAAAAAAATAATAATTTAAAGTATAAAAATTAAATTACAAAAAAAAATTATAAAATTAAAGAGCATAAAAATAAATATTGCATTAAAAAGTCATAATTTAAATACATAAAATAAAAAGAAAATAAAACAGGCTGATCTCTGATCTTGGATCGGCATTGGTGGAAAGATGGTATAGAAGTCCAGCTCTTCTCCTCGGCACCAATTGCTTTGAAGCAACCATTAACCCATAGCCTGGCTTCACCCAATACCAAAGCTTCACCTTGATCAAAAATGATGATTTCTAGAGGCCTAAGGTCCTTTTTATAGAGCTAGGAGGGCTGGAGAGTTTGCTTCTAGGCAATACGGGACTAAGGGACTCTTTAATCATCAAAATATAAAGAAATCTAAATAAAAATTAGATTAAAAGAAGTCCTAGATTAATTCTACTACTTTGGATGATATTTGGTCATAAATAGGAATCCAACGATCTAAAAATCATCAAAATCGGATGAGTATCGGCCTAGATTAGGTCGGATTAAATTCTGGCCGTCCGATCGCATGTTAATGGAGAAAATTTGGCTGCAAATCGCACATCGGGAGTCCTGATCACTGTTGGGAGCATTCTGGACCATTGGATCTTCATCACTTGGTTTTCTGGTCATTGGATCGTGTCAGATCACTGATAGAATTTGAATCAAACCCAAAAATAACCACCGCCATTCAATCATGACCGCAATCAACCGCAGCCGTTCAATCGCATAATTACTATTGCCATGGACCGCATAGACTGGCCACACCATGCATCGCAGCCAATCAGCACCTCTGTTGCTGAGTGAAAAGACCAGATTGCCCTATGAGCCGTGATAAATTTCTGTGGACCCTTTAAGGGTCTAGGTCCGCCATGTGTCGTGCTGTGATTCGTCGATTTCTGCTGAGCTGGCGATTCACGCCTGGATCATGGACTGACTGATGGCTTCAATGGCTGAGTCAACTTTGATTGCTTGGCTTGCAGAGCCAGCTGAGCCATTTTCTTTTTTATTTAAATTTTATTTATTTTATTTCTTTAGAAATTCATATCTTCTTCGTTTTAGCTCCGTTTTATGTGAAACTTATTTTGTTATGATCAAAAAAATAAATTCTTTCTATTAATAGTAAAATTTTATTTTTTAATTATTATTATTTTATAATTAATTTTTTAATTAATAAAAATATGAATTTCTTAAAAATTATATATAAATTAATCATTAATTATTAAAAATTAATATAAATTAATTGATAAATTAATGCTTTTATTGGTAAATTTATGATGCTTATCACACCCCCGAACTTAAGCTTTGCTCATCCTCGAGTAAAGAAAGAATTTAGTTTTAAATATCTTTTTAACTTTAGAGTTTCGAATATTACCTAAGTAATTTTCAAAATGGCCATTGATATTCAGTAGAGCTTAAATGAGACATATCATTGGGGTATTAATACTTATCAATAAAAAAATTAAGTGAAAAATATTAAATTTTTTAAAACTTTTTCTAAATTATCCCATCTTTATCTCTGATTTGTCTAAACTTTCAAATAGACAAGTGTATTGCTACTTCCATCCCTCATTTATTGATTTTTATTTTTATATTGCCCACTTTTTGATGTGAATATCATTGCTTACTTAGGCAACGAAACCCAGTTACTTGGTGGAAAACCAATGTTTTTTTTTTATTTTTAATGTTGTACCACTATTGAGTGTTTTAATCCTTTAAGCTTTCTATTTGATCCATGTAGCGAGTCTTGGGCCAATGACTCCCAAACCAGTTGACTTTAGGGCACTAGATATAGAATACCCCTCGGGCTTACTAGCTCAAATCAAATAGGCTATGAGTTAAGACTAGCTTTACAACGAGCTTCTTTGCCCTTTCCATCTTTTGACGCGAAACTCAATGCTTGCTTAGGCAAAGAGGCCCGGTTACCTAGTGAAAAGTACTTAAAAATTATTTTATTAAAATAAATTTGTTATATAAAGAAATGTATAGTTACCCTACACAAGCCTATAAAAAGTAGACTTTTCTTTGATGCTAGTAGAAATAATTAGAAATGCTTCAAGGAAAAACTTTTTATGTTCTAGACTTAACTCTTTATTGAATTTTCTTAATACTTGATTCCTTAATATCTCACAGATTCTCTGATCTATGTATCAATTTTCTTTTAAAAATGCTTAGTTTAATTCGATTCTTAAGCATAATCAGGTCTAAATACTAAATACTAATTTTTTTGAGGACTTAAAATTTTAAAATTTTTATTTTTCTCCCCCCAACTTAATCGACATTGTCCTCAATGGAGAAGAAAAAAAATAAAGGGTATAATAAAGAACATGAAAGAATACGTCTGATTATATTTTTGGTCCAGCACATGCCTCTAAAAATTTGGGCTCTTCCTCCAACTTATTCAAATTATCCTAAAAAAAATAAACTAAGAAGATAAATTAGATAAAAACTAAATATTGGGTTGCCTCCCAACAAGCACTGTTTACCATCTTCAGCCAGACACAATGGAGCTTACTATTCTATGTCAAATATTGGATTGACAAATTCTAATGATTTTGAATTGTCAATCTCAGAAAGTTGATTTGTAATCCCATTATTGATATATTCATTATTAATTTTAGGGATATAATTTATGATTCCATTCTCAGACCCATATTTATTAAGAATTTCTCCTATTTGTTCTTCTAAAATATTCATGAATGGAGTTTTAGGAGTTAAGTTTGATTCAATGGGTGCTGGAATGGTGACTAAAGGCTATTTTAATTCTAGAGGTAAATTAATATGATCTTCCTTAAATAACTCCATTGATATTTCATTACATGCCTCTTGATTTTTGTAAGAAGAACCAGCTTCTAGGGTTGAAGGGAATAGACTTTTGGGTTTATAAGTCTCAGATAACTCATCTATTCTCTTTTCCCCTTTTTCTATCTTATTTAAACTAGAACCATCATCCATACTAGTTCCTAGCTCATGTTCTTCTATGTGGTTAGTCTTAGTACTAACCAGTTTCTTTAATTTTTTATTTTGGCTAGCATTAGTACTAGCCTCTCTCACCTGATCTTAGTATGGGTCCATAAGAATCCTATAGCTTTTAAGTTCAGGAATTACTTTGGTATTCTTAGATTGGGGATTCTAAAGTGAGATATTAAATTGATAACTTGGTCCAGATGGTTGGTGGATATTAGGTGGGTTGTTTAAAATTGATAGGTTTGGTAGTTGATCTAGTTCTCTCCTCGTGTTAGACTCAACTAATTATCCTATTTGAGCTTCTAGTCTGGCGATAGATTGCTGTCGAGTCAGAATCAATTGTTGAAGTTGGTTAAATCTATCATTAGCTAGATTGGTTTGTTGAGGAGGTGGGTATGAGGGCTGATTATGATATGGTGGTTGGAAAGGCTTACTAGGCTGACCTCTGTTATAGGCATAATTTTGGTATTGGGATCTATTTTGATAATTTTGGATACCAGTAAAATTTGGGTCTGAGCCTGAGTCTATTGAGATGTCCAAGAAAAATTATGGTGGTTGCTCTAATGTAGATTATATGAATTTGAAAATGGATCATTAACTGGCTTGGAGTAGCCTTTAGCAGCTTGAACTTGTTCTTGGATAAAAGATGAAAACTGTGCAGTCATAGGACATTCACTCACATGATGGGTTGGGCTAGCACAGATTGAATAAATCTTCGGATAATTAGAAGATGATGTGAATTATGTAGGAGATTATTGACTTAGGATTAGGACTTGATCTAATTTCTAAGCAAGAAAGTCTACTTTATTTATCAAATTTAAATTAGTCTTATGACTAGATTCTAGATGTTTAAATTCATGGATCCCTACCCAGGTTTGGTGGAAAGACAATGAAGCATGGTTAATTGAGTTTTCACTCAGAATTTCAAATAAGGTATAGGCTTCGTCCTCACTCTTGTTCATGAATGCACCTCCATAGGATGCATCTACTATCTATCTGTATTGGTCTCCTAAACCCTCATAGAAAGCTTGAACTATTTGCCACTTAGACAAACCATGGTGTGGGCATTTTTTAAGAAGCTCCTTAAGTCTCTCCCATGACTCATGAATCCGTTCCATGGAAGCTGAGCAAATCCAGTGATAGCTCGCCTCATAGTATTGGTTCGGCCTATGGGGTAAAATTTTTTAAAAAATTTATTTTGCAAGTCATCCTAAGTTTTAATTGATCTTCCTATTATCCCAAGCCAGTACTTGGCTTTGTCTTTTAATGATAAGGGAAATAAAATTACTATAAGGGCATCATTAGTTAAATTTTGAATTCTCATCGTAGAGCAGATTTCTAAGAATTCATCCAGATGTTTATAAGAATCTTTATTGATATTCCCATAGAAAGATGGAAGCATCTGAATTGTAGTCGGCTTGATCTCATAGTGGGTAGCATGAATTTTAGGTAATTGGATACAAATCGATGGGTTATAGGTAGAAGAAATAAAGTATTCTTTCATCTGCTTAGGTGGTTCTCTAAAATTTTCAGCCATTTGGTTATCGGGTTGAATACAATTCGGCCTTTTAATTTTATGGTTGAGTTCAACCTGATCAGGTAAAGTAATTTCTTACCATACATGCACTAGTGCAACCCTACCGTGTTGTTCAAAAAAAAATTTAGAATTTTTTATATTTTTTTAATTATTTTATTATATTAATTATTTTATTTATTAATTTTATTTAATTTAATTTAATTATTATTTTTAATATTTTTTTAGTTAGTTAAATTTAATTTTTATTTTTTTTAATTTTATTTTATTTTATTTTTATAATAGAAAGAAGAAGAAAGAAAGAAGAATTCTAAAGAAGAGGTCCTAAGGAGTCCTAGAACTAAAAAGAGAGAAAAGAATTAGGTTTAATTAGGTTTGATGTTGGTTAGCAATCAAGTTGATCAATCAATCCTGACTAAAGGTTATCCTAAATCTAGACAGCTCCTAACTGCCAAGGTCACCTTCAAGCCCTCCAAGTGTAGGATTAGCCAATCAACTAGCCAGGTAAGTATAAGATCGGTGGGAGTCCCCCCGTTGCTTATCTTAGACACCAATTGTGCTTGGCCAGGTAAGCTAACGGAACCAATTAGAAACCACCTTCCTTCGGGCCCAGTCATCCCTCAACCATCTTCCTAGACACTAGTCAAATTGACTAACCCTAATCTTGTCAACTCTTAGGGTTTCTTATCCTGTTGAGCTCGAGCTCCTAGGGCTGATGTCTAATTAATTTTAAAATTAAGGGCTTAGATCAATGCATGATACTGGTTGATTGTTTGTGGGCTAAGAAAGGATGATCAAATCTCCACCTTATCTTGTTTAATTAGGTTGTGCCCTTAATTTGGTTTAATATGAATATGCACAAAAAATTTTCAATCAAAGGGTTCTATGCAATTTAAACTAGATGCATGCAACAAATTGAATTATGAAAGGCTTACCTTGCCTCCAGCAATCACCAAAAAAAATAATAAAAATAAAAATAAAAATAAAAATAATATGATGCATGTACTAAGCAGTTAGGATTTCTAATCTTATCATAAGACTTTTAATTAGGTTTAAATGGATATTTTTTAAATTAATTTAAAAATAAAATAAGTAAATAAATAAATAAAAAGAAAAGAGGACTAGGGTTAGGATTGATCTCACCAAGCAAAACTAGAATGCTTTCTTCCTTTTCTCTTTTTTTCTTTACAAAATAAATAAAATAAAAAAAAGTTAGCAAGCAATATTTACAAGAAAATAAAAATTTTATAAATAATTTATAAAAAAAATTAAAGAAATCAAAGAAAAAATAGCATCTATTCCATCCCTAGCAACGATGCCAAAAACTTGATAGGAATGCGATGTTGTCATTAAGACACAATGTTTATCAGTTTAATCTGACTTTTTAAAATAATTAAAAATCCATAGATAGCAGTGAGTCGGGTCAAATCCATAGGGAAGGTAGTGTTTTTAGATTTGAAATCTTTAATTTTACAAAAGAAAAAGAAAAGAGAAGAGTTTGGGGATCAAAAGTGAAGTCGAAAAATAAAAAGCGAAAATTAAAAGGTGCAGGAATTTAAACTTGGTACTAAGAGCTACTAGTTAGATCTTAGCATATTTTTATAATAAAATAAAAAAAATAATAATTTAAAGTGAAGAAATTAAATTGCAAAAAAAATATAAAATTAAAGAACATAAAAATAAATATTACATTAAAAAGTTCATAATTTAAATATATAAAATAAAAAGAAAATAAAATAGGCTGATCTCCGATCTTGGATCGACATTGGTGAAAAGATGGTATAGAAGCCCAGCTCTTCTCCTCAGCACCAATTGCTTTGAAGCAGCTATTAACCTATAGCCTGGCTTTACCCTATACCAAAGCTTCACCTTGATCGGAGATAATGATTTCTGGAGGCCTGGGGTGAAGGGAAATCCTGATTTCCCGATCCAGATTCGTCCAGATCTGATTAGATCAAGAGATATATTTCAAAAATTTTTTCTTGATCTCAATCAGATCTTGATATGTTTTAGATCTGATTCTTATTATTTTAATAAATAAAATAAAACAAGATAAATTAAATCAAATTTAATTTACCTGATTTGGGTAATCCTATTACCCTGTAGATGATCCTGATTGCAGCGGAAGGTTCTGGATCTTAGCCACGCAAGCGCCTGGCCTCTACCGGTATCCACTCGGGTTGGATCTGGAGAACCTCTTCTTCTCTATCACACCTCCAAAAATCAGATCTGGATCTGATCTGGAGGATCTTCAAAACTCTTTTGAAGATTTGCAGTCGTCCTTTTGCAGCAGCGCAGCCTTCTTGCTTTTGATCGCCTTTCCTTGATCTGAATCGCACCAACCTAAATCCAAAACACTTTTGGATGTGGAGAGCAAGGGGAGAAGAGAATATGGCGTGGAAAAGGAGGGGAGAGGCAGCCTTGGGGCGTGGGGTTTCTCAATTGAATTCACTTAGAATTAGGGTTGGGCGCAGGGTCTTATTTATAGATCTCTTGTGATCCAACTCCTCTTCCTCTCAACCAATCATAACCCTTTGTGAAATCAGATCTAAATCTGATTGGTTGAAATAGAGACCCCTGGATTCCTCCTTAGAGGGC
>QRFJ01000931.1:0-101900 GCA_006176705.1 Cocos nucifera | reverse complement strand
CATGCCTTTGAAAATTTGGGCTCTCCCTCCAACTTATTCAAATTATCCTAAAAAAAAATAAACTAAAAAAGATAAATTAGATAAAAACTAAATATTGGGTTGCCTCCCAACAAGCGCTAAGTTTACCATCTTCAGCCAGACACAATGCAGCTTACTATCCTATGTCAAATATTGGATTGACAAATTCAATGGTTTTGAATTGCCAATCTCAGAAAGTTGATTTGTTAATCCCATTATTGATATATTCATTATTAATTTTAGGGATATAATTTATGATTCCATTCTCAGACCCATGTTTATTAAGAATTTCTCCTATTTGTTTTCTAAAATGCTCATGAATGGAGTTTTTTATTAGGAGTTAAGTTTGATTCAATGGGTGCTGGAATGGTGACTAAAGGTGGTTTTAATTCTGGAGGTAAATTAATATGATCTTGCTTAAACAACTCCATTGATATTTTATTACATGCCTCTTGATTTTTGTAAGAAGAACCAGCTTCTTAGGGTTGAAGAGAATAGGACATTAGGTTTATAAGTCTCGGGTAAATCATCTATTCTCTTTTCCCCTTTTTCTATCTTCATTTAAACTAGAACCATCATCAGTACTAATTCCTGGCTCATGGGTTCTTCTATGTGGTTAGTCTCAGTACTAACCAGTTTCTCTAAATTTTTTATTTTGGCTAGCATCAGTACTAGCCTCTCTCACCTGATCTTGGTATGGGTCCATAAGAATCCTATAGCTTTTAAGTTCAGGAAATTACTTTGGTATTCTTAGATTGGGGATTCTTAAGTGAGACATTAAATTGATAACTTGGTCCAGGTGGTTGGTGGACATTAGGTGGGTTGTTTGAAATTGGTAGGTTCGGTAGTTGATCTAGTTCTCTCCTCGTGTTAGACTCAACTAATTATCCTATTTGAGCTTCTAGCCTGGCGATAGATTGCTGTTGAGTCAGAATTAATTGTTGAAGTTGGTTAAATCTATCATCAGCTAGATTGGTCTGTTGAGAAGGTGGGTATGAGGGCTGATTATGATATGGTGGCTGGAAAGGCTTGACTAGGCTGACCTTATTATAGGCATAATTTTGGTATTGGGTCTATTTTGATAATTTTGTACCAAGTAAAATTTGGGTCTGAGCCTGAGTCTGTTGGATGTCCAAGAAAAATTATGGTGGTTGCTCCAATCTAGATTATATGAATTTGAAAATGGGATCATTAATGGCAATTTGGAGTAGCCTTTAGCAGCTTGAACTTGTTCTTGGATAAAAGATGGAAACTGTGCAGTCATAGGACATTCACTCACATGATGGGTTGGGCTAGCACAGATTGAACAAATCTTCTGATAATTAGAAGATGATGTGAATTATGTAGGAGATTGTTGACCTAGGATTAGGACTTGATCTAATTTCTAAGCAAGAAAGTCTACTTTATTTATCAAATTTAAATTAGTCTATGACTAGATTCTAGATGTTTAAATTCATGGATCCCTACCCAGGTTTGGTGAAAGACAATGAAGCATGGTTAATTGAGTTTTCACTCAGATTTCAAATAGGTATAGGCTTCGTCCTCACTCTTGTTCATGAATGCACCTCCATAGGATGCATCTACTATCTATCTGTATTGGTTCCTAAACCCTCATAGAAAGCTTGAACTATTTGCCACTTAGACAAACCATGGTGTGGGCATTTTTTAAGAAGCTCTTAAGTCTCTCCATGACTCATGAATCCGTTCCATGGAAGCTGAGCAAATCCAGTGATAGCTCGCCTCATAGTATTGGTTCGGCCTATGGTAAAATTTTTTAAAAATTTATTTTGCAAGTCAGCCCAAGTTTTAATTGTCTTCCTATTATCCCAAGCCAGTACTTGGCTTTGTCTTTTAATGATAAGGAAATAAAATTAGTTCTAAGGGCATCTAGTTAAATTTTGAATTCTCATCGTAGAGCAGATTTCTAGAATTCATCCAGATGTTTATAAGGGTCTTCATTGATTTTCCCATAGAAAGATGGAAGCATCTGAATTGTAGTCGGCTTGATCTCATAGTGGGTAGCATGAATTTTAGGTAATTGGATACAAATCGATGGATTATAGGTAGAAGAAATAAAGTATTCTTTCATCTGCTTAGGTGGTTCTCTAAAATTTTCAGCCATTTGGTTATCGGGTTGAATACAATTCGGCCTTTTAATTTTATGGTTGAGTTCAACCTGATCAGGTAAAGTAATTTCTTACCATACATGCACTAGTGCAACCCTACGTGTTGTTCAAAAAAAAATTTAGAATTTTTTATTATTTTTTAATTATTTTATTATATTAATTATTTTATTTATTAATTTAATTTAATTTAATTTAATTTAATTTAATTATTATTTTTAATATTTTTTTAGTTAGTTAAATTTAATTTTTATTTTATTTAATTTAATTTTATTTTATTTTTATAATAGAAAGAAGAAGAAAGAAAGAAGAATTCTAAAGAAGAGGTCCTAAGGAGTCCTAGAACTAAGAAGAGAGAGAAGAATTAGGTTTAATTAGGTTTGATGTTGGTTAGCAATCAAGTTGGTCAATCAATCCTGACTAAAGGTTATCCTAAGATCTAGACAGCTCCTAACTGCCAAGGTCACCTTCAAGCCCTCCAAGTGTAGGATTAGCCAATCAACTAGCCAGGTAAGTGTAAGGTCGGTGGGAGTCCCCCCGTTGCTTGCCTTAGACACCAATTGTGCTTGGCCAGGTAAGCTAACGGAACCAATTAGAAACCACCTTCCTTCGGGCCCAGTCGTCCCTGAACCACTTTCCTAGACACTAGTCAAATTGACTAATCCTAACCTGGTTCAACTCTTAGGGTTTCTTATCCTATTGAGCTCGAGTTCCTAGGGTTGATGTCTAATTGATTTTAAAATTAAAGGCTTAGATCAATGCAGGATGCTGGTTGGTTGTTTGTGGGCCAAGAAAGGGTGATCAAATCTCCACCTTATCTTGTTTAATTGGGTTGTGCCCTTAATTTGGTTTAATATGAATATGCACAAAAAATTTTCAATCAAAGGGTTCTATGCAATTTAAACTAGATGCATGCAACTAATTGAATTCTGAAAGGCTTACCTTGCCTCCAGCAATCACCAAAAAAAATAATAAAAATAAAAATAAAAATAAAAATAATATGATGCATGCTCTAAGCAGTTAGGATTTCTAATCTTATCATGAGACTTTTAATTAGGTTTAAATGGATATTTTTTAAATTAATTTAAAAATAAAATAAGTAAATAAATAAATAAAAAGAAAAGAGGACTAGGGTTAGGATTGATCTCACCAAAAAATGCTTTCTTCCTTTTCTCTTTTTTTCTACAAAAAAATAAAAAAAAAAATTAAGTAATATTTAAAAAAAATTTATAAAGTAATTTATAAAAAAAATTAAAGAAATCAAAGGAAAAAATTTATGTCCATCCCTAGCAACGATGCCAAAAACTTGATAGGAATGCGATGTTGTCGTTAAGACACGTGTTTATCAGTTTAATGACTTTTTACAAATAATTAAAAATCCATAGATAGCAGTGAGTCGGATCGAATCCAAAGGTGAAGGTAGTAGTTTTTAGATTTGAAATCTTTAATTTTCCAAATATCGAAAAAGAAAAGAGTAATCGATTTTGGGAATCAAAAGTGAAGTCCGAAACATAAAAGTGTCGAAAATTACGGAAAGATAACAGACTAATTTAAACTTGGTACTAAGATTAAAAAGCAATTTTAAAAAATATTTTAATTTACAAAATTATCAAAGATATCAAAGAGTTCTGAAGGGAAATCCTGATTTCCCGGTCCAGGTTCGTCCAGATCTGATTAGATCAAGAGATATATTTCAAAAATTTTCTCTTGATCTCAATCAGATCTTGATATGTTTCAGATCTGATTCTTATTATTTTAATAAATAAAATAAAATAAGATAAATTAAATCAAATTTAATTTACCTGATTTGGGTAATCCTATTACCCTGTAGATGATCCTGATTGCAGCGGAAGGTTCTGGATCTTAGCCACGCAAGCGCCTGGCCTCTACCGGTATCCACTCGGGTTGGATCTGGAGATCCTCTTCTTCTCTATCACACCTCCAAAAATCAGATCTGGATCTGATCTGGAGGATCTTCAAAACTCTTTTGAAGATCTGCAGTCGTCCTTTTGCAGCAGCGCAGCCTTCTTGCTTTTGATCGCCTTTCCTTGATCTGAATCGCACCAACCTAAAGTCCAAAACACTTTTGGACGTGGAGAGCAAGGGGAGAAGAGACTATGGCATGGAGAAGGAGGGGAGAGGCAGCCTTGGGGCGTGGGTTTCTCAATTGAATTCATTAGAATTAGGGTTGGGCGCAGGGTCTTATTTATAGACCTCTTGTGATCCAACTCCTCTTCCTCTCAACCAATCACAACCCTTTGTGAAATCAGATCTAAATCTGATTGGTTGGAATAGAGACCCCTGGATTCCTCCTTAGAGGGCGCCTAAGACCAGTCAAACTGGATTCTTAGTAGAACTCTGATTGGAATCCAAAAGGGAGGTGGAGTCCTTGTCCAACAAGGACTCCTAGGCGCCTCCTACTTGGGCTCACGCCACCCTTGGCGTGCGCCCTTCTCCTTGCCAGGTTCTGGCAGGGGGACAGGCCCCCACCAGCTCTCCAATAGGTGCATGACATGTGGTCAAAAGTCAAAGGGTCAATGGTCAACGTTTGACCAGTCAAAGGTAGACTTTTGACCAAAGTCAAAGAACAAGAAATGGCAGGTGACCAAAAATGGCAGGTAATGTCTTACAAATAAGACAACCTATTCTGACTTGGACAACCTCCAGTCAGACCATATGAAGGCCTCTGATTGAGCACAAACTCCTTTGGCTCAGTCAGGACAACTTATTTATGATAGTAAAAGAAGAACGTTAGGTTCAATCGAGTGCTAGCACGATTTCCTTGAACCTAATTGAATCTCATTCAGATCAATTGAACTAGATCAGTTCAATTGATGATCACCAGATTCAAACCCTTGTTTGTGTGACCCAGTTAGGTTCAGTTCTGTATGGTAATGGGATATGTCATGATCTCTATCATAGACATCATCGAAACTCCTTTCGATGGATCAGAACTCTTCTGATTCGAACAGCTAGAATGATCGATCATCTAAATCATTCTAATTGCTCCCAAAATCCACCAGTGACACCTAGCAGTATATGGTGGCAACCCATCAGAGCTGAATGCGAACCTCTTGGTGCAGCTACCTGTGTGATTAAGTTCTTCTATCTTGAGCCCCGATCAGATTAGGGTTAAGGTGAACTCGTCAAACCCTAGTCTCTGTCATATGATGTAATCATTCGATTCGAGTCCAATGTGAAAATCTAAATAGAAACTCTTTCTATTATTTCACTCTACCATGGCCATGGGATTTCTGGACTTGATTCTCATGATCATCATAGGGCTACTCCTCTACCACCGAGGTAGATAGATCCCATCTTGATGCAATCCAGTTCCTACAATGAACATGCTATAGCCAACATACACCTCAGGGTTCCATATGGCTAGGAGACCGAGTAATGGTGTAGTCAAACTATAACACCCTCAAGGTGAACTGCCGATGCATCTCAGGTCAAAGAACCAGACACACTACTGCAGCATCGAGTCAGTCATTGACGAGAAGGTAGACTTCCTAATGACTACTCGAGGTGGTCACGCTCAGTGCCCTCGTTCTCTAACGAGTACCTGTACTCTCGCTCCGGTGTCTCCACACCGTAGACTCAAGACTCATCTACTAAAGAGAAGCGATCGTACACCAACCTTCCGGATCAATCACCATCCTCGTGATGATCCTATGGTCGGGAGCTGTTTATGAGTTAATAATGATTATTCATGTCTTAAATTTTCAACTCTTGAAAATATGAATTATCATTACCATTAACTCAAAGGATGTATCACAGACACTAAATACACATGTGTGATAGAAAATAACCCATTTCATTAATTATAGTCAAAATTATAATTTTGCCCCTAGAAGTGTATTACAAGTGTCAGCCAATTCTGGCTTCTAGGGCACATATATCTAACAATCTCCCACTTGTCCTAAAGCCAATTGGCTACAAGTCTAAGTCCCATCTTCTCAAGGTGGGCTTCGATCTTCTGCTGGCCCAACGGCTTTGTAAGTGGGTCTGCCACATTATCTGCGGAGTTGACTCTCTTGACCTCAACGTAACCTTTCTCAAGGTAATCGCGGATGAGATGATATCGCCGCTCAATGTGCTTGGACTTCTGGTGAGACCTCGGCTCCTTAGCAAGGGCTATGGCGCCATTGTTGTCGCAGTAAAGAGGAATGGCATCTGATGGCATTACTCCAATTTCTGCAGCAAACTTCTTGTACCAGAATGCTTCCTTTGCAGCCTCTGATGCAGCTATATATTCTGCTTCCATGGTGGAATCTGCTATCACAGTTTGCTTGGAACTCTTCCAGCTGACAGCTCCACCATTGCACACAAACAGACTTCCAGATGTCGACTTTCGATCATCTATATCGGACATGAAGTCCGAGTCTGTGTATCCCTGAACTTGGAGTTCTCCATTACCAAAGACCAACATCATATCCTTAGTTCTTCTCAAGTACTTAAGGATACATTTCACAGAAGTCCAGTGTTCTTCACCTGGATTTGACTGATATCTGCTTGTGACACTCACAGCATGGGCTATATCAGGTCGTGTACATAGCATGGCATACATGAGGCTCCCTATTGCAGAAGCATAAGGGATCTTGCTCATGCGTTCTATTTCCTCAGGTGTGCTGGGGCACATCTTCTTGGAAAGATGAATACCATGTCTGAAGGGTATTAATCCCCTCTTAGAGTTTTCCATACTAAACCTCTTTAGTACTTCCTCTATGTACATCTTCTGTGAAAGTCCTAGCATCCTATTCGGTCTATCCCTATAGACCTTAATTCCTAGAATAAAGGATGCTTCACCTAGGTCTTTCATGGAGAATTCCTTGGACAACCACATCTTGACTGATGTCAACATGGGAATATCATTCCCAATAAGGAGGATGTCATCCACGTACAATACGAGGAAGACAACAGCGCTCCCACTGACCCTTTTGAAAACACATGGTTCCTCTTCATTTTTGATGAAACCAAACTTTTTGATCACATCATTGAAACGAGTGTTCCAGCTCCGAGATGCTTGCTTAAGTCCATATATGGACCTTTGCAGCTTGCAAACCTTGTGATCAGTATCACTGGATGTGAAACCTAGCGGCTGTTCCATATAGATATCTTCCTCAAGATATCCATTTAGGAATGCCGTTTTCACGTCCATTTGCCATATTTCATAATCGAAATAGGCTGCAACAGCAAGCAATGTGCGGATGGATTTTAGCATAGCTACCGGGGAAAAGGTATCCTGATAGTCAATGCCTTCACGTTGACTATAACCTTTTGCCACCAGTCTAGCCTTGAATGTCTCCACATTCCCATCTGCACCAATCTTTCTCTTGAAGATCCATTTACACCCAATAGGTACTATACCTTCTGGTGGATCTACCAAGGTCCAGACTTGGTTTGAGTGCATCGAGTCGATCTCTGACTTCATTGCCTCAAGCCATTTCTCGGAGTCGATATCTGATATCGCCTCGTTGTAGGTTTTGGGATCATCACCATGAGCACCATTACCTATGAGGAACATTTCCTCTACATCCTCTGAAATAATACCTAAGTATCTTTCAGGGGGACGGGAAACTCTTTCCGATCTACGAGGTGGAGGAGGTAGTGTTCTTATTGGCTCAACCTGATTTGGTTCCACTTGGTCCTTAGCTCGTTCTGCTTGTGAGACTTTCTCATCAAGCTTAATCTGCTTTCCAATGCCACTATCTTGAATAAACTATTTTTCAAGAAATATGGCATGTCGACTCACAATCACATTGTGGTCTTCTGGAATGTAGAAATAGTATCCTAATGACTCTTTAGGATATCCTATGAATCGAGCTCTAAAGGACCTAAACTCTAACTTGTCCGCTTGTTGTCTTTTGACATAAGCCGGACAACCCCAAATTCTGAGATGACTCAGACTTGGTTTCTTACCGTGCCATATCTCATACGGTGTGGTAGGAACGGTTTTAGAGGGAACCCTATTCAGTAAATAGATTGAAGTTAATAATGAATGTCCCCAAAGAAAATCTGGGAGGTCTGTGAAGCTCATCATGGATCGAACCATATCCAATAGAGTCCGATTTCTCCGTTCTGAAACCCCGTTGAGTTGAGGTGTTCCTGGTGGAGTCCATTGAGAGACTATGCCATTTTCCTTAAGATAGTCTAGGAATTCCCGGCTAAGGTATTCACCTCCTCGATCTGATCGAAGAACCTTAATGGGTTTTCCAGTTTGTTTTTCTACTTCATGTCTGAATTCTTTGAACTTTTCAAAAGGCTTCAGACTTATGTCTCATAAGATACACATACCCATACCTAGACAGATCATCGGTAAAGGTAATGAAGTAGACAAAATTGCCTCTAGCCGGCACATCGAATGGGCCGCACACATCAGTATGTACTAGGGCAAGGAGATCTGTGGCCCTCTCCCCATGTCCAACAAAAGGGAGTTTAGTCATTTTGCCTTGAAGACAAGATTCACAAGTTGGATATGACTCAAAAGTCAATGGACTCAATAGCCCATTTTTCTCCAATTTGTTAATCCTATCTTCTGCTATATGACCTAATCTCAGGTGCCATAGATATCTGTCGTTTGGACTATCCCTAGGTCGTTTGGCATTCACGTTTTGCTCGATAGTTAAAACAGGTACATCAATATGCAACTGATAAAGACCATTAACAAGGAAACCATTTGCAATTTTATTTCTTTCATAAAGAATGTTACAATGGTCCTTAAAGAAGGTGATCACATAACCTTCTTGTGCTAAGCATGAAACAGAAATCAAATTCCTGCTAGCTGCAGGCACATAATAACAGTCTTTTAAAACTAAGTCTAAACCAGATGGTAATCGCAGAGGGTATGTTCCCACGGCTACTGCAGCAACTCTTGCTCCATTACCGACGCGTAGGATCATGTCTCCATCCCTCAGCCTCCTGCTATCCTCAAGACCCTGCATAGAAGTGCACAGATGAGCACTAGAACCAGAGTCAAGCACCCAACTGGATGCAGAAGAAACCGTAAGGTTAGACTCAATAACGAGCATACCTCCAGAAGGACCTTCCTTCTTGTTCTTCAGGGTGGCCAGGTAAGTAGGGCAGTTCCGCTTCCAATGGCCGTCGCTGTTGCAATGGAAACACTTTCCTTTGCCATCGACCTTCTTCTTCGGTTCTGCCTTCTTCTTCTTTGATCCTTCTACCTTTTGCTTTTTCACAGACTTCTTTTTCTTTCCATAAGACTTTCTTTTGGAAGAAGTCCGTTCCATAGCAAGAACTGAGCCTTTAGAACCTTTCATAGAAAGCTCAGCGGTAACCAGCATATTCATCAACTCGGCCAAGGAATTTTGAAGTTTATGCATGTGGTAATTCATGATGAATTGCCCATATGCATCAGTCAAGGATTGCAGAATAATATCGTTCTGCAAGTCCAAGTCCAACTTCACACCGAGCTTCTCAAGCTCTTCCATGTCCTTGATCATTGTCAGACAGTGATCTTGGACTGACTGCCCATCACGCATCTTAGCCTTAAAAAGTCATTTTCGTGACTTGATATTTGGCTGCGCGACTCTGTTCACCAAACATCTCCTGCAGGTGAGCCAACATTTGGCGAGCAGTCCCGATATCTTCATGTTGGCGCTGGAGCTCATCAGACATCGAGCCCAACATGTAGTATCTGGCCTTATTGTCTTCGTCAATCCATTTTTCCAGAGACGCTCTCTGTTCAGTGGATGGACGAGCTGGTAAGGTGGGAGGGTCCTGGTCCAAAACATGTGTTAACTTCTCTGAACCCAAAACAATTTTGTAGTTCCTGAGCCAATCTTTATAATTGGGTCCAGTCAGTCTATGTGTGTCTAGGATACGTGCCAGTGGGTTGGACGCAGACATTTTCCTGTAGAGAGTCAAAGATTCTAGTTAGATACTGTAATTTTGACTTGACCAATTTGTTTAGGGATTTTATTTTTAAACAAATTAGCTCCCACTATTTTCTCGGATCCCTACACTCCCTCTGTAGAGATGCGAAAATCTCCGCGATTGATGATTTCTAGTGGGTGGTGCGGTCTCACCAACTGACTCATCACCTCACCTAACAGTTATTGGTGATGGGTTAGCCAATGAGTGAACAACTCTTGTTCAATGATTCTCTAATCATGGTGCACCCAAACTTGGTCTCTAATTCATGAATCTCACCGTATCCGGAATATTGATCCACTCCTTAGTTAAGTCAGACCCACCATTTGCATAGACTGGGTTCCTAATTGGGTCTCTCACCGTATCCGGAAATATTGAGCCCAACTCATCCTCCAGCCCATAGCATCCAATGCCTAATAGACATGGTTGCGTCTTCCCGGTGCAACTGAGCCACTGTATCCAGCCGAGAACAATCAACCCCGGGAAGGGCCCGCACGTCTACAATGGTGGAAGACCTCGGACTTAATCTTTTCTTAGGGAGAATTGATTCAGGTCTCATTAAACTAGACTTGGCTTAGTCATAACAATTATGACTAACCTAGTGGCATGGGTCAGCTCGGATTATTGACCACCTCAGATCAGAACTGTGTCAACAGATATGGCCAGGTAAGTGAGACCGGTGGAAGGAATATGCCGTTAACTCGCACAAGAACGCATTCAGGTCGAGTAGCTTCCAATTAAAAACCAGTCGGTCGTCTGTGCCAAACTTACCTTAGACACCAAATTGTTGAGTCAGAACCAATTGGGTTAGCCTACAATCCAGACTCTAACCTCTGAGCCTAATTAGGTCTTGCTTGATCGTGACTCGATCTTGACCCAGACTTAATCCTATTAGGCTGGTCAATTTAAGCATTGTTGATCCCATCTAACCAACTCTTGATTCGGTTTGATCAACCGCTTAGACCTAATTGAGCTACCCAAGCCCGAACCCAGTATTATGAATATGTCTTAGATCTGAAATTCTCAATTTTAGACCTAATTAATATTCCATAAACTTAATTCTTAATTAAGTTGGGTTCATAAACAAAATATGCACAATAAATCCTAGGGTTTCAGGATCTAGGGTTTTGCAGAAAGTAAGTTTTGGGTTTCTGATTAAGGACGAACACGCAGCACCCCTACACGTCATAAGAACACCCCATCGAATGGGAAGAGAGGGCCTTTAAACCCTTCTTCGTTCTTATGACCGGACGGCCAAGAGGAACGCCTTAATCAGGAACATGTAAATCTACAAAACAGTTATAGATCTATATCATATATCTCATATACAAATTTAGATCTAATCAAGGCATATTTTGCATACATCTCATGTATCAAATCATGCATGTTTTCAGATCTAAATTATCACATAATAATCTAAAAAATTAGATTTAAATTGATCTAATCAAAATAAATTCTAATCTAGACAATTATGTAGAACTATTCTACAACTAGTCTAGTCATGCATCTATCATATCTCATATGATATTTAAAATTAAATAATTTTTATTTGCTGTTTATCAGATGTTATTATAACACTTATAATATCAGAAAATAGTAAATAAGAAGATCTAAAATATGATTTAATCAGATTAAATCAAAGACATGCAAAACTATTCTATAGAACTATTCTATTCTAGAACTAGTCATGCATATCTTCATGTTCTTAGATCCAAATCATTTAATTTTAATTTTTCTGATTTCAGATCTGATCACATCTCATGTGACATCTGAAATCACTTTATTTTCTAATTAAAATAAAATTAAAATCAGATCTAAACAATTTAGAACCATGGCTCTGATACCAGTTGAAGGGAAATCCTGATTTCCCGGTCCAGGTTCGTCCAGATCTGATTAGATCAAGAGATATATTTCAAAAATTTTCTCTTGATCTCAATCAGATCTTGATATGTTTCAGATCTGATTCTTATTATTTTAATAAATAAAATAAAATAAGATAAATTAAATCAAATTTAATTTACCTGATTTGGGTAATCCTATTACCCTGTAGATGATCCTGATTGCAGCGGAAGGTTCTGGATCTTAGCCACGCAAGCGCCTGGCCTCTACCGGTATCCACTCGGGTTGGATCTGGAGATCCTCTTCTTCTCTATCACACCTCCAAAAATCAGATCTGGATCTGATCTGGAGGATCTTCAAAACTCTTTTGAAGATCTGCAGTCGTCCTTTTGCAGCAGCGCAGCCTTCTTGCTTTTGATCGCCTTTCCTTGATCTGAATCGCACCAACCTAAATCCAAAACACTTTTGGACGTGGAGAGCAAGGGGAGAAGAGACTATGGCATGGAGAAGGAGGGGAGAGGCAGCCTTGGGGCGTGGGGTTTCTCAATTGAATTCACTTAGAATTAGGGTTGGGCGCAGGGTCTTATTTATAGACCTCTTGTGATCCAACTCCTCTTCCTCTCAACCAATCACAACCCTTTGTGAAATCAGATCTAAATCTGATTGGTTGGAATAGAGACCCCTGGATTCCTCCTTAGAGGGCGCCTAAGACCAGTCAAACTGGATTCTTAGTAGAACTCTGATTGGAATCCAAAAGGGAGGTGGAGTCCTTGTCCAACAAGGACTCCTAGGCGCCTCCTACTTGGGCTCACGCCACCCTTGGCGTGCGCCCTTCTCCTTGCCAGGTTCTGGCAGGGGGACAGGCCCCCACCAGCTCTCCAATAGGTGCATGACATGTGGTCAAAAGTCAAAGGGTCAATGGTCAACGTTTGACCAGTCAAAGGTAGACTTTTGACCAAAGTCAAAGAACAAGAAATGGCAGGTGACCAAAAATGGCAGGTAATGTCTTACAAATAAGACAACCTATTCTGACTTGGACAACCTCCAGTCAGACCATATGAAGGCCTCTGATTGAGCACAAACTCCTTTGGCTCAGTCAGGACAACTTATTTATGATAGTAAAAGAAGAACGTTAGGTTCAATCGAGTGCTAGCACGATTTCCTTGAACCTAATTGAATCTCATTCAGATCAATTGAACTAGATCAGTTCAATTGATGATCACCAGATTCAAACCCTTGTTTGTGTGACCCAGTTAGGTTCAGTTCTGTATGGTAATGGGATATGTCATGATCTCTATCATAGACATCATCGAAACTCCTTTCGATGGATCAGAACTCTTCTGATTCGAACAGCTAGAATGATCGATCATCTAAATCATTCTAATTGCTCCCAAAATCCACCAGTGACACCTAGCAGTATATGGTGGCAACCCATCAGAGCTGAATGCGAACCTCTTGGTGCAGCTACCTGTGTGATTAAGTTCTTCTATCTTGAGCCCCGATCAGATTAGGGTTAAGGTGAACTCGTCAAACCCTAGTCTCTGTCATATGATGTAATCATTCGATTCGAGTCCAATGTGAAAATCTAAATAGAAACTCTTTCTATTATTTCACTCTACCATGGCCATGGATTTCTGGACTTGATTCTCATGATCATCATAGGGCTACTCCTCTACCACCGAGGTAGATAGATTCCATCTTGATGCAATCCAGTTCCTACAATGAACATGCTATAGCCAACATACACCTCAGGGTTCCATATGGCTAGGAGACCGAGTAATGGTGTAGTCAAACTATAACACCCTCAAGGTGAACTGCCGATGCATCTCAGGTCAAAGAACCAGACACACTACTGCAGCATCGAGTCAGTCATTGACGAGAAGGTAGACTTCCTAATGACTACTCGAGGTGGTCACGCTCAGTGCCCTCGTTCTCTAACGAGTACCTGTACTCTCGCTCCGGTGTCTCCACATCGTAGACTCAAGACTCATCTACTAAAGAGAAGCGATCGTACACCAACCTTTCGGATCAATCACCATCCTCGTGATGATCCTATGGTCGGGAGCTGTTTATGAGTTAATAATGATTATTCATGTCTTAAATTTTCAACTCTTGAAAATATGAATTATCATTACCATTAACTCAAAGGATGTATCACAGACACTAAATACACATGTGTGATAGAAAATAACCCATTTCATTAATTATAGTCAAAATTATAATTTTGCCCTTAGAAGTGTATTACAAGTGTCAGCCAATTCTGGCTTCTAGGGCACATATATCTAACATGGGGTCCTTTTTATAGAGCAGGAGGGCTGGAGAGTTTGCTTCTGGGCAATATGGGACTAAGGGACTCTTTGATCGTCAAAATATAAAGAAATCCAAATAAAAATCAGACTAAAAGAAGTCCTAAATGAATTCTACTATTCTGGATGAAATCTAACCATAAATAGAAATCCAATGGTCCAAAAATCATCAAAATTAGATGAGTGTCGACCCAGATCAGATCAGATTAAATTCTGGCCGTCCGATCACGCATGTTGATGGAGGAAATCTGATCGTAAATCATGCATCGGGAGTCCTGATCACCATCGAGAGCATTTTGGACCATTGGATCTTCATCACTTGGATTTTTTGGCCATCGGATCGTGCCAGATCAGCTGATAGAATTTGAATTCAAATTCGAAAATAACCACCATCGTCCGATCTTGACCGCAATCAATCGCAGTCGTCCGATCGTGCATAATTACTGTTCCCATGGACCACGTGGATCGAGCCACACCATGCACACCGCAGCCAATCAGTGCCTCTATTGCCAAGTGAAAAGATCAGATTGCCCTATGAGCCTGCTGATAAATTTCTGTGGACCCTTTAAGGGTCTAGGTCCGCCACGTGTCGCATGCCGTGATTCGTCGATTTCTACTGAGCTGGCGGTCCACGCCTGGATCATGGATCGGCTGATGGCTTCATCGGCTGAGTCAGCTTTGATGGCTTGGCTTGGCTTGGTGGCTTGGCTTGCGGAGCCGGCTGAGCCATTTTCTTTTTTATTTAAATTTTATTTATTTTATTTTCTTTAGAAATTCATATCTTCTTCGTTTTAGCTTCATTTTATGTGAAACTTATTTCATTATGATCAAAAAAATAAACTCTTTCTATTAATAATAAAATTTTATTTTTTAATTTTTATTATTTTATAATTAATTTTTTAATTAATAAAAAATATGTATTTCTTAAAAATTATATATAAATTAATCATTAATTCATAAAAATTAGTATGAATTAATTGATAAATTAATATTTTTATTGGTGAATTTATGATGCTTATCAGACTGTAGGGACACATTAGGATCGTTATCAAGGCCTCTTCCCTGATCTCGTCTAAAATGAACGAAGCCTTCGACTTTGCTCATGTTAAGATGAGGTTCTCCTCCTATTCTTAACAGGCTGTACGGGCACATTAGGACCGTTGTCAGGGCCTCTTTCCTCATCTCATCTAAAATGAATGAGGTCTTTGACTTTGCTTACATTAGGATGAGGTTCTCCTCCTATTCGTATCATGGCCGTATTTATCATGTGATTAAGTTCGGGAGGTAGTCTCCCTTTATTACCAATATACAACAAAGATTAGTGTACTGAAGTAGGGGGATTTCATTGCAATCAAATTATCGATAATACATTCACAGATTTTCTAAATTTCATGGTCGAGGTTGGTCTGATCCTCCAAGTTTCTTCAAGTAGTATGTCCTGGGTCGGATGACTTTCATGACCTCATAGGGTCCTTCCTAATTTAGGGCAAACTTTTCCTAGTTTTGAGACTAAGAGATGATGGCTCATCGAAGCACAAAGTCTCCCACTCTGAATATTTTACCTCTGACTCTAGAGTTATAGTATCGGACCACCATTCACCTATAAGTTGCCATCCAAACTTGGGCTTCCTTTCTTTTTTCTTCTGGTAGGTCGAGGTTGGCTCTGAGGTCTTGCACATAATGCTGCTCATTGAAAGCCACTACCCACACCGATAGAAGCTTAAGTTCAATCGGATTGACTACCTCTATTCTAAAAGCTAAGGTGAATGGTGTTTCTTCGGTCAATAGCCTTCGGGTAATGCGGTATGCCCATAGAGCATGATAAAGTTCATCTGCCCAGGCCCCGCTTACTCTTTCGAGTCTTGTCTTGATGTCTTGCAATAGGATCCGATTGGTCACTTTAGCTTCCCCATTTGCCTGCGGATGAGCTACCGATGTAATATGGTGGGAGATATTCAAACCTTCGTAGAATTTGATGAACCTCACTCCGACGAATTATCAGTCATTGTCTGTTATGATAGTTTGGGGTAGTCTAAATCTGTAGATGACTGACTTCTAGATGAAGTCCTACACCTTGGCTTTCGTAATCTTTGCTAATGCTTCAGCCTTAACCCATTTAGTGAAATAGTCGATGGCGACTAGGAGAAACTTTCATTGCCTAGATGCCATTGGGAGGGGTCCAAGAATATCCATTCCCTACCGTGCAAATGGACAAGGAGCACTCAATGGGGCAAGCTCGGTGGCTAGTTGCCTTTGGACATTCGCATTCCTTTGGCAGTGGTCAGAACTCCTAACGTAATCAACACAATCACCATGCATAGTCGGCTAGTAATATCCTCATCGAAGCAACTTATGAGATAGAAATCTGGCACCTAGATGGCTCCTGCAAATTTTCTCGTGCACTTCTCATAGTGCAAAATCGGTCTTAGAGGGTTGGAGGCACCTCAATAATGGTAGGGAATATAACCTTTTATACAGCTTATTCTCATAAAGAACATACCGAGAGGCTTGGTTTCTCAACTTTTGAGCCTCTTTTAGGTCACGAGGAAGAACCCTATCCTTAAGCGGTCAGCAGATCAATCCAGTAGGGCTCTTGGCCAACTTGAATGATGGGCTACGGTTCTTCTATGCATAGGCATTTCAATGTCTCATAATAAGCTTCTTTTGAAAGCTCGTTAGAAGCTAGGGTGGCTGGCTTGGAAAGAAGGTCGATCCTAGCATTTTTCGCTCTCAGGATTTATCGAATGTTGAAGCTGCCAAAGGTTGGGATCAAACTATTCACCTTCTCAAGTTATTTTATCATGCTCTCTTCTCGGGCTTCATAACTACTGTTGACCTATCCCACGACCAATTGGGAGTCACTATAAACCTGAAGCCGATTAACTCTCGATTATTTGGCTATCCTAAGCCCGATTATTAGGGCCTCATATTCTATCCCATTGTTTATCATTGAGAATTCAAAACGTAGCATGTACTCTATGATGATTCCTTTCAAATTGATCAGGATCAGCCCAGCACCTACTCCGAAAGCATTGGAGGAGCCATCGACATACAGGGCCTAGAAATCTTTAGAAAGGTCCATTCTTTCTTCAGAGGAGCTCGGGTGCAACCATGGAATGTTGGTTCCATTTTGAAGCTCGACATCATTTGGGATGGTACATTCAACTATGAAGTCGGCCAGTGCCTAAGCCTTGATCGCTGGCTGAGGCCGATAGTTGATGTCGAATACTATTAATTCAATGGCCCATTTTGTAATTACTTCAAAAGCATCCATTTGATGAAGGGTCACTTTGATCGATTGGTCAGTAAGGAGCATTATAGCATGTCCCTAGAAGAAGGCCAAAGTCTCTTTGCTGCAATCAGAAGAGCATAAGTCAATTTTTTCAACTTTGTATACCTAGTCTCAACATCCCTTAGGATCTGGCTTATGTAGTAGACTGATCACTGTACTTTCGCCTCTTCTTTGACTAGGACTGTCACTAGCACCGTAGGGGAGACCATGAGGTAGAGAAACAGCTCCTCTCCAGATTCAGGGTTGGTTAGTAGGGGAGGCGAGCTGAGGTAGTTCTTAAGCTCGTCGAACACCTTTTGGCATTTTTGAGTCCAATGAAAATCTTTTGATTTTCTGAGGATTTGGAAGAAGGGCATGCAGTGTTCGACCGACCTCAAGACAAAATGATTCAAAGATGCCACCTTCTCGGTCAGGCGCTAAACTTCTTTGATGGACTTCAGAGTGGTCATCTCTTGGATAGCTCGAATCTTCTCCAGATTGGCCTTAATCCCTCATCTTGAGACCATGAACTCCAAAAATTTTTCTGAGGCTACCCCAAAAGTGCACTTGGTTGGGTTCAGCTTCATCTTATATTTTCTAAGCATACTAAAAGCCTCTTCAAGGTCGGCAACATGATTGATAGACATTCAACTTTTGACCAGCATATCATTGACGTAAACCTCCATATTGCGGTCAATCTGCTCCTTGAAGATTTTATTGACCAAGCATTGATAAGTCGCACTTGCATTCTTAAGCCCGAAGGGCATGATCGTGTAACAGTAAAGACCATGTTAGTAATAAAAGCAGTCTTCTCCTCATCCTCTGGTGCCATCCAAATTTGGTTGTAGCCAGAGAAGGCATCCATGAAGGTGAGGAACTTGTAGCCTAAAGTCGCATCCACCAGTTGGTTGATTTTAGGCAAAGGATAGCTATCTTTTGGGCAGGCCTTGTTCGGCTTCTTAAAGTTGATGCACATCCTCCACCTACCAGCCTTCTTGACCAGGACTATGTTAGAGACCCAGGTCGGATAGCTGACTTCTCGAACAAATCCGGTATTGAGAAGCTTGTCGACTTCTTCTACTATTGCCTTCTGCCTTTCTGATGCATAGCCCCAAACTCTTTCTTTCACTGATCGATGCTTGGGATCAATGGCCAGCCGATGTTCCATAACCTTGACATCAATCCCAGGCATATCCGTCGAAACCCAGGCGAAGATGTCGGCATTCCTCTGTAAAAAGACGATGAGCTAATCCCAAACTTCATCATCCAGATTGGAGACAATTTGCACCATATGCTCTGCATTCCTGTCATTCTGGGGGATGATCATAAGATCTTCTATTGGCTCATCCTATTCTTCGGTAAGGTCATCGCAGACATCAAGCCCGTCAACTTGGCAGGGGTCAAGTCGAGTGCTGTATTGTATGAAGATGGAGTAGTAGTGTTGGGTTAATGCTTGATCGCCTCTCATTTCACCTATTCTGTTGTTTGTTAGAAATTTTATCTTCAAGTAATAGATCGACACCATGGCTCATAGTGCATTCAGACCAGGTTGTCCGAGGATTGCATTGTAAGTGGAAGGGGCTTTCACCACCAAAAAGTCGATCCATGCCTTGGCCTACTTTGGATATTGCCCTGCAGTCATGGCTTGAGTTATCATTCCCTCTACTGGCATAGTGTCCCCAGTGAAGCCGACCAATGGGGAGCTCATGGGTTCCAAGCGATTATCGGATATGGACATTTTAAAGAAAGCATCATAATACAGAACGTCAGTGAAAATTTTATTATCTATCAAAATGCGGCGTACATCATAATCAGCAATATTTAAAGAGGTTACAACCATATCGTTGTGCGAGAACTAGACTCCTTGATTGTCCTCATTGGTGAAAGTGATGGGCTCCTCAGTCCTCCACCTCTTCTCAAGCTTTGTCAATCCGCTAACCTTTCCATGCCAAAGTCCCCTAGAGATGGTGTTAATGATGCCAATCGAGGGTCGATCTTCTCGCTGCTCCTCGCCCCTCAGTGGTTCTGGCAGTGGGGGTGCTCTCGATCGATCCTCCCATCCTTCTGGCCGACGTCGTAGGAACTGGACAAGCCTACCACGCTTGATGAGCTCCTCGATCTCATCTTGGAGCTAGATGTACTCTTCTATATCGAAACCATGATTGCGATGGTAGAGGCAGAACTTGCTAGGATAGCGCTTGCTGGGGTGAGTGTGCATCCTTTTCAATCTCGACAGTTGCTCCCAGATCTCCATCAGTACTTGAATTTTTGGAGCATTGAGAGGGGTGTGGTTGTGGAATCTTTTGAAGAAAGAGCTTCATCGTGCCCTTCTATCTGGGCTTCTTCACCTTTAGGCCCAGATAGGAGTTCGAGCCTACTTACGCTCCAGAGGAGTTTGGGAGCATGGTCAAGCTCTACTCAGTTTCTCTTCAACCGCAGGCACATTCGGTTCACCCGCCTGCCGCTCCTGGGTGGCTTCATTATCCCAAGCCTTAAAGGCCTCCTCAGTTCGGGCATAACCTTCAGCCCGAGCTAGCATATTGGCAAAGTCCCTAAGATACTTTTTCTCCAGGAAGAATAGCAAATCATTTTTCTAAAGGCCATCCTTGAGTGCGGCCATTGCAGCAAACTAGTTCAAGTTTTGGACCTCTAATGCAGCTATTATCATCCACAATGTTTCCGGCATCACCTAGCTCTGATACCAAATTGTAGAACCATGATATCGCTCGAATGCCAATCATCCTTGACATTACAAGCATCGATATCATATTGCGGAAGCTTTTGATCTTTAGCACGGACCTGAAGAAACCTATAATGTTCTCTATGGGTAGCAAACCACCGATCCTCCACCTGGATCTGTGATGGGGTGCCTCCCTTCTTGGGCTTGAGGGAGACCCCCCCCTTCTCTAGGGCTTCTTCATGAACCCTAGGGCGGCAACTCTAGAGAGAAGAGAAGAAGATAGTTGTGGGAGAAAAGATCTATATTGATTTCAACCATTAAAACCCTAATACAACCTATGTATTTATACATAGCCACTAGGTCCGACCAAAAAACTCCTCAGATAACCCAATACATGAAAGCACTCATCGAGCCCATGTACACCCATGTCTCCCATGCTCTCATCCTCTGGATCTAGACCTGATCCATACATGAATTAGCCCCCTTAAGACCTCTCAAACCAAGCCTTAAGATCCTTAGGATCAATCCAGACCCTAGCCCAAAATACACCCTTGCGTAACTCAGTCTCAGCATTAAGCCGACTAAGTTCATCTGGACCGGCTCAGTTTCTAAGTTCCACTAGGTCAGCTCAATCTAAAACTAAGTCGGTCCAGTCCTGCGCCATGCCAGCAGTCCTGAATGCTCAGCTCTCTATTTTTCCTATGCTTTGAGACTTAGCCAACCTAGTTTTGGACTGAGCTGGCTAACTTGCAGAAAATCTTCTTTCTATAGTCTTGATTACCCAGCTTTGATTCCCTGCTTAACCTTGTGTCCCAAGCCTCCGAAGCACCAATTAAGCCCCTAGAATTCTCGAAGCCAACCTCCTGACTCCTCCCATGGCCTCCCAAGGCTTGGGAGCACCATAAATCCTCATAATCTCCACCTTGATGTCCCAAGCCTTGGCAAACCCCTTGGCAATGACCTCTGGCACATTTTCGCTATCCCTACGCACTGGACAGTACCTATGCAAACATCACCTCCACCAATCCTCTTTAGCTATTGTGCACCCTTGAGGCCTTTGGGATGACCACCTCCATCATTGAAGACCTGTACTTACTTCTTCGCACCATCCTGAAATTGTAGGATACCTTCTGCTTAGTAGCTGCATCACTTTCTTTAGACTTTTCTGGAGAACCTACAGCATTTCTAGACTAGCACTTGCTGTACCATCTAATATGATCTCCTCAGAGTTACGTCTGTCCACTTGCACGTACCGCTCCATCTGGAACTGTGCATCACCGACGCTCTGAACTCATACTAAATTTTCTCTCCACTTGTGAAGCCACCTCTCCAGAGCTCCACCTATATCTGAAGTCCACCTGATGCCATAGAAGTTGACTCTATCTCGAGTTCCTCGAGGCCAACCATTTAATGCTGCACTACTGATCCTGCTGCTGCACCTCGAACACTGTCGCTGCCCCTTCGAACCCTCTGTGCTCCATGACCCTCTTCGAAGCCATCTCGGATACGTCCACAACCCATGGGCACCTCCGAAATCCAAGAGCTCATCCAACTCTTCTGAAACCAGCAATTGAATCCTTTGAAATTCTATTCTAGTCCTTCTCTTCTGCCCCTACACTAGTCATTGCTTCAGTTGCACTCGGAGAACCATCCTCCATCTGAACCGCAACTCTCCCTAGTGCTCCTATAGAAGAAACCTAATCCATGATACTCTCGACTACTAGAGACCTCCTGGTGCTTCCTGAGACCTTCTGGCTCTCTCTAAAATCTGCACCCAATTTCTTTGAGATACCACTGACACTCTCTGGTAAGATACACTCATCGACTGCTGCACCACTGAGCGTCTCTCAGTGCTATGCCTCCAAGGTAGCGCTACTGCAGCACTCCAATGCTACCTGACACATCTCTATGCTGCTCTACAGCACATCCAACCTTGATCTACTGGACCTCCATGGATCATTTATCTCCATCGCTCCCAAGACTTTGTAAATCCATACTGATCAAACCGCTAAATACATCTCCAACTACTTTCCCACCTACGAGATACCGAAGGATGTATAGTCGCTTCTTCAGCCTTCCTTCGACAATTATCCCTTGAAAAATCACTCATCAACAGCCCTACACTATCCATCTTTCTAGAAAATCTTGATGCTCTCCGCTGAGATATCTTTCTTGACTGTTGCATTGTCGAGCCTCTCTCAACCCTACATCTTCAGAAAAATATCACTGCAGCACTCCAACGCTCCCTGCCTGTCATATAATCGTCATACACCCCAGCCTTTCAATCAAGATCGATAAGCAAATCATGCATCAAATCCTTCCACCCTGAGAAAATCTCTTTCTATTAATCCTCTCAACCTCCACCTTCAACTCGCTGCTTCTGATTGGCCAAACCACAGTAATAATAAAGATAGATTTGAGACATACCATGGAATCCTTGTACAGATTTTTGATTTTATCTAGTACGATCTCTCCTTTCCTTTTATACACCATCAGGCTTTGAAACCTGGCTTTGATACCATATTATCATCCACAACGTTTCAAGCATCATCTAGCTCTGATACTAAATTATAGACCATTGATATTGCTCGAACGCCAATCATCCTTGACATCACTAGTACCAATATCATGTTGTGTAAGCTCCTGATCTTTAGCATGGACCTGAAGGAGTCTATGACATTCTCTATGAGAAGCAAACCATCGATCCTCCACTTGGATCTGTGATGGGGCGCCTCCCTCCTTGGGCTTGAGAGAGATGCCCCCTTCTCTAGGGCTTCTTTAAGAACCCTAGGGTGGCAACTCTAGAGAGAAGAGAAGAAGAGAGTTAAGAAAGAAAAGATCTGTATTGATTTCAACCATTAAAATCCTAATACAATCTATATATTTATACATAGCCATTAGGTCCGACCAAAAAACTCTGCGGCTAACCCAATACACGAAAGCACTCACCGAGCACATGTACACCCATGTCTCCCATGCTCTCATCCTCTGGATCTAGACTCGATCCATATATGAATTAGCCCCCTTAAGACATCTCAAATCAGATCTTAAGACCCCTAGGATCAACCCAGACCCTAGCCCAAAATAGATCCTTGCATAACTCTACCAACGCACCAAGCCCTATGAGCCGACTAAGTTCCACTAGGTTGGCTCAGTCTGAAACTAAATCGATCCAGTCCTGTGTCATGCCAATAGTCCTAAATGCTTACCTCTCTATTTTGCCTATGCTCTAGACTTAGCCGATCCAGTTTTGGACTAAGCTGGCTAAACTACAGAAAATCTTCTTTCTGTAGTCTTGATTCTCCAGCCTTGGTTTCTTACTTCATCTTGTATCCTAGGTCTCCGAAGCACCAACCAAGCCCCTAGAATCACCAAAGCCAATCCTCCGACTCCTCTCGTGGCCTCCCAAGGCTTGGGAGCACCATAAATTCTCCTAGCAGTAGCATTAAATTAGGTGGCATAAGCCTAGATAGATTTCTCCTCCTACTTGATATTCATCAGGAAATCTGAACCTCGGTGGGGACGTCGGCTGCTAACAAAATGAGCCACAACCTGATGGCACATTTGATTGAACAAAAAGATGGTATCTGGCTTAAGGGCCGAATACCGATTCTTGGTGGCTTTCTTGAGGTTGGATGGGAAAGCTCAGCACAAAATGGCATCTGGCGTGCTGTGGAGCAGCATCATTATTTGAAAGACATTCAAATGATCGATCGGATCAGTGGTCCCATCATAACTCTCAAACTAAGAGAGCTTAAAGTTCGGTGGGGTTGGTTCTTGCATAATCTTTTGAGAAAAAAGTGTCAGTGCAAATATCATTACCATGGTAGGAGGAAGCATGATGGTGTTCTTTGATTCGTCGGCTCATTTTTTGGAGTCTTTGGTCCAGGAGATTTTTACGATCGTTGATTTATAGAGTTTTCTGATAGAACGAGGGAAAAGCTCCCCCCTGGGTCAAGTAATGGTTCGAGTAATGGCTCTCTACTCTCTGCTTTCATTTTTCGAGGGTCGTCGACCGACTGACCCAAGTCGGCTGCCCTCAGACTGCATTCTCTGGCTCCTAAGAAACCTACTTCAAACAAGATGGTGGTGGAGATGGCTACTGCTGCCACATGGCCTGTACTGCTTCAATGAGGCTACGGACCTACTGCATCAGTAGGTCGAACTGTACCGTGTCCACCATTGTAGGTAGTGGGGCTTGAGATGCAGGCGATGAAATAGGGGTGGAAAGATCTGGATGAGATCTAGCCATGGAGGTAGTTGACCATTGGGTAGAAGCCTTTTTGGGGGGCATCCTCGAGAGGTCGAGAGGAAAAGCAGGACTCTAGCTAGGATGAAGAGGGATCTCCATGATGTATTCCTTCAAAAATAAGAAAACCTCAATAACATGAGGCCCTTCCTCTAGCACCAATCTTGTTGGTGCAAAATTTGGCCATCGCTGGAGTTGAAGCTGAATTTGGAGAGGATGAGGTCACCTTCAGGACCTACAAAATAAGTCTCATCTAGAGTTTGGGATGGTGGCTCCAGCAAGATCCTCCGATGATCAAGTCAGCTCTTTCGACCAACAAAACTGGAATACGTAGAGAGATTCTAGTAGAGTTTTGAGGAAGAGAAGGAGAGCCTTTTTTCTCTTTTTTTAAACCATATTTAGAGGGTCCCTTATGTGGATGGAGCCTGTAACAAACTGATAGTAATAGCCATAACCATCCGATAGTGGGCTGTTCAGGGCCACGTAGAGTTTGTTATGGAGGATAGTATTTGTAATCGTGATGTGTGAGCCCATCGGGGTCCAACGATCGAAGCTTAGATGGAAGAGATTGATGGTTCTTTTGGCTATATCGAGGATGAGTGCTGAGGTCCTCTAGGGCTGCTGGATGGAGTTCGAAGAGAGTTTAGCTATTTGGAGGAGTCCGTCTGAAGGAGAAATTCGGAAGGAGTTCAACTATTGGAGAAGTCCGACTGAAGGAGAAGTCTGATAGGAGTTTGACTATTGGAGGAGTCCGATTGAAGGAGGTGTCTGGCTGAAAGAGAAGTTCGAAAGGAGTTAAACTACTGGAGGAGTTCGACTAAAGGAGAAGTTTGGGAGGAGTCCAACTGTTGGAGAAGTCTGACTGAAGGAGAAGTTCGAAAGGAGTTCGACTGTTGGAGGAGTCTGGCTGAAGGAGAAGAGTCTGACTGAAGGAGAAGTTTAGGAGTTCAATTGCTGGAAGAGTCTAATTGAAGAAGAAGTCTGAAAAGAGTTCGATCATTGGAGGAGTCCACTTAAAGGAGAAGCCTGACTAAAGGAGAAGTTTGGGAGGAGTCCGACTTTTGGAGGAGCCCGATTGAAGGAGATGTCTGGAAGGAGTTCGATCATTTGAGAAGTTTGACTAAATAAGAAGTTAGGGAGGAGATCGACTGTTGGAGAAGTCTGACTGAAGAAAAAGTTTAGAAGGAGTTCAACTATTGGAGGAGTCCGATTGGGGGAGGAGTCTGGCTGAAGAAGAAGTTTGGGAGGGGTCCGATTGTTGGAGGAGTCTACCTGAAGGAGAAGTTCGAAAGGAGTTTAACTACTGAAGGAGTTCGATTGGAGGAGGAGTCTGACTGAAGGAGAAGTTTGGAAGGAGTCCGACTACTGGAGGAGTTTGACTGAAGAAGAAGTCTGAAAGGAGTTCGACCGTTGGAGAAGTTCAACTGAAGGAGAAGCTTGGCTGAAAGAGTAGTTCGAAAGGAGTCTGACTACTGAAGAAGTTCGACTAAAGAAGAAGTCTGGAAGGGGTTCAATCGTTGAAGGAGTCTGGCTGAAGGAGAAGCCTGGTTGAAGGAAAAGTTTGGGAGGAGTCCGATTCTTGGAGGAGTTTGGCTGAAGGAGAAGTTTGGGAGAAGTCCGATTATTGGAGGAGTTTGGCTGAAGGAGAAGTTTGGAAGGAGTTCAACTACTGGAGGAGGCCTGAGGTTTAACCATAGAGGCTGCTATCGGATGGGATCCTTTCGAGATCAAGCATCCAATTGAATTTTGATAGGAGTGGGTTCATCCCCAACAGTGTTCCTTCTAGATGAACTCCTCCAGTAGCACTCCTTCCAGTCTAATTTCTTCTGAATGAACTTCTCCAGTTGAGCTCCTCCTAGTAGCGCTCGTTCCAATCACGGACCTACTTAATCCCTCCCATGCCTATCGGCTAGAGCCATCCAAAGGAACCTTGCCAAATCACTGATACAAAACAACCGCTTTACGAAGGATGGAGCACAGAACATCAAATCTCAATTCAGGGGGCATCTACCTCTACGTGGCCCAGGATGCTTCCAAACTTCTTAAAGCCACTAGACATTATCCCCAACGAACCTCAATCAGTCATAGTCCACCGCATACACCGAAGTCTCCTACCTATATTCAAACTCCAACAAAGGGATCTCCACTACCTGCAAGTTGCGATAAATAACAACTAATCCCCATAACAATTTCACGTGGCCTGAGCAGCCCACTACCAGACGGTTATGGCTGTCACCATTAGTTGTTACATGCTCTATCTATAAAAGGAGCCTCTAGATATATTTTTCTCTAAGATCTCTTCTCCTTTCCCTTACTCTACTTCTCTATTTTCTGAGCACTCCATTCTAGTTGGCCGGAGAACTGATTTGAGCATTGGAGGATCCCACCGGAGCCACGAACCTTCGATTTGGACTTTATTTTGTAGGTCCCATCGGCGGCCTCACCTTCTCAACTTCAGCTACCTCCGACGTCCTCAAAAATTTTTGCACCAATAAATGTATTTAATGTAATTTGTTCATGTATTTCAGCAAAACATGTATGGAAGAAATTTGAAAGAATTTATGCGGGAGCAACTCAAATAGAAAAATCATGCTTCCAAGAAGAAAAAGAAGCTCACCCCAATCTATACCTCATGTCTCATGAGGATGAGAAGAAAAAAAGAAGAAGAAACAAAAGAAGAAGAAAGCATCAATTAAGTGGGAGCAAAGCAAGAAAAAGAAAAATGAGAAAGTGGAAGAAAGATCTATAAATTCTTGCCTCATGGTCAATGATGATGAGGTAAATATTAAAAACTCTTTCGATTTTACTTTTGAAGAATTATATGAAGCCATCAATGATATAATAGACGAACATAAAAAGATAATGCTACAAAACAAAATGCTTAGAAAATCTAACTTATCTTTGATCGAAGAGAAAAATAAATTTATGAATGAAAAAGAAGATCTATTAAAAAAATTAAAAAATATGGTCAAAGAAAAGAAAGATTTTTTAGAACAAATTGAAACTCTAACTAAGAAAAAGGAGAATATAGTTAAATCTAAAAAATTCTTAGTTTAAAAAATATTAAGCTAAAAAAGAAATATGAAAATTTGAAATTCTTCTTAGAAGAAAATGAAAATCTTCTAAAAGAAAAAAAAGATATTTTGGGAGAAAATAAAAAATTAAGAAGAAAGATTGAGATTTTGAAATCCATAGCCAAAAAATTTATCCTTAGCTTTCAAAATCTTCAATCTATGGTAAATAATAATAATAAGCCTATTTTCAATAAAATAGAAACTAGTTTTAATTCTTTAAGAAAATAGCAATATACTAAAAATTTGATTACTAGAGCCTCATTTAAAAATGATTTAATAGTATGTTTTAAATGTAACAAAATAAACCATAAAATTTTAGAATATAACTTTAAAAGAATTGGCCATACTTTGGTTAGGCAAATTTGGGTTGCAAAAAAAATCTTAAGCACTAACTCGAATGGATCCAAGAAAGCTTAGGTGCCAAAAATTATAAAGTAATTTTGCAGGTATACCAAGAATCCAATGAAACTAAAGGAGGAAAATGAAGGAACCAAATCTAGAATTTTAGGATGAGATATTGAAACTTTTTTAAGATCGGATAGCAAAAAACTAAAATAAATTAAAGTTTATTTATAAAAAATAGAGAATTCCATGATCTAAGATACAATTAACTGATTATGGCATGAGATTAAATTATAAATTAAAAAAATAAAGAAAGAAGAACATGTTGATCATATCAACATACATCTACACTACATCTAATGCAGGTATGTAAAAATAGATCAGATCTATATTACTTGTGCAAGTTAGACATTCTAACTTGCTCATTCGAGCTTGAGGATGATGCTTCGATCCGTACACACGTTCAACCTCTAAGAGATGTCCACACGAGCCCACGAACTCCAATCAGAAGTCCTACGCAAAAAATTAGCACAGTATGCTAGTATTGTGCTGATCCTTCTTTAATAGTTGATCTGATACTTTCTTCTTCTACATGTGCACTCCTCTAAAGAATAGAAGAAAGAAAAGAGATTTTAAATTTGAGGGACTCTCAAAAAAAATCTCAAAAGAGGAGGATAAGAGAAGAACAAAGCTACCCTAGAAGAAGACCCTCTTCTTCATCTCTATCCTCTCACCTAGACACCCAGATTGGTATTCATGAAAACCCAATGCCCAAGAGGTCTCTCATTCTGGTATTCTCATAACCAAAAGCACTCTCCAAGATTTAGAACATGTCCAAAAATCAGTCCAAAATTTATTCTATATAATGAGATATAGAGGAGTCCTTGTTAGGTCAAATTCTTAGACTAGGAAAGAACAAACATGGCAACTAGTTGGGGTGCCCAACACTTGGATGCCCCCTCCTTTCTTTTTGGCATGGACCACCAAAGAAAATTGCACAAAATTCCTTCTTTTCCACCAAAAAAATTAAAAAGAAAATAGGGAGAATGGGTGGCATGCATGGAACGAGTTTTAGTTTCCCAAAACTCTATGTAAAGGAAAATTCAAATCAAATTCAAACTTCCTCCTTTGACTAGGTCCACAACTAATTGCCATATGAGAAAGAGAGAAGATGAGTGGGCATGCATGAAAACTAGGGAGAGAAGATTTGTCATCAGAAATAAAGGAAGAGTGGGCATGGGAAGGCATGGGATATAGGTGGCGCAAGATGGATCATAGTCTTACTAGGATTCCATATTTGACTTGGTCAAATATGATTTCTCAAATCAAATCAAACCAAAATTAATTCAAAATAATTAAGTTAGGCCCTAATATAATTAAGAACTTAGTTAAATTAGATTAAATTATATTTAATGTTAATTTAATTTTTTAATAAAATTAGAAAATTGGGTTGACCCAAGTCCTAGTTGAACTAGAATTAGTTATTCCTTGCACTTGGCTTATCCAATAAACCAATTGGACTTGATCCAATCAAGTCCAAATCAAATATAATTAAATTATGTTTAATTAAACTTAATCTCAACCCTTTGGCTTAATAAAATTAAGCTAATTAGTAATTAAATTACTAATCAATCCTCATGCAACATTTGCACTAGGTTAAACATCAATCGTATTGATCGTTTAACCTTAGAATGATTCTCAATCGTTGATCAACCTTTCGATCGGATTGTGAACTCTAATGTATGTGACTCTATAGGTCCAAACCTAAATAGGTAGCATAGAAAAAAAATTTTATACTAGTCGAAGTGACCATCCAGCAATGGTATCCGATGGCTCGATAGGTCGAATGTATAGTACAATATCATTAGAACCCATGTGGATATAGTTTTTATATAATTCATCCTCTTGATCAAAATGCTCATAGGACACCTCAGAGTTAAATTGTCAACTCTAATAAGGCTGTCCACATTGTATTTCAAAATACCAAATCCATCTTATGGATTATCCTGGCCAAGGTTTTGCTATATTGAAATATAGTGATACATTCTTCTCCAACTCTTGGAGTGGTCAATTTCATCTTGATCACACACCGACTTCGTAAGTACTTGACTATGCTCAAAAGCCTTTCATTACTAAATTAGAAATTTAATTAGTTCAATACCGAAGCACAGTGAGTTGCTTGCAAGCCATTAAGATGATCTCAGGTTTAAGGACATTTATACCTATATCCCATTATAGATATTTTCAACAGTAAAATGCTCTAGAGTTGGTCATGTTTAGTGATGATGTACCCCTACATCTCATCTGTATACCATATCAGTATCTCAACACTCCTTGATTTAGAGGACAACCAACCTATATGACATACAGCGACCTATGCTCGATAGATGCTATCATCCTAATTAACAACATATAATTTGATCATGAACAGTTTTAAGGACTAATCAATAAATCCTTTCTTTATCAAATATAAATAGTCCTATGAACTTCATCACCATAATGAAGTTCATTAGAAGATGAAAACTTATGATAAAAAATACTAAAAATATAATTTATTAATTAATAAATCAATTGTAATTATAATATAGCTCAACCATCAATAGGCTGATGATTGGCTTTGGGACATATTTTTAAACAACTCTCGCTTATTCTAAAGCCATCCGATATAGTATCTAATATCCATCTTCTACTTATAGTTATTAAACTCCTTTATCACCAGAGCTTTAGTGAAGGGTTCGGTCAGATTCTTCTTTCCATCAATTCTCTGAAGGTTAACATCACCTCAATCCATAATCTCCCAGACCAGATGGAAGCGGTGTAGTATGTGCTTCATCTGTTGGTGTGCCTTTGGTTTCTTCACCTAAGCAATGACACTAGTGCTGTCGCAGTAAAGCAGGATTGGGAGATCAAGAGAGGGTGCTACTCCAAGCTCAATGATGAACTTTCTCAATCACATAGCTTTCTTCGCAGCATCTGATGCTGTGATGTACTCTGCTTCGCAAATAGAGTCTACCACAATATGCTGCTTGGAACTCTTCTAGCAGATGGCTCCACTATTCAGAGTAAAGATATATCCTGACATGCTTCTGCTATCATCATGATTAGATTAAAAGCTAGAGTCTGTAAACCCTACAAGTTTTAGATCTGACTCGCCATAAACTAATCATTAGTTCTTAGTATTTCTCAAATACTTAAGGATGGATTTAACCACTTTTCAGTGATTTTCTTTAGAATCAGACTGGTATCTACTCACTACTCCTAGTCAGTATGCCACGTCTGGTCTCATACATGTCATAGCGTACATGATAGATCCTACTGTCGAAGCATATGGGACTCTACTTATATGCTCTCTCTCTTCAAGAGTTGTTGGACAATTCTTCTTAGAGAGAAAAATTTCATGGCCTATTGGGAGATAGCCTTTTTTGAAATTCTTCAGGATGAACCTCTTCAACACAGTATCTATGTATGTGGACTGGGATAACCCAAGCATCTTTTTAGATCTATCTCTACAAATCTTCATCCCTAGGATGTAGGATACTTCACCCAAGTCCTTCATGGAGAACTATGATGACAACCATACTTTTATTCCCTGTAGTGTGGGGATGTCATTTCTAATTATGAGAATGTCATCTGCGTACAAGACAAGAAATACCATTGCTGGACCATTTGCCCATTTATAAATGTAGGGCTCTTCTCCATTCTTAATGAAGCCATATATTTTGATTATCTTATCAAAATGCATGTTCTAACTCCGAGATGCCTACTTCAATCCATAAATAGATCTCTGAAGCTTGCATACCTTGAACTCATCTATAGATGTGAACCCCTTAGGTTGTGTCATATATACCTCTTCGGTTAGCTCTCCATTTAGAAAAGTTGTCTTCACATCCATTTATCAAATATCATAGTCCAGATGAGCAGCAATCACAAGCATTATTCGAAAGGATTTGAGCATTACCACAGGAGAGAACATCTTGTTATAGTCAAGATCGTAACATTGACGATACCCTTTGGCAACCAGATGGGCTTTATAAGTCTCCACCTTTCCGTCCGTGCCCCTCTTCCTTTTGAAGACCTACTTACACCCAATGGGTTTAATTTCTTCAGGTGGGTCAATCAATGTCTACACATCGTTGATCTTCATGGACTCCATTTTGGACTTTATGGCCTCAAGTCATTTCTCGAAATCAGGTCTCTGCATTCGTCCATATAGGTGATTCGATCCTCATCATTCTTATCAAGTTTGATGAGATCAACATCCCAGACCAAGAAATCATAATATCTATCCGACTGATGCAGTACTCTACTGAACTGCCTTAATGGTGCTGGTGCCTTAGGCTCTGGATCTGATCTAATCAAATCTGACTCCAGTTCAACTATAGATGTTGGTTTTTTCTACCTATTGAACTTTATCAAGTTCAATCTTAAAGATAATAGTTCTTTAAGGAACTCCTTTTTTAAAAAGATTGCCTTAAGATTGATGAACACTTTTTGTTCATCAGTATGGTAGAAATAATAATCCTTACTTTCTTTGAGATACCCTATAAATACACACTTATCAGACTAGGGTCCAAGCTTATTTGTATGCAAATGTTTGACATAGGTCGGACAACTCCAAACCCGTAGGTGAGAGAGTGTAGGCCTACGCATAGTCTATATCTCATATGGAGTCTTTGTGATAGATTTACATGGTACATTATTCATATATAACATGCAATCTCAAGAGCATAACCCCAAAATATAATAGACAGACTAGCAAATCCCATCATGGATCGAACCATGTTTAACAAGGTTCAATTTCTCCTTTTCGATACACCATTATGCTTTGGTGTTCCTGAAGGAGTCTACTGTGAGAAAATCACATTCTCTCCTAGATATGTCAAGAATTCACTAGATAGATATTCACCTCCTCGATTCGATCGAAGAGTTTGAATATTCTTTCTAGTTTCTTTTTCTATTTCACTTCAAAATCTTTTGAACATTTTAAATAAATCTGACTTATGTTTCATCAGATAGAATATCCATACCTGGATGGATCATTTGTGAAAGTGATGAAGTAAAAATATTCATCTTTGGCATCTATGCTCATTGGTCCACGTACATCAGTATGTACAAGACCTAAGAGCTCAGTGGCTCTCTCACCTTTTCTAGTAAAGGATGACTTGGTCATTTTTCCAAGAAGATAGGACTCATAGGTTGGAAGTGATTCACAATCACTTACTTCAGAGATTCCCTCTTGGGTCAATCTGTTTATCCTGTTCTTGTTAATATGACCTAGCCTATAGTGCCATAGGTAGATATCAAAGACATTATCTAATTTAGGGTATTTTTTAGAAGTGTACATTACACCCACAGGCTGTGATAAAATGTAAATACTATTTTTTTATTATCCTTGCATTATTGTAACATCATTCATAATGATATCACAATAATCTCTAATTATAGATAAATGATAACCATCTTTGGCCAAAAGGCTAATAGAAATTATATTCATTAGAAGGGAAGGACAGTAATGACATTCATTTAAAGAAATGATATTACTATTGAGAATAAGTTGATCTATTTCTATAGCTAGAACTGGAACAAACCTTCCATCTCTAACATTTAGGAATCGCTCATTATTTTTAAATCTTCTACTAATTTAAAGTTCTTGAAATAAATTACAAATATAGACTAGACTTTCAGTATCTAATACCTAAGTAGAAGTATCATAAATAGAAAAATTATAAGGTGTTATTATATAACATCCTTGATCAGCAACTACTTACTCATCTCTCTTTTTCAGCTTGTTGGGGCCATGGAAATCAAGATACTGAGGACAGTTCCTCTTTCAATGCCTCTACTTCTTACGGTGGAAGCATTCTACCTGATCTAGGTTATTCTTGGATCTTATGTTTAAATTGGGCATAAAGGTCCCAGCATGAACTACTTCGTGCTACTAAAGAATATTCAACTTTTGGTACTTATTATCGAAGTTGGGTTCCATAAGTTTATCACCATCTAACAGTGAATGGAGCAACTATAATTTGGGTTTAATTGTATAAAGGAGAACCAAAAGCTATTAAACCTAAAGATTTAGATTTTAATCAAAAGGTTCTCCCATTATTTTATTCAAACTGGTAGCCTCTACCTCCAATTTAAGAAATTATCCTAATTCCTTAGTGGGTACTAGATTGCACATAGACTGTACACAAGCCTAACTATGGTTGGTCAACCCATGTACATCTAAGGATAGGTTCATAATCAATTATTTTTTTAAATAATTTTTAGTAATTTAATTTTGCCCCAGGTATACTTTTAGTAGGCTAGGGCCTCCACTGAAAGTTTCGGTTAGGTCCAACTTTTAACATGATCATACTTGGTCCATCTAACTAATGAATGATTAAGTCCAACTATGGTTGGTCAACCTAATCACCATTTAGAGAGACATGACCTAGAAATTATATTATGAATGATAATTTTATTAGTGGCTAAGCACTAGGCCTGTGGGCCTCTAATGATTATCCAACTAATGGATCCATTATTATCCACTTAATGGGAGGCTATGATCTAGTTATTATCATAACTATTTTATTTTAAGAATCTAATAATTTTAAAGAATTTTAATTTAAGGAAGAGAGAAAGTTAGATGAACCAACTTGTCAAGATCCTTCCACTGGCTTCACCAAGTTAGCTTAAGGGAGATCATTAATAGACTGGTCAAGGAGCACCTAAATCAGTCACACTGATTTATCTAATTAAAATGGGTCAGCTCGAATAGGCAAGTAATCTAATCAAAACATAATTTGATGAAGAGGCAAAGTAAGTTCGATCAGTGGAAGGGTCTACCAAAGCTTGCCTTAGACTCCATCAAAAATGGCTAGGTAAGCGGGCTGCCAATTAAAGACCATTGATCTAGTTTACCTTAGATATCAACTAGTTTAATTAGTCTCCATTATATCAACCTAATAATTCATGCTAAATCATGTAGTAAAGAATCAAGTCCATCTTGGATCTCGTTAAAGATATGGGCTTAACCAACTACAACTATTGTAATTGATCTAGAGAATCCCTGACATAATCTAAGATAACAATTGACTAGATTTAGTCAATTCTCTAATTAAGTCCATTCTTTAATCTAACCCTAGGTCTAACCTAATTAATGGACCTAATCTTCACTAACTCATTTAATCCAATGTGTTATGATTTGTATCTTAGGATCCGCAATTCACAATCCTAGATTGTAATCAAACAACTTCTTAATTCTTAATTAAGTTTTGGACTGAGGGTTGGGGTTTGACTTTTTAAAAATAATTTTTATATTTATAAAATATTTTTATAATATGATTCTACCAATCAAGTTGCATATTTAATTCATAATCAATATGCAAGTAAGATAAGCATGAAACTACTTTAGATCTAATCTAAATAGGATCACGTAATTAAAATATTTTCAATTCCAATCAATCATAAATTATCTTAGATCAAATCTAATATATTTATGATGATTAAAATTAGATTAAAATATTTTTAATTAGTTCATAAATTTTTTTAGATCTAATCTAAAATTTTATGATCAATATTTTAGATCAGCACGTACTATGACAACCTCTCCATTATAAGGGATAAACCTTACAACAGGACAACCTTATAATCAATCCATGCAATCTAAAACTTTTATTTTTAGATCTAATTTTTTTAAAATATAATAAATTATAAATAAAATTATATTATATTTAATATATTTATGATAAGAAATAGATCTACACGAACTAGGACAATCTCTCCACTATAAGGGGTAAACCTTACAGCAGGACAATCTTATAATCAGTTCGTGTGATCCAAATTTTTAATTTTAGATTCAATAATTAGATTATGAATTAGATATAATATAAAAAATAATCTAAATATGCATATATAATCATATAATAATCAACCTAGCTTTGATACCAATTGAAGAAACAAGATTTATGGTTTCAAGGCTAAATCTTGAAATTTTTTCAAGATCGAGCAGCGAAAAAATAAAATAAATCAAAATTTATTTATAAAAAGTAGAGAATTCATAGATCTAAGATTTTATTACATGATTATGGTATGATATTAAATCAAGAATAAAAAGTGTAATGAAAGAAGAACATATTGATCATATCAACTTGCATCTACACTACATCTAATATAAGTATGTAAAAATAGATCAGATCTATATTACCTATGCAAGTTAGATCTTCTAACTTGCTGATCCAAGCTTAAGAATGAGGCTCCAAGCCACACATATGTCCAACCTCTAAGAGATGTCCATACGAGCCTACGAACTCTGATCAGAAGTCCTACACAGAAAATTAGTACAGTATGCTAGTACTATGCTGATCCTTCTTCGATAGTTGATCCGATGCTTTCTTCTTCTGGATTTGGACTACTCTAAAGAATAAAAGGAAGAGAAGAGATTTTAGATCTGAGATACTCTCAAACAAAATCTCAAAAGAGGAGGATAAGAGAAGAACAAAGCAATCCTAGAAGAAGATCCTCTTCTTCTTGTCTATTCTCTCACCTAGACACCTAGATTGGTGTCCACGAAAACCCAATGCCCAAGAGGTCTCTCACACTGGTATTCACATGCCCAAAAGTACTCTCTAAGGTTTAGAACATGTCCAAAAATTAGTATAAAATTTATAATATATAATGAGATATAGAGGAGTTCTTGTTGGGTCAAATTCTTAGACTAAGAAAGAACAAACATGGCAACTAGTTGGAGCACCCAACACTTGGATGCCCCCTCCTTTCCTATTGGCATGGACCACCAAAGAAAAGTACAAAAAATTTCTTCTTTTCCACCAAATAAATCAGAGAGAAAAAAAGGAGAATGGGTGGTATGCACGGGAGAAGTTTTAGTTTCCCAAAACTCTATGTAGAGAAAAATTCAAATCAAATTCAAACTTCCTCCTTTGATTGGGTCCACAACTAATTGCCATATGAGAAAGAGAGAAGATGAGTGGGTGTCCATGAATACCAGGGAGAGAAAATTTATCACCAAAAATGAAGAGAGAGTGGGCATGGGGAGGCATGGGATATAGGTGGCGTAAGATGGATCCTAGTCTTACTAGGCTTCCATATTTGACTTAGTCAAACATGGTTTCTCAAACCAAAATTAATTCAACCCAATTTAGTTAGGACCTAATCTAATTAAGAACATAATTAAATTAGACTAAATTATATTTAATTCTAATTTAATTTTCTAATTAAATTAAATAATTCGGTTAATCCAAGTCCTAGTTGAACTTGGACTAGTTGTTCCTTACACTTGGCTTATCCAATAAACCAATTGAACTTGATCCAATCAAATATAATTAAATTATATTTAATTAAATATAATTTTAGTCATTTGGTTTAATCAAATTAAGTTAATTAGTAATTAAATTACTAATTAATCCTCCTACAATATTTGCACTATGTTAAACATCAATCATATTAATTAAAGAAAAAATCTTGTTTCCCGGCATAGGATCGTTCAGATCTGATAAGATCTGAAGGAATATTTTAAAAAAAAAATTTCTCATATCATAATCAGATCTGAGATATCTCAGATCTAATCATTTAAGATCCGGATATTAAGATCAAAAATAAAATTAAATCTAATTTAATTTCATACCTTGTATTTGGATAATCAAATTACCTTGTAATGATTCTGATATATCCTGAGGTTCTGGAAGAAGCCATGCAAGCACTTAGCCTCTACCAATATCCACTTAGACAGGACCTGAAGATCTTCTCCTTCTGAATATACTATTCAAAAATTAGATCTAAATCTGATCTTGAAGTTCTTCAAAACTCTTTTGAAAAGACAGCGATCGTCTCTTTTAGTAGTGTTATAGTTGAAGGGGAATCCTGATTTCCCGGGTCAGGTTTGTTCAGATCTGATCGGATCAAGAGAGATATTTCAAAAATTTATCTCAACCATCTATATCAAATTTGAGATATTTCAGATCTAATTTTATATATCTAATAAATAAAAATAAATTAAATTAAATCTAATTTAATTTATACCTTGATGCGAGTAATCCGATTACCCTTTGATGATCCTGTTGATTACTTGAGGTTCTGGATCTAGCCACGCAAGCGCCTGACCTCTACCAGTATCCACTTAGGCTGGATCTAGAGATCTTCTTCTTCATTATCACCTCTCCAAAAATTAGTTCTAGATCTAATTTGGAGGATCTTCAAAACTCCTTTTGAAGATTAGCAGTCATCTCTGCAGCAGTGCTACTTTCTTTCTTTCTCGTCAGCCTTTTCTTATCTGGATCGCACCAAACTGTAGCCCAACTTTCCTTGGGCATGGAGAAGAGAGAGAGGATCAGAAGATGGTGTGGAGGAGGGAGATGGATAGCCTTAGGGCATGGGCTAAGAGAAACTCTATGAAAGTTGGGCGTAGACAGGGTTTATTTATAGACCCTGCTGCGCCATGCAGTGCCACATCATCCCGACCAATCGCAATGCTTCGTGCAATTAGATCTAAATCTGAATGATGGGATGATATCACCTGATCCAATTAGATGAGAGCTCCACTAATTCATCCTTAGAAGGCACCTAAGACTGGTCAACATCTATAGGTAAGGGTCACCTAAGTAGAATCCAAGAAGCAACCTGGAGTCCCATCCGCATGGGACTCCAGGCATCCCTATCCATGGGCACATGCCATCCTATGCATGCACCCCCTTCTTTTTAAATTCTAGTAAGAGGACAAGCCCCTATCTACTCTCCCATAAGTGCATGACACATGGACAGATGTCCAAGGGTCAAAGGTCAATATTTGACCAAAGTCAAAGGACAAGAATTAGCAAGTGATGAAAAATGGTTGGTGTTGTCTCAAATTTATCTCATAAATTAAGACAATCCTTTTCTAATCTGAACAAGCTCCAGTCAGACCAAGTAAAGGCACCTGAGTAAGCACAAACTAATTTTGCTCAGTCCAGATAACTTTTAATGATAGTAAAAGGAGAATGTTAGGTTCAATCATGTGCTAGCATGATTTCCTTGAACCTAATTGAATCTAATTCAAATCAATTAAACTGGATTAGTCCAATTGATGATATCCAGATCCAAACCCTTATTTGTGTGATCTAGTTAGGTTCAGTTCTATATGATAATGAGATATGTCATGATCTTCATCATCGACATCATCAAAACTTCTTTCGATGGATCAGAACTCTTCTGATTTAGACAACTAGAATGATCGATCATCTAAATCATTCTAATTACTCCCAAAATCCACCAGTGACACCTAGCAGTATATGGTGGGAACCCATCAAAATTAAAAATGAACCTCTCAGTGCAGTTACTTATGTGATTAAGTTCTTCTATCTGGAGCTTCGATTAGATTAGGGTTAAGGTGAACTCGTTAAATCCTAATTTCTATCATATGATTTGATCATTCGATTCAAGTCCGATGTGAAAATCTTAATAGAAACTCTTTCTATTATTTCACTCTGCCATGGCCATGGGCTTATGGACTTAATTCTTATGATCATCATAGGGTTGCTCCTCTTCTACCAAGGTAGATAGTTTTTTCCTTGGTGCAATTCAATTCCTACAATGAACATGCTATAGCCAACATACACCTCAGGGTTCCGAATGGCTAGGAGACCGAGTCATAGTGTAGTCAAACTATAACTCCCTCAAGGTGAACTGTCGATGCACGTCAGGTCAAAGAACCAGACACACCACTACAGCTTCGAGTCAGTCATCGATAAGAAGGTAGACTTCCTTATGACTACTCGAGGTGGTCACGCTCAGTGCCCTCATTCTCTAACGGGTACCTATACTCTCACTTCGATGTCTCCACACCATAGACTCAAGACTCATCTACTATAAAGAAGTGATTGTATACTAACCTTCTGGATTAATCACCATGCTCATGACGATCCTATGGTTAGGAGCATTTTATGAGTTAATAAATAAAAATTCATGTCTTAAATTTTCAACTCTTGAAAATATGAATTATCATTACCATTAACTCAAGGGATGTATCAAAGATACTAAATATATATTTATGATAGAAAATAACCCATTTTATTATTTATAGTCAGAATTATAATTTTGCCCCCCTAGAAATGTATTATAAGTGTCAGCCAATTTTGGCTTCTAGGATACACATATCTAACAAACTGCCACTTGACCTAAAGTGAATTGGCTACAAATCAATGTCCCATCTTCTCAAGGTGGGCTTCGATCTTCTACTAGCCCAACGGCTTTGTAAGTAGATCCGTCGCATTGTCTGTGTAGTCAACTCTCTTGACCTCGATGTAACCCTTTTCGAGATAATCGTGGATGAGGCGGTGTCACTGCTCGATATGCTTGGATTTCTGGTGAGACCTTGGCTCCTTAGCAAAGGCTATGGCACCATTGCTATTGTAGTATAAAGGAATGGCATCTGATGGCATCACTTCAATTTCTGTGGCAAACTTCTTATACCAGAATGCCTTTTTTGCAGCTTCTAACGCAGCGATGTATTCTGCTTCCATGCTAGAATCTGCTATCACTATCTGCTTGAAACTTTTTCAATTGACAGTTCCATCATTGCACACAAAAAGACTCCTAGATGTCGACTTTTGATCATCTACATCGGACATAAAATTCGAATCTGTATATCCCTCTACTTGGAGTTCTCCATTACCAAAGACCAACAACATATCCTTAGTTCTTCTCAAGTACTTAAGGATACATTTCATAGAAGTCCAGTATTCTTCATCTGGATTCGACTGATATCTGCTTGTGACACTCACAGCATGGGCTATATTAGGTCGTGTACATAACATGGCATACATGAGGCTCTCTATTGCTGAAGCATAAGAGATTTTGTTCATGCGTTCTATTTCCTCAGGTGTGCTAGGGTGCATCCTTTTGGAAAGATGAATGCCATGTCTAAAAGGAACCAAACCCCTCTTAGAGTTTTCCATGCTAAACCTCTTTAGCACTTCTTCTATGTACATTTTCTATGAAAGTTCTAGCATCCTATTCGGTCTATCTCTATAGACCTTAATTCCTAGAATAAAGGATGCTTCTCCAAGGTCTTTCATGTAGAATTCTTTAGATAACTATATTTTAACTGTGGTCAACATGGGAATATGATTCCCAATAAAGAAGATGTCATCCACATACAATACGAGGAAGACAACAGCGCTCCCACTGACCTTTTTGAAGATACATGGCTCCTCCTCATTCTTGATGAAACCAAATAATTTGATCACATCATTAAAGTGAGTGTTCCAGCTTCGAGATGCTTGCTTAAGTCCATATATGGATCTTTGCAGCTGCATACCTTGTGATCACTATCACCAGATGTGAAATCTAGCGGTTGTTCCATATAGATATCTTCCTCAAGATATCCATTTAAGAATGCCATTTTCATGTCCATTTGCCATATTTCATAATCGAAATAGGCTACAACGACAAGCAATATGTGAATGAATTTTAGCATAGCTACTGACGAAAAGATATCCTGATAGTCAATGCCTTCATGCTGACTATAATCTTTTGCCACTAATCTAGCTTTGAATGTCTCCACATTTCCATCTGCATCAATCTTTCTCTTGTAGATCCATTTACATCCAATAGGTACTATACCTTCTGGTGGATCTACCAAGGTCTAGACTTGATTTGAGTGCATCGAGTCAATTTCTAACTTCATTGCCTCTAACCATTTCTCGGAGTCGATATCAGATATCACCTCGTTATAGGTTTTGGGAACATCACCATGAACCCCATTACCTGTGAGGAACATTTTCTCTACTTCTTCTGAAATAGTACCTAAGTAACTCTCAAGGGGATGGGAAACTCTTTTCGATCTATGAGGTGGAGGAGGTAGTGATTGGATTGGCTTAACCTGATTTGGTTCCATTTGATCCTTAGCTCATTGCTCTTTTGAGACTTTCTCTTCGAGCTTGATCTGCTTTCCAATGCCACTATCTTGAATAAACTATTTTTCAAGAAAGATGGCATGTCGACTCACAATCACATTATGATCTTCTGGAATGTAGAAATAATATCCTAATGATTCTTTAGGATATCCTATAAATCGAGCTCTAAAGGACCTAAAGTATAACTTGTCCGCTTGTTGTCTTTTGACATGAGCCGGACAATCCCAAATTCTAAGATGACTCAGACTTGATTTCTTACAATGCCATATCTCATACGGTATGGTAGGAATGATTTTAGAAGGAATCCTATTCAGTAAGTATGTTGCAGTTAACAAACAGTATCTCCAAAAAAATCAGGAAGGTCTGTGAAGCTCATCATGGATCGGACCATATCTAATAGGATCCGGTTCCTCCATTCTAAAACTCCGTTGAGCTGAGGTATTCCAAGTGAAGTCCATTGAGAGACTATTCCATTTTTCTTGAGATAGTCCAGGAATTCTCAACTAAGTTATTCACCTCCTCGATCTGATCAAAGAACCTTAATGGGCTTTCCTATTTGCTTTTTTGCTTCATGTCTGAATTCTTTGAACTTTTCAAAGCTTCAAACTAGTGTCTCATAAGATACACATATCCATACCTAGATAAATCATCGATAAAAGTTATGAAGTAGATAAAGTTGCCTCTGGTTGGTACATCAAATGGGCCACATACATCAGTATGTACTAAGGCAAGAAGATCCATGGCCCTTTTCCCATGTCCTATAAAAGGGAGCTTAGTCATTTTGCCATGAAGATAAGATTCATAAATTGGATATGACTCGAAAGTCAATGGACTCAATAGCCTGATTTTCTCCTATTTGTTAACCCTATCTTCTGCTATATGACCTAGTCTTAGGTGCCATAGATACCTATCATTTGGACTATCCCTAGGTCATTTCATGGTATTCACATTTTGCTCAATATTAAAAATAGATACATCAACATGTAACTGATAAAGATCGTTAATTAGGAAACCACTTGCAATTTTATTTCTTTCATAAAGAATGTTACAATGGTCCTTAAGAAAACTAATTACATAGTCTTCTAGTGAAAGGCAAGAAACAAAAATCAAATTCTTATTTGCTGCAGGCACAAAATAATAGTCTTTTAACACTAAGTCTAAATCAGATGGTAGTCGACGAGGGTATGTTTCCATGACCATGGCAGTAACTCTTGCTCCATTTCCAATGCGCAAGATCATCTCACCATTTCTCAGCCTCCGGCTATCCTCAAGACCCTGCATAGAAGTGTACAAGTGAGCACTAGAACCAGAGTCAAACACCCAACTAGATGCAGAAGAAACCATAAGGTTAGAATCAATAATGAGCATACCTCCAGAAGAACCTGCCTCCTTCTTATTCTTCAGGGTGGCCAGGTAAGTAGGATAGTTCTACTTCTAGTGGCCGTTATTATTGCAATGGAAATACTTTCCTTTGTTAGCGGCCTTCTTCAGCTCTGCCTTTTTCTTCTTTTCTCCTTCCACCTTCTATTTTTTTGCAAACTTCTTCTTCTTTCCAAAAGACTTTCTCTTGGAAGAAGTCCATTCCATAGCAAGTACTGAGCCTTTAGAACCTCTCATGGAAAGCTCAGCGGTAACCAGCATGTTCATAAGTTCGGCCAAGGAATTTTGAAGTTTATGCATATGGTAATTCATGATGAACTACCCATAGGCATCAGTCAAAGACTGCAGAATTATATCATTCTGTAGATCCAAGTCCAACTTTACTTTGAGCTTCTCAAGCTCTTCCAAATCCTTGATCATCATCAGACAATGATCTTGGACTGACTGTCCATCATGCATCTTAGACTTGAATAGTCATTTAGTGACTTGATACTTGGCTGCGCGACTTTGTTCACCAAACATCTCCTGTAGGTGAGCCAACATTTGGCGAGTAGATCTGATATCTTCATGTTGGTGCTGAAGTTCATCAGACATCGAGCCCAACATGTAGTATCTGGCCTTGTTATCTTCGTCTGTCCACTTATCCAGTGATGCTCTCTGTTCAGTGGATGGATGAGCTGGTAAGATGGAAGGATCCTGATCCAACACATGGGTTAACTTCTCAAAATCCAAAATGATTTTGAAGTTTCAGAGCTAATCCTTATATTTTGGTCCGATCAGTCTATGGGTATCCAGGATTTGGGCTAATGGGTTGGGTGCAGACATTTTTCTATAGAGAGTCAAAGTTTTTAGTTAGATATTGTAATTAAGACTTAACCAATTTATTTAGAAATTTTATTTTTAAACAAATTAGCATCCACTATTTTCTCGGATCCCTATACTCCCTCTGTAGAGATGCGAAAATCTCCATGATTAATGATTTTTAGTGGGTGGTGCGGTCCCACCAACTAACTCATCACCTCCCCTAACAGTTATTGGTGATGGGTTAACCATTAAGTGAACAACTCTTGTTCAATGATTCTCTAATCATGGTGCACCCAAACTTGGTCTCTAATTCATGAATCTCACCATGCCTGGCATATTGATCCACTTCTTAGTTAAGTCAGATCCATCATTTGCACAGATTGGATTCGTAATTGAGTCTCTCACCATATCCAGAATATTGAGCCATATCCATCCTCCAGCCCATAGCATCCAATGCCTAATAGACATGGTTGCATCTTCTCGATGCAACTGAACTACTGTAATCAGTCGAGAACAATCAACCCCAGGAAGAGCCCGCACATCTACAATGGTGGAAGATCTTAGAATTAATTTTTTCTTAGAGAGATTTGATTTAGGTCTCATTAAACTAGACTTGACATAGTCATAACCATTATGACTTATCTAGTGACATAGGTTAGCTTGGATTATTGACCACCTCAAATTAGAACTGAGCCAACAAACATGGCCAGGTAAGTGAGACCGATGGAAGGAATATGCCACTAACTCAACAAGAACGCATTCGAGTCGAGTAGCTTCCAATTAAAAATCAGTCGATTGTATTTGCCAGACTTTCCTTAGACACTAAATTATTGAGTCAGAACCAATCGAGTTAGCCTATAATCTAGACTCTAACCACTGAGCCTAATTAGGTCTTAGCTTGATCGATCACTCACGTGACTCAATCTTGACCCAGACTTAATCCTATTAGATCGATCAATTTAAGCCTTGTTGATCCCATCTAATCAACTCTTGATTCGATTAGATCAACCGCTTAGACCTAATTGAGCTACCCAAGCTTGAACCCAATATTATGAATATGTCTTAGATCTAAAATTTTTAATTTTAGATCTAATTAATATTTCATAATCTTAATTTTTAATTAAATTTAGGGTTCAGAAATAAAATATATAAATAAAATCCTAGGATTTTAGGATCTAGGATTTTGCAGAAAGTAAGTTCTTGATTTTTGATTAAGGATGAACGCGCAGCATCCCTACACGTCATAAGAACACCCCATCGAATGGAAGAAGAGGGCATTTAAATCCTACTTTGTTCTTATGATCGGACGGTCAAGGGGAATGCCTTAATCAAAAATATAAATCTATAAAACTAGTTAGATCTACATCATATTTCTTATATATAAAATTTGATCTAAGTTAATACATGTTTTGTATACATCTCATGTATCATGCATGCATGCTTCTCAAATCTAAATTATCTCATAATTATCTAAAAAATTAGATTTAAATTGATCACATTAAAATAAATTCTAATTTAGACAACTATGTAGAACTATTCTACAACTAGTCTAGACATGCAATTATCATATCTCATATGATCTAAAAATTAAGTAATTTTATTTTTTATTTTTTAGATCTTATTATGATATTTATAATCATAAAAAAATAGAAAACAAATAAATCTAAAATTATAATTTAATTAAAATAAATAATGATCATGCAAGACTATGTATAGAACTATTCTATTTTACAACTAGTCGTGCATATTATAGAACTTAGATCTATATTATTTAATTTAATTTTTCTAATTTTAGATCTAATAACATCTTATGTGATATCTGAAATCATCTAATTTTTATATTAAAATAAATTAAAAATTAAATCTAAATAATTTTTATTGAACCTGGCTCTGATATCAGTTGAAGAAAAAATCCTGATTTCCCGGATTAGGTTCATTCAGATCTGATCGGATCAAAAATTTCTCTCAAGAATCCATAATAGATCTGAGATATTTTAGATCTAATTTTATAGATCTAATAAATAAAAATAAATTAAATTAAATCTAATTTAATTTATACCTTGATGTGGGTAATTCGATTATCCTTTGATGATTCTGCTGATTGCCTGAGATTCTGGATCTAGCTATGCAAGCATCTGACCTCTACCAATATCCACTTAGACTGGATCTAGAGATCTTCTTCTACTTTATCATCTCTCCAAAACTTAGATTTGAATCTAATTTATAGGATAGTCAAAACTCCTTCTGAAGATCAGCAGTCATCTCTGCAGCAGTACTGCCTTCTTCCTTTCTCGTCAGCCTTTTCTTGCCTAGATCGCACCAAACTGGAGCCCAACATTCCTTGGGCATGGAGAGGAGAGAGAGGATCAAAAGATGGCATGGAGGAGGGAGAGGGGCAATCTTGTGGTATGGGCTAAGAGAAACTCTATGAAAGTTGGGCACAGATAGGGTTTATTTATAGACCCTGCTGCGCCATGCAGTGCCACATCATCCCAGCCAATCGCATTGCTTCATGCAATCAGATCTAAATCTGATTAGTGAGATGACATCACCTAATTCAATCAGATGAGTGCCCCACTAATTCATCCTTAGATGGCACGTAAGACTGGTCAAAGTCTATAGGTAAGGGTCACCTAGGTAGAATCCAAGAAGCAACCTAGAGTCCCATCCACATGGGACTCCAGGCATCCCTATCGATGGGCACACGCAATCCTAGGCATGCTACCCCTCCTTTCCAAATTCTAATAAGGGGACAAGCCCCTATTTGCTCTTTAATAAGTGCAACATGGGCAGATGTCCAAGGGTCAAAGGTCAAACTTTGACCAAAATCAAAGGATAAGAATTAGCAGATGACGAAAAATGGCAGGTGTTGTCTCAAATTTATCTCATAAATTAAGATAACCCTTTTTTGACCTAGACAAGCTTCAGTCAGACCAAGTAAAGATACCTGGGTGAGCATAAACTCATTTGTCTCAGCCGAGACAACTTTTAATGATAGTAAAAGGAGAATGTTAGGTTCAATCGTATGCTAGCATGATTTTCTTGAACCTAATTGAATCTAATTCAAATCAATTAAACTAGGTTAGTCCAATTGATAATATCCAAATCCAAATCCTTATTTGTATGATCCGGTTAGGTTCAGTTCTGTATGGTAATGAGATATGTCATGATCTCCATCATCGACATCATCAAAACTCCTTTCGATGGATCAAAACTCTTCTAATTCAGACAATTGGAATGATCAATCTTCTAAATCATTCTAATTGCTCCCAAAATCTACCAGTGATACCTAGCAGTAAATAGTGGTAATCCATTAAAACTAAAAATGAACCTCTTAATGCAGTTACTTGTGTAATTAGGTTCTTCTATTTGGAGCTCTGATTAGATTAGGGTTAAGGTGAACTCGTCAAATCCTAATTTCTATCATATGATTTAATCATTCGATTCAAGTTCGATATGAAAATCTTAATAGAAACTCTTTCTATTATTTTACTCTGCCATGGCCATGGGCTTATGGACTTGATTCTCATGATCATCATAGGGCTGCTCCTCTTCTATCGAGGTAGATAAATTTTTTCTTGGTGCAATCCAATTCCTACAATGAACATGCTATAGCCAACATACACCTCAGGTTTCCGAATAGCTAGGAGACCGAGTCATAGTGTAGTCAAATTATAACATCCTTAAGGTGAACTGCTGATGCACCTCAGGTCAAAGAACCGGATACACCACTACAGCTTTGAGTCAATCATCGATGAGAAGGTAGACTTTTTTATGACTACTCGAGGTGGTCACACTCAGTGCCCTCATTCTCTAATTAGTATCTATACTCTCACTCTGATGTCTCCACACCATAGACTCAAGACTCATCTACTATAAAGAAGCAATTGCATACTAACCTTCCAGATCAATCACCTTCCTTATGACGATCCTACAGTCAGGAGCATTTTATGAGTTAATAAATGAAAATTCATATCTTAAATTTTCAACTCTTGAAAATATGAATTATCATTACCATTAACTTAAGGGATGTATCACAGACACTAAATACACATTGGTGATAAAAAATAACCCATTTTATTACTTATAGTCAAAATTATAATTTTGCCTCTAGAAGTATATTACAAGTGTCAGCCAATTCTGGCTTCTAGGGCACACATATCTAATAGCTATCTTCTTCCAGATCTAGGCGCCTTTCTTCTGGATCGCACTTGAACCTATGCCCAACTCCTTGGGCATGGAGAGGAGAGAGAGAGGATCAAAAGATGGCATAGAATTTATGTGGGCAGCCTTGCGGCATAGAGAATGGGGGAAGCACACAAACCCTAGGCATAGACAGGGTTTAAATAGACCTTGCTGTGCCATGCAGTGCCACATCATCCTGGCCAATCGAAGGCCTTCATTCAATCAAATCTAAATTTGATTGATGGGATGATGTCATCTATTCCAATCAAATGAAAGCCCCTTTGAAATCTACATAGGTGGTGCCTAAATTGGATAAACCCAATCTATTTGGCACCTAGATGTTTAAACCTATCAAAACACCCCGGAGTACCATCTGTATGGGACTCTATCTCTTATCTGCAAGGGGTGTATGTCTAGGGTTGCATGCACCCTCTTTCATGCATCATTTAGTAGGAGGACAAGAGCCCCAGATGCTCTACTATAGGGGCATGACATATGGCCCCATGTCCAGGTGTCTAGGGTCAACAGTTGACCTATGTCCAAAAATAGGAATTAGCAGATAACAAAAATTAGAAGGTATTGTCTTAAATCCATCTGATAAATTAAGACAATCATTTTCTAATCTTGATGAGCTCCAATCAAACTAAGATAAGGTTCCTGAGCGAGTCCAAACAAATTTGGCTCAATCGAGACGAACCTAAGTAGTTACAAAAAGGAGAATGTTAGGCTCAATCATGTGCTAGCATGATTTTCTTGAACCTAATCGGATCTAATCCAAATCAATTGAACTTGGTTAGTCTAATTGATGACATTTAGACCCAAACCCTTGTTTGTATGACCTAGTTAGATTGAGTTTCATATGGTAATGAGACATGTCTTGATCTCTATCATCGACATCATCAAAATATCTTTTGATGGATCAGAACCTTTTTGATTCATACAATTAGAATAATCGATCATCTAAATCATTCTAATTACTCCCAAAATCAATCAGTGACACCTAGCAGTATATGGTGGCAATCCATCAGAACTAAAAGTGAACCTCTCGGTGCAGCTACCTGGGTGATTGGGTTCTTCTATCTTGAGCCCCGACTGGATTAGGATTAAGGTGAACTCGTCAAACCTAATATCAGTCACATGAATTAATCATTCAATTCGAGTCCTATGTGAAATCCTAATAGAAACTCTTTCTATCATATTCACACTGCCATGGCCTTGGGCTTATGGACTCAATCTCATGATTATAATAGGGCTACTCCTTATCTACCGAGGTAGATAGATCCTCTATTGGTGCAATCTAATTCCTACAATGAACATGCTATGGCCAACATACACCTCAGGATTTAAAACGGCTAGGAGACCGAGCTTTGGTTTAGTCAAACTATAACACTCTCAAGGTGAACTATCAATACACCTCAAGTCAAAGAACTTGACACACCACTACAACATCAAGTCAGTCATCGATGAGAAGGTAGACTTTCTTATGATTAGTCAAGATAGTCACGCTCAGTGCCCTCATTCTCAAACGAGTATCTGTACTCTCGCTCTAGTATCTTCATATCATAGACTCAAGACACATCTATCCTAAGAAAGTAATTGTACACCAATATTCCAGATTGATTGCCATCCTTGAAATGATTCTACAGTCGGGAGCAGTTTAAGAGTTAATTATGAAAATTCATGTCATAAATTTTCAACTCTTGAAAATATAAACTATCATTATTATTAACTCAAAGGATGTATCACAAATACTTTAAATATACACTATGATAGAAAATAATCTTTCTATTAATTTATAATCAAAATTATAAAATTGCCCTTGAAAGTGTATTACAAGTGTTAGCCAATATGGCTTCTAGGGCACACATCTAGCGAACTTTCACTTGACCAAAAGCCAATTCGCTATAAATCTTAGTTCCATCTTCTCAAGGTGGGCATTGATCTTCTGTTGGCTCAATGGCTTTGTCAGTAGGTCAGCCGCATTATCTGCAATGTTGACTCTCTTGACCTCGACGTATCCATTCTCAAGGTAATTTTGGATGAGGTGATATTATCGCTCGAAATGCTTGGATTTTTGGTGAGACCTCAGCTCCTTAGCTAGGGCTATGGCGCTATTGTTATCACAGTATAGAGGGATGGCATCTGATGGCATCACTCCTAACTCTATGGCAAACTTTTTGTACTAGAATGCCTTCTTTGCAGCCTCCGATGCGATGATGTACTCTACTTCCATGGTGGAATCTGCTATCACAGTCTACTTGGATCTCTTCCAACTGACAGCATCACCATTGCACACAAACAGACTTTCAGATGTCAACTTTCGATCATCTATATTGGACATATTATTCGAGTCTATATATCCTTGGACCTAGAGTTCTTCATTACCAAAGACTAGAAACATATCCTTAGTCCTTCTTAGGTACTTAAAGATACATTTCATAGAAGTCTAGTGCTCTTCATCTAGATTTGACTGATACCTGCTCATGACACTCACAGTATGGGTAATATCAGGTCACGTACACAGCATGGCATATATGAGGCTCCCTATTATCGAAGCATAAGGGATCTTGCTCATGCATTCTATCTCCTTAGGTGTGTTGGGATACATCTTCTTGGAAAGATGAATGCCATGTCTGAAGGATACCAATCCTCTCTTGGAGTTTTTCAGGCTAAACATTTTTGGCACCTCTTTTATGTACATCTTCTATGAGAGACCCAACATCCTATTCGATCTATCTCTATAGATCTTAATTCGTAGAATAAAGGATGTCTCTTATAGATGTTTCATAAAGAACTCCTTGGACAACCACATTTTGACTGTAGTCAACATGAAAATATCATTCCAAATTAGGAGGATGTCATCCACATACAATACAAGGAAGACAACAAAGCTCCTACTGATCTTTTTGAAAATACAGGGCTCCTCCTCATTCTTGATGAATCCAAATGATTTGATTGTATCATTGAAATGAATATTCCTGCTCCAAGATGCTTGCTTAAGTTCATATATAGATCTTTGTAGCTTGCATATCTTATGATTATTATCACTGGATGTAAAACCTAGCGATTATTTCATATAGATATATTCCCTAAGATATCCATTTAAGAATGCCATTTTTACGTCCATCTGCTATATTTCATAATCAAAATAGGCTGCAATAGCAATTAATGTGCAGATGGATTTAAGCATGACTACTGATGAAAAAGTATCTTGATAGTCAATCCCTTCATGTTGACTATACCCTTTCGCTATGAGCCTTGCTTTGAATATCTCTATATTTTCATCAACACCTATCTTTCTCTTGAAAATCTATTTACACCCAATAGGTACTATACCTTCAGGTAGATCTACCAAGGTCCAGACTTGGTTAGAATGCATCGAGTCAATTTCGGACCTCATCGTCTCTAACCATTTCTCGAAGTTGATATCTGATATTACCTTATCATAAGTTTTGGGATCATTATCATGAACCCCATTTTTTGTAAGGAATATTTTCTCTACATCCTCTAAAATAGTACCTTTCAGGAGGATGGAAAATTCTACTTGATCTATGAGGTGGATGTGGTCGTGTCTGGATTGGCTCAATCTGATTTGGTTCTATAGGTTCCTTAACTCATTTTTCATCGAAGACTTTCTCCTCAAGTCTAATCTGCCTTCCGATGCCACCATCTTGAATAAACTATTTTTCAAAGAAGATGGCGTATCGACTCACAATCACATTGTGATCTTTTGAAAGATAGAAATAATATCCTAAAGACTCCTTATGATATCCAATAAATCAAGCTCTAAAGGACCTAGACTATAATTTGTCCGTCTGTTGTCTCTTGACATGGGCTAGACAATCTAAAATTTTGAGATGACTCAGACTTGGTTTCTTACCATGTCATATCTCATATGATGTGGTAGAAATGGTTTTAGATGGAACCCTAGTCAGTAGATATATAGCGATCAATAGAATATTTTCCCAAAGAAACTCAGGAAGATCTGTGAAACTCATCATGGATCGGACTATATCTAATAGGGTCCAGTTTCTCCATTCTAAAATTTCATTAAGTTGAGGCATTCTAAGTGGAGTCCATTGAGAGACTATGATATTATCCTTAAGATAGTCTAGAAATTTCTGACTAAGATATTTGCCTCCTCGATCTGATCGAAGAACCTTAATGCATTTTTTTATTTATTTTTCTACTTCAAGTTTGAGTTTCTTGAACTTTTCAAAAGCTTCAAATTTGTGACACATCAAATACACATACCTGTATTGAGATAAATCATCGATAAAGATGATGAAGTAGATGTAATTGCCCTTGGCTGGCACATCAAATGGGCCGCATACATTAGTATGTACTAGGGCAAGCAGGTCTATGACCCTTTCCCCATGTCCTACAAAAGGAAGCTTAGTCATTTTGCCATGAAGGCATGATTCACAAATCTGATATAACTCGATACTCAACGAACTCAATAGCTCGAATTTCTCTAATTTGTTAACCCTATCTTCAGCTATATGATCTAGCCTAAGGTACCAAAGATACCTATCATTTAGACTATCGCTAGGTCGCTTTGATCCTATGGCATTCATGTTTTGCTCGATATTGAAAATAGAAACATCAATATGTAACTGATAGAGATCATTTATAAGAAAACTACTTGCAATTTTATTTCTTTCATAAAGAATATTATAATAGTCCTTAAGAAATTTAATTACATAGCTTTCCTATGCTAAACATGAAATAGAAATCAAATTCCTACTTGCTGCAGGCACATAAAAATAGTGTTAGATATGTGTGCCCTAGAAGCCAGAATTGGCTGACACTTGCAATACACTTCTAAGGGCAAAATTATAATTTTGACTATAAATAATAAAATGGGTTATTTTCTATCACAAAAGTATATTTAGTGTCTATGATACATCCCTTGAGTTAATGGTAATGATAATTAATATTTTTAAAAGTTGAAAATTTAAGACATGAATTTTCATTTATTAACTCATAAAATGCTCCTGATCGTGGGATCATCATAAGGATGGTGATTGATCCAATAGATTAGTGTACAATCACTTCTTTATAGTAGATGAGTCTTTTGTCTACAGTGTAGAGACATCGAAGTGAAAATATAGGTACTCATTAGAGAACGAAGGTAATGAGCGTGACAACCTCGAGTAGTCATAAGGAAGTCTACCTTCTCGTCGATGATTGACTCGATGTTGCAGTGATGTGTGTGGTTCTTTGATCTGAGGTGCATCGACAGTTCACCTTGAGGGTGCTATAGCTTGACTACACCATGACTCGGTCTCCTAGCCATTCGAAACCCTAAGGTGTATGTTGGCTATAGCATGTTCATTATAGAAATTGGATTGCACCAAGATGGAATCGATCTACCTCGGTGGATGAGGAGCGGCCCTATGATAATCATGAGAATCAAGTCCATAAGCCCATGGCCATGGCAGAATGTGAAATAATAGAAAGATTTTCTATTAAGGTTTTTACATTGGACTTGATTCGAATGATTAAATCATATGATAGAAATTAGGATTTGATGAGTTCACCTTAACCCTAATCTGATCGGGGCTCAAGATAGAAGAACTTAATCACACAAGTAACTACACCAAGAGGTTCATTTTTAGTTTTGATGGTTTGCCACCATATGCTGCTAGGTGTCACTGGTGGATTTTGGGAGCAACTAGAACAATTTTGATGATCGATCATTCTAGTTGTCCGAATCAGAAAAGTTCTGATCCATCGAAAGAAATTTCGATGACGTCAATGATGGAGATCATGATATATCCCATTACTATATAGAGCTGAACCTAACTAGGTCACACAAATAAGGGTTTGGATCTAGAAATCATCAATTGGACTAAGCCGGTTTAGTTGATTTGAATAAGATTCAATTAAGTTCAAGGAAATCATGCTAGCACACGATTGAGCCTAACATTCTCCTTTTTTTATCATAAAAGTTATCTTGACTGAGCCAAATGAGTTTGTGCTCACTCAGATATCTTTACCTGGTCTAACTGGAGCTTGTCTAAGTTAGAAAAGGATTGTCTTAATTTATGAGATAAATTTGAGACAATATCTGCCATTTTTCATCACCTGCTAATTCTTATACCTTAACTTGATCAAATGTTGACCTTTGACCCTTGGACATCTGCCCATGTGTCATGCACTTATTGGAGAGCAGATAGGGGCTTATCCTCTCTCTAGAAATTAGAAAGAAAAGGGATGCACACCTAGGATGGCATGCACCCATGGATAGCGACGCTGGAGTCCCATACGGATGAGACTCCAGGTTGCTTGTTGGATTCAAACTAGGTGACCCTCACCTATAGACTTTGACCAGTCTTAGATGCCACCTTAGGATAAATCTGTGGGTCTCTTATCCCACCAATCAAATTTAGATCTGATTGAACGAAGCAACGTGATTGGCTAAGGTGATGCAGCACTGCATGGTGCAGTAGAGTCTATAAATAGACCCTATCTGTGCCCACTTTTAAGAACTTCTCTCCTAGCCATGCCCCAAGGCTGCCCCTCTCCCTTCTCCACACCAACATCTGGCCCTCTCTCTCCTCCCCATGCTCAAGAAAGTTGGGTTCTTCAGATTAGTGCGAGTCAGGCAAGAAAAGACTGACGAAAAAGGAAGAAGGCAGTACTGCTGTAGAGACGACGGGTGATCTTCAGAAGGTATTTTGAAGATCCTCCAAATTAGATCTAGATCTAATTTTTGGAGAAAAGAAAGAGAAGGAGAAGATCTCTAGATCCAACCTAAGTGGATATTGATAGAGGCCAGGCGCTTGCGTGGCTAGATCCAGAACCTCAGAGCTTCCGCAGAATCATCAAACGGATAATCAGATTACCCAGGATCAAGGTAAAATTAATTTAGAATTAATTTAATTTAATTTTATTAATTATTAGATACTAATATTAAATATAAAAAGTGTTAGATCTGATCTAGATCTTAGAGAAGAATTTTTGAAATATACCTCTCGATCCAATCAGATCTGAACGAACCTGACACGAAAAATTCCAGTATTCTCCCTTCAACTGGTATCAGAGCCAGGCTCTTATTAAATTTATTTAGATCTAATTTTAATCTAATAAATTAATAATTTTAGATATGACATGAGATGTGATTAAATCTAAAATTAGAAAATAAAAAATTAAAATTAATTGATCTAGATCTAATATGTATGATATACATAACTAGACTAGGAATAGAATTATTCTTTGTGTAGTCTAGCATAATCATATTTTTATTTAATTAAATATAATTTTTAGATCAATTTATTTTCTATTTTTTAATATTATAAATATTATAATCAGATCTAAAAATAAAAAATAAAATAAAATTAATTTATTCATATGAGATATGATAGTTGCATGTTTAGACTAGTTGTAGAATAGTTCTACAAATAGGTCTAGATTAAATTTTATCTTATATGATCAAATTTAAATTTAATTTTTTAGATGATTATGAGATAATTTAGATCTGAAAAACATGCAGGCATGATATATGTGACATATACAAAATATGTTCTAATTAGATCTATTTTTTATATGAGATATATACTTAGATCTAATTAGTTTTTGTAGATTAGTTGTATTTCTGATTAAGGCATTTCCCTTGGCCGTTCGGTCATAAGAATAAAGTAGGGCTTAAAGACCCTCTCCTTCCATTCGATGGGGTGTTCTTATGATGTGTAGGGGTGCTGTGCGTTCGTCCTTAATCAAAAATTGAAAACTTACTTTCTACAATACCCTAGATTCTGAAATCCTAGGATCATATTTACATATTTTGTTTATGAACCCTAACTTAATTAAGAATTAAGTTTATGAAATATAAATTAGATCTAAAATTAAGAATTTTAGATCTAAGACATATTCATAAAACTGGGTTCAAGCTTGGGTAGCTCAATTAGGTCTAGTGGTTGACCAAATCGAATAAGAGTCAGTTAGATGGGATCAACAATGCTTAAATTAACCAGCCTAATAGGATTAAGTCTGGGTCAAGATTGAGTCACGTGAGTGATCGATCAAGCTAAGACCTAATTAGGCTCAGTGGTTAGAGTCTGGATTGTAGGCTAATCCAATTGGTTCTGTCTCAACAATTTGGTATCTAAGGTAAGTCTGGTAAATACGACCAACTGGTTTTTAATTGGGAGTTACTCGACTCAAATGCATTCTTGTCGAGTTAATGGCATATCCCTTGCATCAGTCTCACTTACCTGGCCATGTTTGTTGACTCAGTTCTGATCTGAGGTGGTCAATAATCCAAGCTAACCCATGCCATTAGGTTAGTCATAATAGTTATGACTATATCAAGTCTAGTTTAATGAGACTTAAATCAAATATCCCTAAGAAAAAATTAAGTCCAAGGTCTTCCACCATTATAGATGTGCGAGCCCTTCTCGGGATTGATTATTCTTGACTAGTTACAGTGGTTCAATTGCACCGAAAAGATACAACTATGTCTATTAGGCATTGGATGCTACAGGCTGGAGGATGGATTGGGCTCAATATTCTGGATATGATGAGAGATCCAATTAGGAATCCAATCTATGCAAATGGTGGGTCTGACTTAACTAAGGAGTGGATCAATATTTCGGACACGATGAGATTTATGAATTAGAGACCATGTTTGGGTGTATCATGATTAGAGAATTATTGAACAGGAGTTGTTCACTCATTGGCTGACCCATCATCAATAACTATTAGGTGAGGTGATGAGTCAGTTGATGGGACCCCACCACCTACTAGAAATCAGTAATCATGGAGATTTTTGCATCTTTACTGAGGGAGTGTAGAGATCTAAGAAAATAGTGGAAGCTAATTTGTTTTAAAATAAAATCCCTAAATAAATTGGTTAAGTCTTAATTACAATATCTAACTAGAAACTTTGACTCTCTATAGGAAAATATCTGCATCCAATCCACTAGCACGAATCCTGGACACCCATAGACTGACCAAATCAAATTACAAGGATTGACTCTAAAACTTCAAAATCATTTTGGATTTTGAGAAGTTAACTCATGTATTGGACCAGGACCCTCCCACCTTATCAGCCCGTCCATCTGCTGAATAGAGAGCGTCTCTGGATAAGTGGACTGATGAAGATAATAAGGCCAGATACTACATGTTAGGCTCGATGTTCGATGAGCTTCAACGCCAACATGAAGATATCAAGATAGCTCGCCAAATATTGGCTTAACTATAGGAGAGTTTGGTGAACAGAGTCGCGCAGCCAAGTATCAAGTCACTAAATGACTATTCAAGGCTAAGATACGCGATGGACAGTCAGTCCAAGATCATTATCTAATGATGATCAAGGACTTGGAAGAGCATGAGAAGCTCAGAGTGAGGTTAGACTTGGATCTGCAGAATGATATAATTCTGCAATCTTTGACTGATGCATATGGGCGGTTCATCATGAACTACCATATGCATAAACTTCAAAACTCCTTGGCCGAACTTATGAACGTGCTGGTTATTGCTGAGCTTTCCATGAAAGGTTCTAAAGGCTCAGTACTTGCTATGGAATGGACTTCTTTCAAGAGAAAGTCCTTTGGAAAGAAGAAGAAGTCTGTGAAAAAGCAGAAGGTGGAAGGAGGAAAAAAGAAAAAGGCAGAGCTAAAAAAGAAGACCGCTGACAAAGGAAAGTATTTCCATTGCAACAATGACGGCCACTGGAAGTGGAACTGCTCTACATACCTGGCTACCCTGAAGAATAAAGAGGCTGGTCCTTCTGGAGGTATGCTCATTATTGAGTCTAACCTTACAGTTTCTTCTGCATCCAGTTGGGTACTTGACTCTGATTCTAGTGCTCACTTGTGCACTTTCATGCAGGATCTTGAGGATAGTAGGAGGCTGAGGGATGGTGAGATGATCTTGCACATCAAAAATGGAGCAAGAGTTGCTATCATGGCCATGGGAACATATCCTCTTCGACTACCATCCGATTTAGACTTAGTATTAAAGGACTGTTATTATATACCTACAGCAAGTAGGAATTTGATTTCTATTTCTTGAATTGCAGTAGAAGGCTATGTAATTTGTTTTCTTAAGGACCATTGTAATATTCTTTATGAAAGAAATAAAATTGCAAGTGGTTTCCTTATTAACGATCTTTATCAGTTACATGTTGATGTATCTATTTTTAATTTTAAGCAAAATGTGAATGACATAAAATCAAAACATCCTAAGAATAGTCTTAATGATAGGTATCTATGGCACCTAAGATTAGGTCATATAGCAGAAGACAAATTAACAAATTGGAGAAAATCGGACTATTGAGTCCATTGACTTCTGAGTCATATCCAATTTGTGAATCCTATCTTCATGGCAAAATGACCAAGCTCCCTTTTGTAGGACATGGAGAAAGGGCCATGAATCTTCTTGCACTAGTACATACAGATGTGTGCGGCCCATTTGATGTGCCAGCTAGAGGCAACTTTGTCTACTTCATAATCTTTACCAATGATTCATCTAGGTATGGGTATGTATATCTTATGAGACACAAGTCTGAAGCTTTTGAAAAGTTCAAAGAATTCAGACATAAAGTAAAAAAGAAAACTAGAAAATCCATTAAGGTTCATCGATCAGATCGAGGAGGTGAATATCTTAGTCAAAAATTCCTAGACTATCTCATTGAGAATGGAGGAACGGAGGAATCGGACCCTATTAGATATGGTCCAATCCATGATGAGCTTCACAGACCTTCCTGATTTTTTTTGGGGATACTGTTTGTTAACTGCAATATACTTTTTGAATAGAGTTCCTTCTAAAACCGTTCCTACCACACCGTATGAGATATGGCATGGTAAGAAATCAAGTCTGAGTCATCTCAGAATTTTGGATTGTCCGGCTCATGTCAAAAGACAACAAGCGGACAAGTTAGACTTTAGGTCCTTCAGAGCTTGATTCATAGGATATCCTAAGGAGTCATTAGGATATTATTTCTACATTCTAGAAGATCACAATGTGATTATGAGTCGACATGCCATCTTTCTTGAAAAATAGTTTATTCAAGATAGCGGCATTGGAAAGCAGATCAAGCTCGATGAGAAAGTCTCAAAAGAGCAACAAGCTAAGGACCAAATGGAACAAATCAGGTTAAGCCAATCCATACACTACCTCCTCCACCTCGTAGATCGAAAAGGGTTTCCCATCCCCCTGAGAGGTACTTAGGTACAATTTCAGAGGATGTTGAGGAAATGTTTCTCGTAGGTAATAGGGTTCATGGTGATGATCCCAAAACCTATAACGAGGCGATATCAGATATCGACTCTGAAAAATGGTTAGAGGCAATGAAGTTAGAAATTAACTCGATGCACTCAAACCAAGTCTGAACCTTGGTAGATCCACCAAAAGGTATAGTACCTATTGGGTGTAAATGGATCTACAAGAGAAAGATTAGTGCAGATGGAAATGTGGAGACATTTAAGGCTAGATTAGTGGCAAAAAGTTATAGTCAATGCAAAGGCATTGACTATCAGGATACCTTTTCACCAGTAGCTATACTAAAATCCATCCGCACACTGCTTGCCATTGCAGCCTATTTCGATTATGAAATATAAAAAATGGATGTAAAAATGGCATTCTTAAATGGATATCTTGAGAAAGATATCTATATGGAACAGCCCTTAGGTTTCACATCTAGTGATGATGATCACAAAGTATGCAAACTACAAAGATCCATATATGGACTTAAGCAAGCATCTCAGAGCTGGAATACTCATTTTAATGATGTGATCAAATTGTTTGATTTCATCAAAAATGAGAAGGAACCATGTGTCTTCAAAAAGGTCAGTGGGAGCACTGTTGTCTTCCTCATATTGTACGTGGATGACATCCTCCTTATTGGAAATGATATTTCCATGTTAAAATGTGGTTATCTAAAGAATTCTCCATCCTTTATTCTAGAAATTAAGGTCTATAGAGATAGACCGAATAGGATGCTAGGACTTTCACAGAAGATGTACATAGAGAAAGTACTAAAGAGGTTTAGTATGGAAAACTCTAAGAGGGGTTTAGTACTCTTCAGGCATGGCATTCATCTTTCCAAGAAGATCTGTCCCAGCACACCTGAGGAAATAGAACGCATGAGCAAGATCCCTTATATTTCTGCGATAGGGAGCCTCATGTATGCCATGTTATGTACACGACTTGATATAGCCCATGCTGTGAGTGTCACAAGCAGATATCAGTCAAATCTAGGTGAAGAACACTGGACTTCTGTGAAATGTATCCTTAAGTACTTGAATGAACTAAAGATATGTTGCTGGTCTTTGGTAATGGAGAACTCCAAGTCCAGGGATATACAGACTCGAACTTTATGTCTGATATAGATGATCGAAAGTCAACATCTAGGAGTCTATTTTTATGTAATGGCAGAACTGTCAGTTGGAAAAGTTTCAAGCAGACAGTGATAACAGATTCCACCATGGAAGCAGAATACATCACTGCATCAAAAGCTGCAAAGGAGGCATTCTGGTACAAAAAGTTTGCCACAAAGATCGAAGTGATGCCATTAGATGCCATTCCTCTGTACTACGACGACAATGGTCCCATAGCCCTTGCTAAGGAGCCAAGGTCTCACCAGAAATCCAAGCACATCAAATGGCGATACCACCTCATCCACGATTACCTCGAGAAGGATTACGTCGAGGCCAAGAGAGTCAACTCCATAGATAATGTGGCAGACCCACTTACAAAGCCATTGGGCCAGCAGAAGATCGAAGCCCACCTTAAGAAGATGGGACTTAGATTTGTAGCCAATTGACTTTAGATCAAGTGGGAGTTTGTTAGATATGTGTGCCCTAGAAGCTAGAATTGGCTGACACTTGTAATACACTTCTAAGGGCAAAATTATAATTTTGACTATAAATAATAAAATAGGTTATTTTCTATCACATAAGTGTATTTAGTGTCCGTGATACATCCCTTGAGTTAATGGCAATGATAATTCATATTTTCAAGAGTTGAAAATTTAAGACATGAATTTTCATTTATTAACTCATAAAATGCTCCTGACCGTAGGATCATCATGAGTATGGTGATTGATTCGAAAGGTTAGCATACAATCGCTTCTTTATAGTAGATGAGTCTTGAGTCTATGGTGTAGAGACACCGAAGTGAAAGTACAAGTACTCGTTAGAGAATGAGGGCACTGAGCGTGACCACCTCGAGTAGTCATAAGAAAGTCTACCTTCTCATCGATGACTAACTCGATGCTGCAGTGATGTGTCTGGTTCTTTGACCTGAGGTGCATCGACAGTTCACCTTGAGGGTGTAATAGTTTGACTACATGACTCGATCTCCTAGCCATTCGAAACCCAGAGGTGTATGTTGGCTATAACATGTTCATTGTAGGAATTGGATTGCACCAAGATGGAATCTATCTACCTCGGTGGATGAGGAGCGGCCCCATGATAATCATGAGAATCAAGACCATAAGCCCATGGCCATGGCAGAATGTGAAATAATAGAAAGAGCTTCTATTAAGGTTTTCACATTGGACTTGAATCGAATGATTAAATCATATAATAGAAATTAGGGTTTGACGAGTTCACCTTAACCCTAATTTGATCGAAGCTCAAGATAGAAGAACTTAATCACATAAGTAACTACACCAAGAGGTTCATTTTCAATTTTGATGGGTTGCCACCATATGCTGCTAGGTGTCATTGGTGAATTTTGGGAGCAACTAGAATGATTTTGATGATTGATCATTCTAGTTGTCTGAATTAGAAAAGTTCTGATCTATCGAAAGGAGTTTCGATGATGTCAATAATGGAGATCATGACATATCCCATTACCATACAGAACCGAACCTAACTGGGTCACACAAATAAGAGTTTGGATCTGAAAATTATCAATTGGACTAACCCAATTCAATTGATTTGAATAAAATTCAATTAGGTTCCAGGAAATCGTGCTAGCACACGATTGAGCCTAACGTTATCCTTTTTCTATCATAAAAGTTATCTCGACTGAGCCAAATGAGTTTGTGCTCATCAGGTACCTTTACCTAGTCTGACTGAAGCTTGTCCAAGTCAGAAAAGGATTATTTTAATTTATGAGATAAATTTGAGACGACACCTACCATTTTCCATCATCTGCTAATTCTTATACTTTGACTTAGTCAAACATTGACCTTTGACCCTTGGACATCTGCCCATGTATCACACACTTATTGGAGAGTAGATAGGGGCTTGTCCCCTCTCTAAAAATTAGAAAAAAAGGGGGTGCATGCCTAGGATGGCATGTGCCCATGGATAGGGATGCTGGAGTCCCATACGGATGGGACTCTAGGTTGCTTGTTGGATTCAAACTAGGTGACCCTCACCTATAGACTTTGACCAGTCTTAGGTGCCACCTTAGGATGAATCCATGGATCTCTTATCCCACCAATCAGATTTAGATCTGATTGAACGAAGCAACATGATTGGCTGGGGTGATGCAGCACTGCATGTTGCAGTAGAGTCTATAAATAGACCCTATCTACGTCCACTTTTAAGAACTTCTCCCCTAGCCACGCCCCAAGGTTACCCCTCTCCCTTCTCCATGCCAACATCTGGCCCTCTCTCTCCTCTCCATGCCCAAGAAAGTTGGGTTCTTCAGATTAGTGCGAGTCAAGCAAGAAAAGGCTGACGAAAAGGAAGAAGGCAACACTGCTGCAGAGACGACGGGCGATCTTCAGAAGGTGTTTTGAAGATCCTCCAAATTAGATCTAGATCTAATTTTTGGAGAAAAGAAAGAGAAGAAGAAGATCTCCAGATCTAGCCTAAGTGGATACCGATAAAGGTTAGGCACTCGTGTGGCTAGATCCAAAACCTTAGAGCTTCTGCAAAATCATTAAACGGATAATCAGATTACCCAAGATCAAGGTAAAATTAATTTAGAATTAATTTAATTTTATTTTCTTAATTATCAGAGGATAATATCATATCTAAAAAGTGTGAGATCTGATTTGAATCTGAGAGGAGAATTTTTGAAATATGCCTCTCGATCCAATCAGATCTGAACGAACCTAACACAGAAAATCCTAGGATTCTCCCTTCAAATAGTTCCTAAGAACTAAATCTAATCATGATGGTGATCACAGAGGATAGGTTTCCACAGCCACAACAGCAATTCTTGCTTCATTTTTTATGCATAGTATCATCTCACCATCCCTCAATCTCCTGCTATCCTCAAGATCCTACATAGACATGCATAAGTGAGCACTAGTACCAAAGTCAAGCATCCAATTGGATGTAGAAGAAACCATAAGATTAGATTCTATAACGAGTATACGTCCAGAAGGACCTATCTCCTTCTTTTTCTTCAGGCTGGCTAGGTAAAGAGGATAGTTTTGCTTTCAATGGCCATCAGTGTTGTAATGAAAATATTTTTCTTTCTCAGCAGCCTTCTTCTTCGACTCTGTCTTCTTCTTCTTTCCACCATCCACCTTCTGCTTCTTCACGAACTTCTTCTTCTTTCCAAAAAACTTTCTCTTGAAAGAAGTTTGCTCCACAGCAAGCACTGAGCCTTTAGAACTTTTCATAGAAAGCTCAGTAGTAACCAATATATTCATGAGCTCAACCAAGGTATTCTGAAGTTTATGCATATGGTAGCTCATGATGAACTGTCCATATGCATCAGTCAAAAACTGTAGAATTATATCAGTCTATAGGTCCTGATCTAATTTAACACCGAGCTTCTTAAGATCTTCTAAGTTCTTGATCATCATTAGACAATGATCTTGGACCAATTGCTCCTCACGCATTTGAGCTTTAAATAGTCTTTTAGTGACTTGATATTTGGCTGTGTGAGTCTATTCACCAAATAACTCTTGCAGGTGAGCCAATATTTGGTGGCTAGTCTTCATGTCTTCATGTTGGCACTGGAGCTCATCAGACATCGAGCCCAACATGTAGTACCTAGATTTGTTATCTTCATCTATCTACTTCTCAAGAGATGCTCTTTGATTTATAGATGGATGGGCTGGTAAGGTGGAAGGATCATGTTCCAACACATGAGTCAACTTCTCAGAATCCAAAATAATTTTGAAGTTCTGGAGCCAATCCTTGTAGTTGGGTCCGATCGGTCTATGGGTGTCCAGAATACGGGCTAGTTGGTTGGATGTAGACATCTTCCTGTAGAGGATCAAAGTTTCTAGTTAGATTTTATAATTAGACTTAACCAATTTATTTAGGAGTTTCATTTTTAAATAAATTAGGCTCTACTTGGATTCCTACACTTTCTTAGCAGAGATACGAAAATCTTCACGATTATTGAATTTTAGTGGATAGTATGGTCCCACCTAATGATTGACCATCTCACCTAATAGTTATTGGTGTGGGTCAACCGATGAGTGGACAACTCTTGTCCAATGATTCTCTAATCATGGTGCACCCAAACTTGATCTCTAATTCATGAATCTCACCGTGTCTGGAATATTGATCCACTCCTTAGTTAAGTCAGACCCACCAATTGCATGAATTGGATTCCTGATTGGGTCCCTCACCACATCTGAAATGTTGAGTCCAACCCATCCTCTAACTCATAGCATCCAATGCCAAATAGACATAGTTGCATCTTTTCAGTGCAACTGAACCACTATATCCAGTCAAGAGCAATCAACCTCAAGAAGAGCCCGCACATCCACAATGGTGGAAGATCTTAGACGTAATATTTTCTTAGAAAGATTTAATTTAGGTCTCTTTAAACTTGACTTGGCTTAGTCATAATAATTATGACTAACCTAGAAGCATAGATTGGCTCGAATTGTTAGCCACCTCAAATTAAAGCTGGATCGATATAAATGGCCAAGTAAGTGAGATCGGTGGAAGGGATATGCCATTAACTCGATGTGAACGCATTTAGGTCGAGTAGCTCCTAATTAAAAATCAGTCGATCGTATCTGCTAGACATACCTTAAACACCAAATTATCAAATCAGAATTAATTGGGTTAGCCTATAATCCAGGCTCGAACCGTGGATCTAAATTAGGTCTTGACTTGATCGAGTCACACCTCAAAGTGATTCGATCTTCACTCAAACTTAATCCTATTAGGCAGATCTAATCTATGCTTTCTTTAATCCTACCTAACCAAATCTTGATCCGGTTTGATCAACCGCTTGACCTAATTAAGCTACCCAAGCTCAAATCCAATTTTATGAATATGTCTTAGATCTAAAAATTTATAATTTTTAGATCTAATTAATTTCATAATCTTAATTCTTAATTAAGTTTTGGGTTCATGATCAAAATATATAACAAAAATCATAGGATTTCAAAATCTAGGATTTTATAGAAAAATAAGTTCTAATTTCTGATTAAGGATGAACGCACAGCATCCCTATACGTCATAAGAACATCCCATCAAATGGGTGGAGAAGGCCTTTAAACCCTATTTTGTTCTTATGACCAGATGGCTATGGAAAATGTCTTACTCAAAAATATAATTTTCTACTATAAAACTAGTTAGATCTAGATCATATATCGCATATACAATTAATGATCTAATTAATATATGTTTTGCACACATCTTATATGTCATAACTAAAATAATATGCATACTTTCAGATCTAAAATATCTCATATTAAATCTAAAAAAATAAAATTTTAAATTTAATCATATCAAATATAAAACTATTCTAGACATCTTATAAAACTATTCTATGACCAGTCTAAGCATGCATCTTTCATATCTCATATCAATAAATCAAAAATTAAAAAAATTATTTTCTATTTCTAGATCTGATTATAATAATTATAACATCAAAAAAATAAAAATTAAATAGATCTAAATTCATATTTAATCAAATTAAATATATGATCATACTAGACTATATACAGAACTATTCTATACCTAGTCTAGTCATGCTTCTCATACATATTAGATCTAAATGATTTAATTTTTTAATTTTTTAATTTAAGATCTAATCACATCTAATATGATAATTAGAATCTTTTAATCTTAGATCATAATCAAAAATAAAATCAGCTCTAAGGTAGATCTGAAGAGCTGCTAATGCAACTTTGATACCAGTTGAAGAAAAAATCCTATTTTCCGGCATAGGATCATTCAGATCTGATAAGATTTGAAGAAATATTTCATTTTTTTTTTCTCAAATCATAATTAGATCTAAGACATCTCAAATCTGATCCTTTAAGATTTGATATTAAGATCAAAAATAAAATTAAATCTAATTTAATTTTATCCCTTGTATTTGGATAATCAAATTATACTATGATGATTCTGATCTATCTTGAGGTTCTGGAAGGAGCCATGCAAGTGCCTGGCCTCTACCAGTATCCACTCATATAGGATCTAAAGGTCTTCTCCTTTTGAATCTACTCTTCAAAAATTAGATCTGAATCTGATCTTGAAGTTCTTCAAAACTCTTTTGAAAAGGTAGCGGTCATCTCTTTCAATAGTGTTGTCTTCTTCCTGATTTGGGTGCCTTTCTTCCTCGGATCACACTTGAACCTGTGCCCAACTCCTTGGGTGTGGAGAGGAGAGAGAGGATTAGAAGATGGCATGGAATATATGTGGACAGCCTTGCAGTGTAGAGAATGGGAGAAGCACACATACCCTAGGCATAGATAGGGTTTAAATAGACCCTGCTGCGCCATATAGTGCCACATCATTCCGACCAATCAGAGGCCTTCATTCAATCAGATCTAAATCTGATTGGTGGGATGATATCATCTAATCCAATTAGATGAGAGCCCCTCTAAAATCCACATAGGTGGCACCTAAATTGGATAAACCCAATCTATTTGGTGCCTAGGTGTTTAAACCTATCAAAACACCTTGGAGTCCCATCTGCATGGGACTCCATCTCTTATCCACATGAGGCACCCGCATAGGGTGGCATGCGCCCTCTCTCTTGCATCATTTAGCAAGAGGACAAGAGCCTCAGATATTCTTCTATAGGTGCATGACACATGGCCCCATGTCCAGGTGTCCAGGGTCAATAGTTGATCAATGTCCAAAAATAAGAATTAGCAGGTGATAGGAATTAGCAAGTGTTATCTTAAATCCATCTAATAAATTAAGACAACCCTTTTTTGATCAAGACAAGCTCTAGTCAGACTAAGATAAGGCTCCTGAGTGAGTCTAAATAAATTTGGCTCAGTCGAGATGAACCTAAGTGATTACAAAAAGCAGAATGTTAGGCTCAATCATGTGCTAGCACCATTTCCTTGAACACGATTTTCTTGAACCTAATCGATCTTATCCAAATCAATTAAACTTGGTTAGTCCAACTGATGATATCCAGATCCAAACTCTTGCTTGTGAGACCTAGTCAGGTTCAGTTTCATATGGTAATGAGACATGTCATGAACTCTATTATCGACATTATCAAAATACCTTTCGATGGACTAGAACTTTTCTTATTCATATAATTAGAATGATCAATCATCTAAATCATTCTAATTGCTCCCAAAATCCATCAGTAACACCTAGTAGTATATGGTGGTAATCCATTAGAACTAAAAGCAAACCTCTTCATGCAACTATCTGTGTGATTGGGTTCATCTATCTTGAGCTCTGATTGGATTAAGGTTAAGGTAAACTCATCAAACCCAATATTAGTCATATGAATTAATCACTCAATTTGAGTCCCTATATAAAATCCTAATAGAAACTCTTTCTATGATATTCACACTACCATTGCAATGGACTTATGGACTCAATCTCGTGATTATCATAGATCTATTCCTCATCTATCGAGGTAGATAGATCTCCTATTGGTGCAATCCAATTTCTATAATGAACATGCTATGGCCAACATACACCTTAGGATTTTGAATGGCTAGGAGACCAAGTTATGGTGTAGTCAAACTATAACACCCTCAAGGTGAACTACCAATAGACCTTAGGTCAAAGAACCAGACACAACACTATGGCATCGAGTCAGTCATGGATGAGAAGGTAGACTTTCTTATGACTACTAGAGATGGTCACGCTCAGTACCCTCGTTCTCTAATGAGTACCTATACTCTCACTTTAGTATCTCCACACTATAGACTCTTGACACATCTATCCTAAGAAAGTGATCGTACACCAACCTTTTGGATTGATCACCATCCTCATGATGATCCTACGGTTAGGAGCAGTTTATGAGTTAATTATGAAAATTCATGTCTTAAATTTTCAACTCTTGAAAATATGAACTGTCATTATCAGTAACTCAAAGGATGTATCACAAACACTTTAAATGCACACTATGATAGAAAATAATTTTTTATTAATTTATAATTAAAATTATAAAATTACCTTTGGAACTGTATTACAAGTATTAGCCAATCCGACTTCTAGAGCACACATCTAATATTAATTATTTAACCGTAGAACGATTCTCAATCATTGATTGACCATTCGATCAGATCATGAACTCTAATGTGTGTGACGCCATTGGTCCAAACCTAAGTCGGTAGCATAGGAATAAATTTTGATACCAATCGAAGTGACCTTCTAGCAATGGCATCCGATAGTCGAATAGGTATAATGTATAGAACAACATCCTTAAAACCCGTGTAGATATAGTTTCCATATAATTCATCCCCTTCACTAAAATGCTCATAGGACATCTTAGAGTTAAACTATCAACTCTGATCCAGCTATCCACATTGTAGTTCAAAGTACCAAATCCATCTTATGGATTATCCTAGCTAAGGTTTTGCTATATTAAAATACAGTGATACATTCTTCTCCAACTCTTGGAGTGGTCAATTTCATCTTGATCATACACCAACTTTGCAAATATTTGACTATGCCTAGAAGCCTTCCATTACTGAATAAGAAATTTAGTTAGTCCGGTACCAAAGCACAGTGAGTTGCTTGCAAGCCGCTGAGTGATCTTAGGTCTAAGGGATATTTATACCTATATCCCATCAAAGTATTCTCAATAGCAGAATGCTCTGAAGTTGGTCACGTTCAGTGATGATGTATCCCTACATCTCACCTATATGTCATACCAGTATCTCCATACTTTTTGGTTAAGAGGATAACCAACCAATATAGCATATAGTGATCTATGCTCGATAGACGCTGCCATCCTAATTAATAGCCTATTTTTTTATCATGAATAGTTTTAAGGACTAATCGATAAATGAAGAAAGTGCATAGAATTTCTAGCTATAATTTCAAAAAAAATTTCGAAAATCATATGCAGCGAAAACTATTATTAATCAAATTAATAATAAGAGCTACATATCTAATCTAAAAATCCTACATGCTACTGGATCTATTGTATCATATATACGTGCATATCTAAAAAATAAAATAGCAAGTGCAGTAAAATAATTTTACTATTTCTATGTGTTCATAACATATTACCTTTCCGTGGGTAGATGATCTCCGTAATATGATCTCCTCGATGTAGATCTGATTATCGCGATGCAGCCATACAAGTGTCTGGCCTCCATGAGTAATCCACACAAGACCTAAATCCTGATCAACTCCTATCAAGTGCTAGCTCGTGTAGAAGTCTTCAACGACTGATGTAGGTCAAACTCCTTTGATCTTCTTCACGGGATCTTCGGACATTCCAGATCCCAATCAACATAGAAGATGATGAAGAGGAGGTCTTCTGGTTGGATCTATGAGGTCACAACCCTGGTAACTCATAGATCTAAATTCCAAACCCTAGATAGATTTTAGGCTATGCACTCACCCAAATACCCTTGTGCCTAGAACTTTTTCTTTTCTGGTTTTTCTCATGCAAAGGAGGACGGGTTCATGCATATAGAGAAACCTTTCCTCTTCTCTCTTCCTTCCTCTCTCTCATTTTCTTTCTTCTTCATGTTCTCACCTACTCACCAAGCACACGTCCATAAAATCAGATTTTAGATATGGCACAAACATGGGAGGCATGAGGGTTTTAGATAAGATGGTTGGCTTGTTCATTCAAACTCAAACTTCTTTGAATTTGAATAACAATCAGCCTATCTTATCTACATGAGGTGTGAGAAAGGAAGGGCATGCACCCTATTCTATGTGGATTTCTTTATGAGAATTCTCAATTCTTATAGAGAAAAGGGTGGCGCAAGATTAGGGTGATGTGGCACATAAAACTAGTCAAAATAGTCTTTCAATCTTTATCCAATTAAGACCCAATCCAAACTAATTTGGCTAAGCCCAATTAGACCAGATTAAATCCAACTTATTTAGGCTTAATTAGGCTCAGTTAAATCTTAATCAAATCAAGAATTAATCAGGCCAAACCTTTAATCAAATCAGAGATTAAACCTCCTTGATGATTAGATCATCTTGTAATCTAACTAGATCAAATCCAAATGAATCAAATTCAGTTGATCTTGATCCAAAAATAATCACTCAATCAAATTGAGTTAATTAATAATCAAATCACTATTCAATCTTCTCTTGATCAACCATTAGATCAGGTAGGAACCTCTAGTGTGTGTGATCCCACAGATTCGAACTTAAGTCGATAGCAAAAGAACCAATTTTCTGTACTAATTGAAGTGATGATCTAGCAATGGTATCCAACATCCGGATAGACCAAATAGTACAATCACAACATTCATAACCTATGTGAATATGGTTACCATATAACCTCTGTGCATAGGATGACTCAGGGTTTAACGATCAATCCTAAAAGATACATCCAAATCGTATCTTAAAGTAATTAGTCCTATGACACCTCACAAGGACTACCCTGGATAAGGCTTTGCTAAATTGAAATACTATTAAACATAGCTCCTGAGTCTAGGAGTGATCAATATCATCTTGATTCACACACCAACTCCTTAAGTGCTTGACTGTACCTAAAAATCTTCCATCATTGAATTAATAATTTAGGTAGTCTGGCACCAAAATATAATAAGTTGCTTGGAAGTCACCATGGTAATCTCATGTCGGAGGGACACTTATGCCCATATTCCATCAAAGCAATTCTTGATAGCAAAAAAGTACCAAAGTTGGTCACGTTTAGTGCAGATGTATCCCTACATCTCACCTGCATGCCATACCAGTGTCTCCACACTTTTTAGTTAAGAGGACAACCAACCTATATGACACACAATGATCTATACTTGATAAACATTATTGTCCTTTGTAACAATATATCATTTGATCGCAAACTTATTTAAGGACTAAATGATAAATTCTCCTTTATTGATTTTAAATAGTCCAAAAAACTTCATCACAATAGACAGAAGTTCATTAGAAGATGAAAGATTTGTAATAAAAAAATTAGAATAACTTTTATTTAATTAATAATTCATATATAATTACATGAAATAATTCAATCATCAATAGGCTGATGATTGGTTTTGGGATACAATTTTCAATAATCTCCCACTTAGCCTAAAGCCAATTGGTGTAGTATCATATACCCACCTTCGACTTGAAATCATCGAACTCCTTCACTGCAATGGCTTTAGTGAATGGGTCGGCTAGGTTCTCCTTTCCATCAATTTTTTGAAGATCAATGTTACCTCGATCCACGATCTTTCAGACAAGATGAAAGCAACGCAGTATGTACTTCATCCGTTGGTGTGCTTTGGATTTCTTTGCCTGAGCAATGGCTCCAGAGCTATCATAAAAGAGCAGAATTGGACCATCTAGGAAGGGTGCTACTCTAAACTCGGTGATGAACTTCTTCAGCCACACTGCTTCTTTGGCAGTATTTGATGCAGCAACATACTCTGCCTCACACACTGAATTGACTATGGTGTGCTACTTGAAACTTTTTCGGTAGACAACACCACCATTAAGGGTAAACACATACCCGACACACTCTCACTATCGTCATGATCAGACTAGAATCTGAAGGCTATAAACTCTATAAGTTTCAAGTCTGATTCACCATAAACAAGCCACTAGTCCTTAGTATTTCTTAAATACTTTAGAATGATTTTAACAACCTTCCAGTGGTTCTCCCCTTAATCAAATTGGTATCTACTCACTACCCCTAGTGAGTATGCCACATCTGATCGCATATATGTCATGGCGTACATAATAGAATCCACTATCGAGGCATATAAAATTCTACTCATATGTTCTCTCTCTTGAGATGTTGTCGGATAATTTCTTTTTTAGAGAGAAATTCCATGGCCTATTGGTAGATAGTCCTTTTTAAAATTCTCCATGCTAAACCTCTTCAGCATAGTATCTATGTATATGGACTGGAACAATCCAAGTAACCTTTTAGATCTATCTCTATGGATCTTTATCCCTAGGATGTAGGAAGGTTCTTCCAGATTTTTCATGGAGAACTATGATGACAGCCAGCTCTTTATTCCTTATAATGCAGGGACATCATTCTCGATTAAGAGAATGTCATCTACATACAGAATGAGACAACTGTTGGACCATTAGCCCACTTATATATGCAGGGTTCTTCTTCATTCTAAACGAAGCCATATGTCTTGATCGTCTTATCAAAATGTATGTTCCAACTTCGAGATGCCTGCTTTAGTCCATAAATGGACCATTGAAGCTTGCCGACCTTAAACTCATCTATGGATGTGAAATCTTTAGGTTGAATCATATACTCCTTTTTGTCTAGTTCTCCATTTAGGAAAGCTATTTTTATATCCATTTGCTAGATTTCATAGTCTAGATGCGCAGTGATCGCAAGCATGATCCAAATGGACTTGAGCATTATCGTAAAAAAAATATCTCATTATAGTCAATACCATAACATTGACAATACCTCTTGGCAACCAAATGGGTTTTACAGATCTCAATCTTTTCATCTATGCCCCTTTTTCATTTGAAGATCTACTTACATCCTATGGGTTTTACCCCTTTGGATGGATCAACTAATGTCCATAGATCATTGACCTTCATGGACTCCATTTTGGATCTCATGGCCTCAAGCCATTTTTTAGAGTCGGATCTCTGCATTACGTCCATATAGGTGATCAGATCCTCATCGTTCTCATCAAGTTTGATAGGATCACCATCCCAGACCAAGAAACCATAGTATCTATTCGATTGATGTGATAATCTATCAGATCGCCTTAAGAGTGTAGGTTCAGTAGGCTTCAGTTCTGATCGAATCAAATCTAGTTCAGGTTCAGCAACATATATTGATTCTTCCACCTATCGAACTTCCTCAAGTTCGACCATAGATGCATTAGTCCCTTCACCGAAGAACTTCTTTTCTGAAAAGACTACCTTAAGACTAACAAATATTTTTTATTCATTAGCTAGGTAGAAGTAATATCTTTTTATCTCTTTTGGGTTTTCTATAAAACTATACTTGTCAAACTTAGGCCCGAGCTTGTCCATTACTAAATGTTTGACATAAGCCAGACACCCCCAAACCTTAAGGTGTGAGAGTACTGACTTATGTCCTATCTACATATCATATAGCATTTTAGAAATAGACTTACTCAGAACCCTATTCAGAATATAACAAGTTGACTCGAGTGTAAATCTCTAGAGGGAGATTGGCAGACTAGCTAACCCCATCATAGATCGAACCATGTCCAATAGGATCCAATTCCTCCTTTTGGATACACCATTATGCTATGGTATTCTAAGAGGAGTCTATTAGGAGAGAATCCCATTCTTTCCAAGATATGTCAGAAATTCATTGAAAAGTATTGTTAGAAAATCTAGTTACCATCGAAGAAGTGCTGGAGTCGGAGAAGATGAGGTCGCCATCGATGATCTACAAAATTAGTCTCATCCAGATCCCAAGGTGGTGGCTCCGGTAAGACCCTTCGATAGTCAAGTTAGCTTTTTCGACCAATAGAAATAGAGTGCTCAGTCAAGAAAGTTGTAGAGTTTTGGGAGGGAGAACAGAGTCTTCCGAAAACGTATCTGGAGGGTTTCTTTTATAGATGAAGCTGGTAACAAACTGATAGTGACAGCTGTAACTATCGATTAGTGGACTGCTTGGGGCCACGTGGATTTTATTACAAAGGATAGTATTTGTTGTCGCGAGGTGCCAATCCGTTTGAGATTTGATAGTCAAAGTTCGGAGGGGTAGGCATCGGTTGGTGATGACCTTTGAGCTATATCAATTCTAGAAGAGTTCGAACTTCTTTAAGGTAGTCCGGGTGTGGGTTGATTCATTCCATGTACGAGATTAGACTCATGCGGAGTGCTAGATATGTGTGCCCTAGAAGCCAGAATTGGTTTACACTTGTAATACACTTCTAGGAGCAAAATTATAATTTTGACTTAAAATAATAAAATAGATTATTTTCTATCATAAATATATATATTTAGTATCTATGATACATTCCTTGAGTTAATGGTAATGATAATTCTTATTTTCAAGAGTTGAAAATTTAAGACAAGAATTTTCAATTATTAACTCATAAAATGCTTCCAACTGTAGGATCATCATGTGGATGATGATTGATTCGAAAGATTGGTGTACAATCACTTCTTTATAGTAGATGAGTCTTGAGTCTACAGTGTAGAGACACTGAAGTAAGAGTACAGATACTCATTAGAGAATGAGGGCACTGAGCGTGACTACCTCAAGCAGTCATAAGGAAGTCTACCTTCTCGTCAATGACCGACTCGAAGCTGCAGTAGTGTATCTGGTTCTTTGACCTGAGGTGCATCGATAGTTTACCTTGATGGTGTTATAGTTTGACTACACCATCACTCGACCTCCTAGCTATTCAAAATTCTTAGGTGTATGTTGGCTATAGCATGTTCGTTATAGAAATTGGATTGCACCAAGAAGGAATCTATCCACCTCCATGGATGAGGAGCAGTCCTATGATAATCATGAGAATCAAGTCCATATGGTAATGAGACATGTTGTGATCTCTATCATCGACATCATCAAAACATCTTTCGATGGACCAAAACTTTTTTGATTCATACAATTAGAATGATCGATCATCTAAATTATTCTAATTACTCCCAAAATTCATGAGTGACACCTAGCAGTATATGGTAGCAACCCATCAAAATTGAAAGCGAACCTCTCAATGCAGCTACTTGTGTGATTGGGTTCTTCTATCTTAAGCCCCGACTGAATTAGGGTTAAGGTGAACTCGTCAAACCCAATATCAGTCATATGAATTAATCATTCGATTAGAGTCCTATGTGAAATCCTAATAGAAACTCTTTCTATCATATTCACACTGCCATGGCCATGGGCTTATGGACTCAATCTCATTATTATCGTAGGACTACTCATCTACCGAGGTAGATAGATCTCCTATTGGTGCAATCTAATTCCTACAATGAATATGCTACGGCCAACATACACCTCAAGATTTTGAATGGCTAGGAGATCAAGTTATGGTGTAGTCAAACTATAACACTCTCAAGATGAACTACCAATGCACCTCAGATCAAAGAACCAGACACACCACTTCAGCATCGAGTCAGTTATCGATGAGAAGGTAGACTTTCTTATGACTACTCGAGGTTGTCACGCTCAGTGCCCTCATTCTCTAACAAGTACATATACTCTCGCCCCAGTGTCTCCACATCATAGACTCAAGATACATCTATCCTAAGAAAGCGATCATACACCAACCTTCTAGATCGATCACCATCCTTGTGATGATCCTATGGTCTGAAGTAGTTTATGAGTTAATTACAAAAATTCATGTCTTAAATTTTTAACTATTGAAAATATGAACCATCATTACCATTAACTCAAAGGATGTATCATAGATGCTTTAAATACATACCATGATAGAAAATATTTTTTTTATTAATTTATAATCAAAATTATAAAATTATCCTTGAAAGTATATTACAAGTGTTAGTTAATCTAGCTTCTAGGGCACACATCTAACACGCCATACAACATATCAGATAATCACTGATATGCTAGGACAACCATATTTCAAAATAATGAAGAAGTGGATCATACATAGTAATATCTAACTTAAGACATTATATAAAGTTGTATAATAAAATTATGATAACTAAGCATGATCATACTCAAAGGCATAAAGCATTAACATGATCATAAACAATATCATATATAATTGAATCCTTAATTCTATCATATATGCAACAATCATAGCATGCTTCAAATCAACATTAAGATCATTTAAACATATAATTGAATCATGCAAGGTGGGCTCTGATATCATTGTAGGGTTTGATTGACATGGCAGAAGCGATAGATTTCAAAATTTTGATCTATCAAACCCTAATTCCCAAGGTTCTCTTTGATGATTTTCAATCATATGCAAGCATAAGGAATAAGATTAGAAAACATACTCTTAATGTTCTAATTTGGTGATGAATAATGTTCATAAGGTGCCCACATATTCACCCTGCAACAATGATCCACATAAGAATTGGGTTCAAGAATGACTTCTCTTGAATCCTTGCTTGCTAAATTCTATTCAAGAATTTCCTAGCCTTCTTCTCCTTTCTTTTCTTCTTTTATTCTATCTTTTATTCATTCTTTAGCCTTCCAAAATTTTGTTCCTAATCCTTGTCTTAAAAGAAGACTCCTTGTATTAGTTAAGACCTTATGTAAACAAAGACTTCTTATCCTAACCAATACCTTGTCTAAAAGAAAGGGAGGAAGGGAATTTGATTAAACTTCAAATGCTGGGACTCCTCGGATATGAGTCTTATTTATAGACTCAGAGGAGATGCTAAAAGCACTCTTTTCCATCACATATCTATTGAGAATTGTGTCCCAAAGTCAATCATTAGCCTATTGATGGTCGAGCTAATTTTATAAATTATATATGATTTATTAAAAATAAAAAATTATTTTGGCTTATTCATCATAAGTTATGCATCTTTCTTTTATGAACTCCTATATTATGATTGATGGGAATGGTGTACAGGGCATAAGCATAGATTTTAAAGCAAAAAAATGAAATCAAATAAATAAACCAAACCCAAATCCTAGGACCACCTTATTAGCAATTAAATCATATAACATGCATTTGTAATATAAAAGAAAGTATTAGAACATACCTCTAATCGCTAAACCCTAAATTATCCCTGATCGTCGGTAGCAGTCCGTCAGGGGTTCCACCAGGTGCCCACATGATCACCCTCCAACGTTGATCCACACAGAGACTTGATCAAGACACCAGCACCTCTAATTTATATAATTAGAGTTCTAATAATAAGAACTTTAATTAAAGGGGGATGACCTTCTTTAGCCTTTATGTTTCCTTCCTTGCCTCTCTATATCTATCTTTCTTTTTCTTTGTCTTCTTAATTTTACTTTCTAATCTCTTAGTCTTAGGATGACTACTTGTCTTTATAATGACAAGGTCTAGACAAGAGAAAAGAAGAAAGAAAATTGGACAAAAAGAAACTCTTGTAAGAAAGAAAGATAATGTTCACTTTTTCTCGGACTCTTGGTGTGCACCCTTATTTATAATGTACGTAGGAGTGCCATCTAAAATTCTCACACCCTTCCCACATCAATATCTCATGCCCCATCAACAAATCTCACACCCATCTAAATTTTGCACTATTTAAAATTATGTAGACTTAGTCCAAGAGGTGCCTTAAAATAGAAGGACTCTTCGGACTAATTCTACGTAGTTTTTCTACGAAGAGTGGCGATGCATAAATATATGGCACCATAATTCAAAGGTTTGGATCAGATTAGATGGCTATCTAATATCCCTTAAAGGGATGCCCATTCAGCAAGAAGGCATGGGGATATACTTTGAATAGTCGAAGTCCCAAGAGGCGTCAAGAAGGAGTGGGCGGCATGGAGTCCAAGGCGGCAAAGACTCTTGGGCGACAAAACATCCTGATCAAAAAATTAAAAGAAAATGAAGTATTTCATCTATAGAAGGACTCTTCTACACCCCATAATAGATGTCCACACCAATTCAAAAAATATTTATGCGACAAAACAAATGGAAAAAGTCAAAGAAGGTAGGTGCCAATTAATTTCATGTGCTAAAAATCCTTTGCGCATGAATTACTTCCCATGCACAAGAGAGAGACTCTCTGGCGCATGGAATTCAGGTATGTGGCATCCAATTAGAAGTCTCAATCAGTCTAGATTAATTTAATTCAAGACCAAATCCTATTTGGCTCAAATTGGATCTTAATTAGCTTAAATCGGAAGTCGATCCGAATCGAATTTGAATCTAGGTGCTAGGGTTTGCTACATATGCTAGCATGTTTATCTTGCAAACATGGTCTAATCCTATTATACCCTTAATCAATTCTCTTTGTGTGTGACCCATTGAGTTTCACATCTAACCAGCAGTGAGTCTGAGTGTATTTTGACCTAATCTGGTTAGAACTCAACCAAACCAATTTAGGTCAAAACTAGCCAATCCAATTTGACTTAATTTAGAACGCTTTCTAATTTAATAGTCAAATTAAAATTTTAATTTGATCAAACCCACAAGATATGATTGAAGTCTAGAAATGTGTCATGACTATCCAAAAGATGTGAAATTTTGATGGAAATATGAAAAATACCCTTCAGTGAAAATTACCATGCAACAAGATCCTTCGATCTCCCTGCATCCAGAATTTGACTCTGGGTATGGAAATATGTTAATCCCAATATCATATTCATTTCTCTTTCAATCTTATGATAATGATTCATTTAATAAAATATTAGAAATCATTTCTAATTTTCATCATGCTTTGATCAAAGTCTTCTTAAATCATTATTTGTTTGAAGCAGGTAGGATGCTATGTCCTCTTACCAAGAGTGATCGATTCCATGTTAACCTACTCATAAACTTCATAGATATAATCTACCATATCTAGATCATCCCATACATAACTAAGTCATAAATGAATATGAACCAAAATATGGATTTATATATAAGATTCTATGATAGTTTCAGGTCAAAGGATTATATGCACAAATTCCACTATGAGAACCATTTATTGACATGTAGATAAAACTCCATTAGATATTCTCGATTTGGATCAATTCAGTGAACTCATTCTCTAATGAGCATCTACATTCTTGTATTAGTGTCATACACAAGTTATAATGAGATCAATAACCCTCTCAATCGAGCATACAAAGAATGTGCTAGTCTTACCAGAAAAATATTGATCCCTAACTCAATGTCCCATCGACTAGGAATATTTAAATTAGGGTTTTAAGATTTTAGATCTCACTAATATGATCTCATCATAATCCTAAAACCATAGCCCTAATTTATAGGGTTCATCATAATCTTAAATAAATAATAAGACACTACATATGATGAAATAAATGCCTTTACATATTTTATTAAAATATGTCATTACATGAGTTTGGAAGACAAAAAACAAACAGCCCAAAAATAAATTGGCTTGAGGGCATATTCCTTTCAATCTCCCACTTGCACTAAAGCCAATCGCCCTTATATTTTAATCCCATACAATCAAGGTGGTGATCAAACAGTTGCAGTGGTAAAGCCTTAGTGAATGGGTCTGCTATGTTGTTCTTTGTGTCAACTCATTCTATGACTACATCTTGTCTTTCAATAATTTCACAAATGAGATGGAAGCATCTCAGAATGTGTTTGGATTTATGATAAGACCTTGGTTCCTTTGCTTGAGCAATAGCTCCAGTATTATCACAGTAAAGTGGTACTAGATTCTCAATTTTAGGAATAACACCTAATTTAGTAATGAACTTCTTCATCCAGACAGCTTCCTTGGCGGCTTCACTTACAGCTATGTATTCTGCTTCAGTGGTTGAGTCAGCTACAGTTGGTTGCTTAGTACTCTTCCAACTCACTGCTCCACCATTCAGAGTAAAGACATATCCTAAAATGGATTTGCTATCATCTGGATCTGATTGAAAGCTGAAATTAGAATATGCTTCTAGTTTAAGATCAGAACTACCATATACAAGAAAAATATCTTTTGTCCTTCTTAAGTACTTAAAAATATTTTTCACAGCTTTCCAATGATCCTCTCCAGGATTAGCCTGAAATCTACTTGCAATGCCTAAAGTATAAGCAACATTAGGCCTTATACATAATATGGCAAACATTATTGATCCAACAGCCGAAGCATAAGGAATAGAACACATTCTATTTCTCTCTTCAGGTGTCTTTGGAGACATCTTTTTAAAGAGATGTATGCCTTGACTCATGGATAAATAACCTATTTTACTCCCATCCATACTGAATCTTTTTAGTATTAAGTCAATGTACCTTGATTGGGACAAGCCTAGCATTCTCTTAGATCTATCTCTATAGATCTTTATTCCTAGTATATAGGATGCTTCTCCCAAATCTTTCATGGAAAAATTATTTGATAGCCATAATTTGACTATTTGTAACATTGGGATATCATTTCCAATGAGGAGTATGTCATCTACATACATAACCAAGAAGACTGTGGTTCTCCCACTAGTTTTCTTGTACACACATGGTTCATCCACATTCTTGATCAAATCAAACTCTTTTACTGTTTCATCAAAATGGATGTTCCAACTCCTTGATGCTTTCTTTAATCCATAAATGGATCTCTTAAGTTTGCATACCTGATTTGGTCCTCATTTGACTCAAATCCTTCTGGTTGTGACATATAGACCTCCTCCTCAAGGAAACCATTAAGGAAGGCAGTCTTTACATCCATTTGCCATATTTCATAGTCATGGTATGCTGCTATAGCAAGCATAATCCAAATAGATTTGAGCATGGCAACAGGTGAAAATGTTTCATCATAATCAATCCCCTATTTTTGCCTAAAACCCTTAGCCACCAATCTGGCCTTATAGGTTTCAATTTGACCATCAGCTCCAATCTTTTTCTTAAAAATCCATTTGCATCCAATAGGGTTTATATCCTCTAGTGCATCCACCAAAGTCCATACTTTGTTGGTGTGCATGGATTCCATTTCGGATTGCATGGCAGCCAGCCATTTGTAAGAGTCCTTACTTTTGACTACTTCCGTATAGGTCAGAGGTTCATCATTTTCAATGACTTGGGCTTCATTGTTCTCAATAATGAAACCATATCTCACAGGTGTATTTCGTACTCTTTTAGACCTACGGATAGGAGTTATGTGTTCTGGTTCTTTTATATGATTATATGGTTGAGAAATTTTTATTTATTTTTCTTGAACTTCACTAAGTTCAATATTTCTGCCACTACCCTTTTCTAGGATAAATTTTTTTTCCATGAAAATGGCATGCCTACTTACAAATACCTTTTATTCAGTAGGATGGTAGAATAAATATCCTATACTATTTCTAGGATATCCTATAAATAGACATCTCTCTGATCTAGCATCAAGTTTATATCTAGAATTTCTTTTGACATATGTTGGACAACCCCATATCTTAAGATACTTAAGATTAGGTTTCTTACTTCTCCATATATCGTATGGAGTACTAAATACAGATTTAGAAGGTACTCTATTCAAGATGTAAATTGCAATCTCTAAGGCATGACCCCAGAAGAAAATAGATAAATTAGTGAAGCACATCATGGATCGTACCATATCTAATAAGGTATGATTTTTTCTTTTGGCTACCCTATTTAATTGCGGTGTATAAGGAGGTGTCCATTCAGAGAGAATCCCTTTAACTTTAAGATAGTCAAGAAACTCACTAGATAAGTATTCTCCTCCCTGATCAGATCGAAGAATTTTTATACATTGTCCAGTTTGTTTTTTGACCATACATTAATACTCTTTAAATTTATCAAAGGCTTTTGATTTGTGTTTCATAAGATACACATATCGAAATCTAGATAAATCATCGGTGAATGTAATAAAATAAGAGTGTCCTCCTCTGGCTTGAGTTATCATAGGACCACAAACATCTGTATGTACAAATCCTAATAACTTTTTTGTCCTTTCTCTATGTCCACTAAATGGAATCTTGGTCATTTTATCCATGAGGCATGATTCATAAGTTCCCAATGATTCATAATCAAAAGGATCAAAGAACTTTTCTTTGTATAACTTGTTAATCCTAATCTCACTAATATGACCTAATTGATAATGACAAAGTAAAGTATTATTTATGTCATCTCTCTTACATTTTTCATTTTTATCAATATGAAATATATTATCATCCAAACATAGAGTCAACAAACCATTGCTAAATATGCCAAAATAAATATTTTCATTAGAATATTTGATCGAGCAACCTTCGCTCGTTACATTAAGACTATAACCTTGTTTTAATAACAAGGATATAGATATAATATTTCTAATGATCTTAGGCATATAATAATAATTTGTAAGCTCTAAGATCTTTTTCATAAGATAACTTCAATATATTTGTCTCTACAGCTTCTGCTTGGATAGACTCTCCTCCAGCACCATAGAGCTTGAAGTCACCTTTCTTCAAACTCTTAATTTTCTATAGCCCCTACAAAGATTTGCAAATATGAAAACCACAGTCGGTATCTAATACCCAAAAATTTAAAATAAAAAAATTTAATGATAATATATTATGTATCTCATACATACCTTTTGGTGCATTATTTGCACCAGACTTCACGGTTGCAAGGTAAGCCTTGCAATTCCTCTTCCAATGACTTGCTTTGCCATAGCGAAAATAGGTCATCTATCTGGAGATCTTCTTCCCCTTTTTCTTCTTATTTATACCATTTTTAGGGTTCAACCTTCTCTTTGAACACTTTTTGCCTGCCTTCTTCTTGGAGATCCCATCCATAAGAAAAAGAGGAGCCTTATCTTTCTTGATATGACTTTCTGCTGTCTTAAGCATATTTAATAGCTCAGGCAAGGAAGAATTCAGTTTGTTCATGTGATAGTTCACCACAAACTAAGAAAATGATTCTGAGAGTGATTGCAGGATCAAATCCTAACTTAACTTCCCATCCAAACAAAACCTAATTGACTTAATCGAGTGATTAGGTCAATTACCATCAAAATATGATTTTGTATAGATGTTCCTTTTATCATTCTTGCATGAAATAATTACTTAGATATCTCATATCTAGCAGTCCTACTATGCTCTCCATAAAGCTCTTTTAGATTAAGCAATATGGATTGAGTGTCCATGCTATCATGCTGCCTCTGTAATTCATTATTCATAGAGACAAGTATGATGCATTTGATAGTATGGGAATCATTTTGCCACATCTTGTATGTGGACTTATCTTCATCTGTGGCATCATTTTCTAATGGGTTAGGATCAGGGGTGTCAAGAATATAGGAGAGTTTTTCTTGACTGAGTACTATTTTAAGGTTTCTCAACCAGTCAACATAATTTTGACCAGTCAATTTATTTGAATCCAAAATTGAACGTAATGAAAGTGAAGAAGCCATTTTAATCTACGTAATAAAGAACAATATATAAGCAAACAATTCATGATGACAAACATAATTAAATTAGGATTTTAATTTAATTATGTCTCCTACTAAAAAATCATAACCCTCTTATTGATTTTCTTAGGGAGAATAAGATCCTAATTCCTTATAAAAAGTCTTGTAGTTGCACAACAAACCTGTTATAAGTTCAAAGGTAGGAAACTCTTTTCAATTACATTTTATGCAACTCTCAAAAAACTTTTGCCTCTAAAACATTAATAGCCTTGTGTTAGCATAACAAACTTTAATGTTTTAGTTTAAGTAGAATCCTTTATTTCTATACAGTCAAAAATGAAATATAACTACTTTTATGGTTACACAACAAAGTAGTATATTCAAAATACTGTAAGTATCTAAATGCACAAGATTAATATTACATCTTTCCCCATGATAGATCTTGTGGTTACACAATAGAACTAATATGGTTCTGGACATAATAAGAAACTAGTATGAAGGAAGGCCTTAATGTAGTGAATATAATATTAAGCATTCTAATCTAGAATTAAATTAATCAAATCGACCAGGTAAATGGGAGTCCCCTCGTTGCTTTCTTTAGACACCAATAAATTGGTCAGGTCAGACAACGGAATCAATTAAAAAATCATGTTCTTTTTACCAATCATGAACCATTTTTTCTAGACACCGATTGATCAATTAGACATCCTGACTGATTCAGCTATAGATTAATTACACTACAACTTAATATAATTTTTTTTTTATAAAGAGATTTAAATGATTTTGATACATATTGATTTAAAACAAACTAAATGCATAATAGCATTAATTATGATAAAATTTATATATATCTATTAACATGTATAATTATTCTAGGACAACCATCATTATATAGTGAATACTTTTTCACTATATTAGGGCAACCTTTATGGAATAATATATACAACATAATCTTATTATGATAAGAAAAAGAATATGATCTCATCATATAAATAAAAACATGCTAAAAAATATTATATCATATTTTTCATTTGTGCCATTATACAATAAGCAAAGCATTATATGATTTAACCTAATAAGGCTTGCTCTGATACCACCAATGGGAATGGTGTATAGGGCGGAAGCATTGATTTCAAAGCAAAAATATGAAATCAAATAAACCAAACCCAAACCCAAGGACTACCTTATTAGTAATTAAATCATATAATATGCATTTATAATATAAAAGAAAGTATTAGAACATACCTCTTATCGCTAAACCCTAAATTATCCCTGATCGTCGGTAGTAGTCTGTCAGGGGTTCCACCAGGTGCCCACATGTTCACCCTCCAACATTGATCCATATAGAAACTTGATCAAGACACCAGCACCTCTAATTTATATAATCATAGTTCTAATAATAAGAACTTTAATTAAAAGGGCATGACCTTCTTTAGCCTTTATAATACCTTCCTTGCCTCTCTATATCTATCTTTCTTTTTCTTTATCTTCTTAATTTTCTTTCTTAATCTCTTAGTCTTACGATGACTACTTATCCTTATAATGACAAGGTCTAGACAAGAGAAAGAAAGAAAGAAAATTGGATAAAAAGAAGCTCTTGTAAGAAAGAAAGATAATGTTCACTTTTTCTCGGACTCTTGGTGTGCACCCTTATTTATAATGTACGTAGGGGTGCCATCTAAAATTCTCACACCCTTCCCACATCAATATCTCATGCACCATCATCAAATCTCATACCCATCTAAATTTTGTGCCATTTAAAATTACATAGACTTAGTCCAAGAAGTGCCTTAAAATAGGACTCTTCAGACTAATTCTACGTAGTTTTTCTACGAAGAGTCGTGATGCATAAATATATATGCCATAATTCAAAGGTTTGGATCAGATTAGATGGCCAACTAATGGCCCTTAAAGGGATGCCCATTAAGCAAGAAGGTGTGGAGATATACTTTGAATAGTCAAAGTCCCAAGAGGCATCAACAAGGAGTGGACGGCATGGAGTCCAAGGCGGCAAAGACTCTTGGGCGACAAAACATATTGGGTAAAAACATTAAAGAAAAAGGAGTATTTCATCTATAGAAGGACTCTTCTGTGCCCCATAATAGATGTCCATGCCAATTCAAAAAATATTTATGCAACAAAACAAATGGAAAAAGTCAAAGAAGATAGGCACCAACTAATTTCATGTGCCAAAAATCCTTTGCGCATGAAATACTTTCCACACCCAAGAAGAGACTCTCTGACATGTGGAATTCTGGTATGTGGCACCCAATCAGAAGCCCAATCAGTCTAGATTAATCCAATTCAAGACCAAATCCTATTTGGCTCAAATCGTACCTTAATTAGCCTAAATCGAAAGCTGATTCGAATCCAATTCGAATCTAGGTGCTAGGGTTTGCTACATATGCTAGCATGTTTATCTTGCAAACATGGTCTAATCCTATTAGACCCTTAATCAATTCTCTTTGTGTGTGACCCATTGGGTTTCACATCTAACCAGTAGTGAGTTTGGGTGTGTTTTGACCTAATCTGGTTAGAACTCAACCAAACCGATTTAGGTCAAAACTAGCCAACCCAATTTGACTTAATTTAGAATGCTTTCTAATTTAATAATCAAATTAAAATTTTAATTTGATCAAACCCACAAGACATGATTGACTGTCTAGCAACGTATCATGACTACCCAAAGATGTAAAATTTTGATGGAAATACCAAAAATATCCTTCAGTGAAAATTACCATGCAACTAGATCCTTCGATCTTCCTGCATCCTGAATATGACTCTGGGTATGGAAATATGTCAATCCCAATATCATATTCATTTCTCTTTCAATCTTATGATAATGATTCATTTAATGAAATATTAGAAATCATTTCTAATTTTCATCATGCTTTGATCAAAGTCTTCCTGAATCATTATTTGTTTGAAGCAAGTAGGATGCTATTTCCTCTTACCAGGAGTGATCGATTCCATGTTAACCTACTCACAAACTTCATATATATAATCTACCATATCCAGATCATCCCATACATAACTAAGTCATGAATGAGTATGAACCAAAATATGGATTTATATATATAAGATTCTATGGTAGTTTCAGGTCAAAGGATTACATGCACAAATTCCACTATGAGAACCATCTATTGACATGTAGATAAGACTCCATTAGATATTCTCGATTTGGATCAATTCAGTGAACTCATTCTCTAATGAGCACCCACATTCTTGTATTAGTGTCATACACAAGTTATAGTGAGATCAATAACCCTCTCAATCGAGCATACAAAGAATGTGCTAGTCTTACCGAAAAAATATTGATCCCTAACTCAATGTCCCATCGACTAGGAATATTTAAATTAGAGTTTTAAGATTTTAGGTCTTACTGATATGATCTCATCATAATCCTAAAATCATAGTCCTAATTTATAGGGTTCATCATAATCTTAAATAAATAATAAGACACTGCATATGATGAAATAAATGCCTTTACATATTTTATTAAAATATGTCATTACATGAGTTTGGAAGATAAAAAACAAATAGCCCAAAAATAAATTGACTTGAGGGCATATTGCTTTCAATGATGAAGTCCATAGGACTATTTAGAATTGATAAAAAGAAGATTTATCATTTAGTCCTAAAAATTGTTCATGACCAAATAATATGTTGCTACCCAGGATGACATTGTTTATTGAGTTTAGGTCATTGTGTGCCATATGGGTTGGTTGTCCTCATAATCAAAGAGTGTGAAGACACAGGTATGGCATGTAGGTGAGATGTAGGGGTACAATAGCATGAGAACATGACCAACTCTAGAGCATCTACTATCAAGATTTGCTCCGATGGGATATGAGTATAAGTGTCCCTCCTGTGAGCTCAGAAGTGGCACTCCCAAGTCTTGAAATTATGAGAAGAAAGGTCATGGAAAGATAGGAGCAAGCTAGAGAAATGATCAGTCTAAATAAGTGTGGTACAAGAACTTTGTTGGCTCACTCTGAGACTGGGTTGGCTAAGTTGAAAACTGGGCTGGCTTAGTCTCAGACTGGATTGGCTATGTCTCATAAATAATTTAGATATAAAGTAGTATTTTTGGGACAGCTGGCATGGTATATAACTAGGTCGGCTCAGTCTGAACCAATTGTAGGTTAGCCAGCTCCATCTTAGATGGAGCCAGCTCAGTGTGGTGGGATTAGTTTTATGTATGTGGATTATTTAGGTTGGAAAAATTTTTCTATGAGCTTTGGGACTGACCCTATTTTAAAGTATTTAATTTGAAAATAGGTCAAGGATTGTAACATGCTAAAATTACACTAAATAAAGCTCTTTTCTCCTAGGAAACTCTTCTTCTTCTTCTTCTTTTTCTCTATTCCTTAAATTCGTTGATCATGCTTCCACATAAATCTCTAGGAGAAGTTCATTCCTTTTTATTGGCTAATCACCAGTAGCCACATCGGTCCATGTGAGGAGATCTTATTTTCCCAACAATTAGTATCAGAGTGGTGTTGCAAGGAAGAAAGGAAGACACCTAGGATTTTTATATCCAAGATCTGTTGCACCAAGTTTTACTTTAAAATCTTCTTATTTTCTTCGTGGTTATCTTTAGACTGAAGTGGAGAGTTGTTACACAGAGAAAAGGTGATAGAGAAGGTTGAAAGGAGGATCTAGGGCCAATAGATCTTCATTGAAGGGTAGTGTTGCCGGTATTTGATTATAATAGGATGTTAGGATTTTGTTCTTGATTTGATTATAATTATAGGATTAAGTAGACTCAAGTTGGATTTTGAGAAGTTAGCAACAAGAAAAACTTTACCTTATGGCAGCAAAGGATAAAGAACTTGTTGGTTCAGTGGAGGATCTACAAGGTCTTGATAAGAGAAAAGCTAGAAAAGATCAGTGCTGAGGATTGAAAAGAGTTGGAAGAAATTACTTTTAACATAATCAGAATGTGCTTGGCCAATCAAGTGTTGTTTGAGGTTTGTACAGAGATGACAGCAAAGGGGGTCTTTGGACGAGATTGAAAAACACATACATAGAGAAGAATATGATCAATAAGCTATGGTTAAAGAAACAACTTTATAGTCTAAGGATGCCCGAAGGTAGTGATCTTAGTGCACATATCCAGAGGTTCAATCAGGTGTGTTTTGAGGTGATGAGTTTGGATGTGAAGATCGATGAGGAAGATCGAGGATTGCTGCTACTATATTCTCTTCTAGGTTCTTATGATGGTCTCATAATAACTTTAGTTTACAGGAATAAGATCCTTGAGGTTGTTGGTATGCTTAGATCAAATGAGCAAAGAAAGAAGATCTGCAAGGGAGAACCTAAGTCAGAGATCTTGGTAATGAATAAAAGATAGGAAAGATCAATAGAGAAGGCAAAGGAGAAATACAAGGATGGATCAAAGTCTCAAGTTTAGAAGAAGATATTGAAGTGCAGCAAATGTCATCAGCCTAGATACTCGAGAAGAAATTATCCCCTTTTGAGATCAGAAAAAGGAAAGGTCAGCAAGAGTGATGATACAGCTTTGGTGAGTAGTGGAGAAGACCTACTAGTTGTATTAGATGGATCCATAAAGTACGATACTGAAGAAAAAATTCTATTTTCTGGTATAGGATCGTTCAGATCTAATTAGATCTAAAGGAATATTTCAAAAAAAATTCCTCAGATCATAATCAGATCTGAGACATCTTGAATCTGATCCATTAAGATCTAATATTAAGATCAAAAATAAAATTAAATCTAATTTAATTTCATACCTTATATTTGGATAATCAAATTATCTTGTGATCATTTTGATCTATCCTGAGGTTCTAAAAGGAGCCACGCAAGCACCTGACCTCTACCAATATCCACTTGGATAGGATCTGAAGGTCTTCTTCTTCTGAATCTACTCTTTAAAAATTAGATCTAAATCTGATTTTGATGTTCTTCAAAACTCTTTTGAAGAGGCAGCAGTCATCTCTTTCAGTAGTGCTATCTTCTTCCTGATCTGGGCGCCTTTCTTCCTCGGATTGCACTTGAACCTATGGACAACTCCTTGGGCGTGGAGAGGAGAGAGAGAGAATTAGAAGATGGCATAGAATATATGTTGGCAGCCTTATAGTGTAGAGAATGAAAGAAGCACATAAACCCTAGGTGCAGACAGGGTTTAAATAGATCCTACTGCACCATGCAGTGCCACATAATCCAGGCAAATCAGAGGCCTTCATTCAATCAGACCTAAATCTGATTGGTGGGATGATGTCATCTGATCCAATCAGATGAGAGGCCCTTTGAAATCCACATAGGTGGCACCTAAACTGGATAAACTGAATCTATTTGGTGCCTAGGTATTTAAACCAATCAAAACCCCCTAAAGTCTCATCTATTTGGGACTCCATCTCTTATCCACATGGAGCGCACGCCTAGGATGGCATGCACCCTCTCTTGCACCTAGAATGGCATGCACCCTCTCTCTTACATCATTTAGTAGGGAGAGAAGAGCCCCAGATGCTCTCCTATGGGTGCATGACACATGGACCCATGTCCAGGTGTCCAAGGTCAATAGTTGACCTATGTCCAAAAATAGGAATTAGCAGGTGATGAGAATTAGTAGGTGTTATCTTAAATCCATCTAATAAATTAAAATAATTTTTTCTAATTTGGACAAGCTCTAGTCAGACTAAGACAAGGTTCTAGAGTGAGCCCAAACAAATTTTGCTCAGTTGAGACGAACCTAAGTGATTACAAAAAGAAGAATGTTAGGCTCAATCGTGTGCTAGAACGATTTCCTTGAACCTAATCGGATCTAATCCAAATTAATTAATCTTGGTTAGTCCAATTAATGACATCCAGATCCAAACCCTTATTTGTGTGATCCAATTAGGTTCAATTCTTATGGTAATGAGATATGTCGCGATCTCTATCATCGACATCATCAAAACACCTTTCGATGGATCAAAACTTTTCTAGTTCATACAATTAGAATGATTGATCATCTAAATCATTCTAATTGCTCTCAAAATCCATCAGTGATATCTAGCAGTATATGGTGGCAACCTATCAGAATTGAAAGTGAACCTCTCAGTGCAGCTACCTGTGTGATTGGGTTCTTCTATCTTGAGCCCCGACTGGATTAGGGTTAAGGTGAACTCGTCAAACCCAATATCAGTCATATAAATTAATCATTCTATTCGAATCCTATGTGAAACCCTAATAGAAACACTTTCTATCTTATTCACACTACCATGTCCTTGGGCTTATGGACTCAATCTCATGATTATCATAGAGCGACTCCTCATTTACCGCGATAGATAGATCCCCTATTGGTGTAATCCAATTCCTATAATGAACATGCTATGACCAATATACACCTCAGGATTCCGAATGGCTAGAAGATCGAGTAATAGTGTAGTCAAACTATAACACCCTCAAAGTGAACTATCGATACACCTCAAGTCAAAGAACCAGACATACCACTACACAATCGAGTCAGTCATCGATAAGAAGGTAAACTTCCTTATGACTACTCGAGGTGGTCAAGCTCAATGCTCTCATTTTCTAACAAATACCTATACTCTCGCTTTGGTGTCTCCACATCGTAGACTCAAGATGCATCTATCCTAAAAAAATGATCATACACCAACCTTCCAGATTGATCACCATCTTTGTGATAATCCTACGATCGGGAGCAGTTTATGAGTTAATTATGAAAATTCATGTCTTAAATTTTCAACTCTTGAAAATATGAACTGTCATTACCATTAACTCAAAGGATGTGTCACAGACACTTTAAATACATACTATGATAGAAAATAATTTTTTTATTAATTTATAATCAAAATTATAAAATTGCCCTTGGAAGTGTATTACAAGTATTAGCCAATCTAGCTTCTAGGGCACACATCTAACAAACTCTCACTTGACCTAAAGCCAATTGGCTACAAATCTAAGTTCCATCTTTTCAAGGTGGGCTTCGATTTTCTATTGGCACATTGGCTTTATCAATGGGTCAGCCACATTATCTGCAGTGTTGACTCTCTTGACCTCGACGTATCCCTTCTCAAGATAATCGCGGATGGGGTGATATCACCGCTCGATATGCTTGGATTTTTGGTGAGACCTCACCTCCTTAGCTAGGGCTATGGCGCTATTATTGTCATAGTATAAAGGGATGACATCTGATAGCATCACTCCTAGCTCTACGGTGAATTTCTTGTACCAGAATGCCTTCTTTGCAGCCTCCGATGCAGCGATGTACTCTGCTTCCATGATGAAATCTGTTATCACAGTTTGCTTGGAACTCTTCCAGCTGATAGCACCACCATTGCATACAAACAAACTTTCAGATGTTGACTTTCGATCATTTATATCGGACACAAAATTTGAGTCTGTATATCCATGGACCTAGAGTTCTCCATTACCAAAGACTAGAAACATATCCTTAGTCCTTCTTACGTACTTAAGGATACATTTCATAAATGTCCGATACTCTTTGCCTAAATTTGACTGATATCTGCTCGTAACACTCACAGCATGGGTAATATCAGATCGTGTACACTGAAGGAAAATCCTGATTTCCCGATCCAGGTTCATTCAGATCTGATCAGATCAAGAGATATATTTCAAAATTTTTTCTCTTTGATCTGTATCAGATCTGGGATGTTTCAAATCTAATTCTTATTATTTTAATAAATAAAATAAAATAAGGATAAATTAAATCAAATTTAATTTACCAGATTTGGGTAATCCTATTATCCTGTTGATGATCCTATTTGCAGTGGAAGGTTCTGGATCTAGCCACGTAAGTGTCTGGCCTCTATCGGTATCCACTCAGATTGGATCTAGAGATCCTCTTCTTTTCTATCATATCTCCAAAAATCAGATTTGGATCTGATCTGGAGGATCTTCAAAACTCCTTTTGAAGATCAGCAGTCGTCCTTTGCAGCAGTGCAGCTTTCTTGCTTTTGATCTCCTTTCTTTGATCTGGATCGCACCAACCAAGCTTCAAAACTATTTTGGACGTGGAAAGGAGAGGGAGAAGAAGCTTTGGCATGGAGGAGGAGAGAAGAAAAAGCCTTGGGCGTGGGGAATTCTGATTACTCTTTGAGTTGGGTATAGGATCTTATTTATAGACTAACTGTGATCCAACTCCTCTTCTTCCCAACCAATCACAACCCTTTGTGAAATCAGATCTAAATCTGATTGGTGGAAATAGAGTCCCCTGGATTCTTCCTTAGAGGGTGCCTAAGACCAATCAAACTGGATTCTTAGAAGAACTCTAATTGGAATCCAAAAGGGAGGTGGAGTCCTTGTCCAACAAGGACTCCAGGGCGCCTCCAACTTGGGCGCACGCCTAGGGTGGCGTGCACCCTTCTCCTTGCCAAGTTCTAGTAGGGGGACAGGCCCCCACCAGCTCTCCAATAGGTGTGTGACATGTGGTCAAAAGTCAAAGTGTCAATGGTCAATGTTTGACCAGTCAAAGGTAGACTTTTGACCAAAGTCAAAGAACAAGAAATGGCAGGTGACCAAAAATGGCAGGTAATGTCTTACAAAATAAGACAACCTTTTCTGACTTGGACAACCTCCAGTCAAACCATATGAAGGCCTCTAATTGAGCTCAAACTCTTTTGGCTCAGACAGGACAACTTATTTATGATAGTAAAAGAAGAACGTTAGGTTCAATCGAGTGCTAGCACGATTTTCTTGAACCTAATTGAATCTCATTCAGATCAATTGAACTAGACTAGTTCAATTGATGATCACCAGATTCAAACCCTTATTTGTGTGACCCAATTAGGTTCAGTTCTGTATGATAATGGGATATGTCATGATCTCTATCATCGACATCATCGAAACTCCTTTCGATAGATCAGAACTCTTCTGATTCGAATAGTTAGAATGATCGATCATCTAAATCATTCTAATTGCTCCCAAAATCCACCAGTGACACCTAGTAGTATATGGTGGCAACCCATCAGAGCTGAATGCGAACCTCTTAGTGCAGCTACCTATGTGATTAAGTTCTTCTATCTTGAGCCCCGATCAGATTAGGGTTAAGGTAAACTCGTCAAACCCTAGTCTCTGTCATATGATGTAATCATTCGATTCGAGTCCGATGTGAAAATCTAAATAGAAACTCTTTCTATTATTTCACTCTGCCATGGCCATGGAATTCTTAGACTTGATTCTCATGATTATCATAGGGCTGCTCCTCTACCACTGAGGTAGATAGATTCCATCTTGATGCCATCCAGTTCCTACAATGAACATGCTATAGCCAATATACACCTCAGGGTTCCGTATGGCTAGGAGACTGAGTAATGGTGTAGTCAAACTATAACACCCTCAAGGTGAACTACCGATGCACCTCAGGTCAAAGAACCAGACACACTACTGCAGCATCGAGTCAGTCATTGACGAGAAGGTAGACTCCCTAATGACTACTCGAGGTGGTCACGCTCAGTGCCCTCATTCTCTAATGAGTACCTGTACTCTCGCTCTGGTGTCTCCACACCGTAGACTCAAGACTCATCTACTAAAGAGAAGCGATTGTACACCAACCTTCCGGATCAATCACCATCCTCGTGATGATCCTATGGTCGGGAGCATTTTATGAGTTAACAATGATTATTCATGTCTTAAATTTTCAACTCTTGAAAATATGAATTATCATTACCATTAACTCAAAGGATGTATCACAGACACTAAATATATATATGTGATAGAAAGTAACCCATTTTATTGATATTAGTCAAAATTATAATTTTGCCCCTTAGAAGTGTATTACAAGTGTCAGCCAATTCTAGCTTCTAGGGCACATATATCTAACAATCTCTCACTTGTCCTAAAGCCAATTGGCTATAAGTCTAAGTTCCATCTTCTCAAGGTGGGCTTCGAACTTCTGCTGGCCCAACGGCTTTGTAAGTGGGTCTGCCACATTATCTATGGAGTTGACTCTCTTGACCTCGACGTAACCCTTCTCGAGGTAATCGTGGATGAGGTGGTATCGCCGCTCAATGTGCTTGGATTTCTGGTGAGACCTCGGCTCCTTAGCAAGGGCTATGGCACCATTGTTGTCGCAGTATAGAGGAATGGCATCTGATGGCATTACTCCGATTTCTGTAGCAAACTTCTTATACCAGAATGCTTCCTTCATAGCTTCTGATGCAGCGATATATTCTGCTTCCATGGTGGAATCTTATATCACCATTTGCTTGGAACTCTTCCAGCTGACAGCACCACCATTGCACACAAATAGACTCTCAGATGTCGACTTTTGATCATCTATATCTAACATGAATTTTGAGTCTATGTATTCCTGGACTTGGAGTTCTCCGTTATCAAAGACCAGTATCATATCCTTAGTTCTTCTCAAGTACTTAAGGATACATTTCACAGAAGTCCAGTATTCTTCACCTAGATTTGACTGATATCTGCTTGTGACACTCACAGCATGAGCTATATCAGGTAGTGTACGTAGCATGGCATACATTAGGCTTCCTATTGCAGAAGCATAAGTGATCTTGCTCACACATTCTATTTCCTCAGGTGTGCTAGGGCACATCTTCTTGGAAAGATGAATACCATGTCTGAAGGGTATCAATCCCCTCTTAGAGTTTTCCATACTAAACCTCTTTAGTACTTTCTCTATGTATATCTTCTGTGAAAGTCCTAGCATCCTATTCAGTCTATCCCTATAGACCTTAATTCCTAGAATAAAGGATGCTTCACCTAGGTCTTTCATGGAGAATTCCTTGGACAAACATAATTTGACTGTTGTCATCATGGGAACATCATTCCCAATAAGGAGGATGTCATCCACATACAATACGAGGAAGACAACAGCACTCCCACTGACCCTTTTGAAAACACACGATTTCTCTTCATTTTTGATGAAACCAAACTTTTTGATCACATCATTAAAACGAGTGTTCCAGCTCCGAGATACTTGCTTAAGTCCATATATGGACCTTTGCAGCTTGCAAACCTTATGATCAGTATCACTGGATGTGAAACCTAGCAACTGTTCCATATAGATATCTTCCTCAAGATATCCATTTAGGAATGTCATTTTCACATCCATTTGCCATATTTCATAATCGAAATAGGCTGCAATGATAAGCAATGTGCGGATGGATTTTAGCATAGCCACTAGGGAAAAGGTATCTTGATAGTCAATGCCTTCACGTTGACTATAATCTTTTGCCACTAGTCTAGCCTTGAATGTCTCCACATTCCCATCTGCACCAATCTTTCTCTTGAAGATCCATTTACACCCAATAGGTACTATACCTTCTAGGTGGATCTACCAAGGTCCAAACTTAGTTTGAGTGCATCGAGTCAATTTCTGACTGCATTGCCTCTAGCCATTTCTCGAAGTCGATATCTGATATCGCCTCATTGTAGGTTTTGGGATCATCACCATGAGCACCATTACCTACGAGGAACATTTCCTCTACTTCCTCTGAAACAATACCTAAGTATCTCTCAGGGGGACGAAAAACTCTTTTCGATCTACGAGGTGGAGGAGGTAGTGTTCTTATTGGCTCAACCTGATTTGGTTCCAATTGGTCCTTAGCTCATTCCACTTGTGAGACTTTCTCATCAAGCTTGATCTATTTTCCAATGCCGCTATCTTGAATAAACTATTTTTCAAGAAATATGGCATGTCGACTCACAATCACATTGTGGTCTTCTGGAATGTAGAAATAGTATCCTAATGACTCTTTAGGATATCCTATGAATCGAGCTCTAAAGGACCTAAACTCTAACTTGTCCGCTTGTTGTCTTTTGACATGAGCCTGGACAACCCCAAATTCTGAGATGACTCAAACTTGATTTCTTACCGTGCCATATCTCATACGGTGTGGTAGGAACGATTTTAGAGGGAACCCTATTCAGTAGATAGATTGAAGTTAATAATGAGTGTCCCCAAAGGAAATCAGGGAGGTCTGTGAAGCTCATCATGGATCGAACCATATCCAATAGGGTCTGATTTCTCCATTCTGAAACTCCGTTGAGTTGAGGTATTCCTGGTGGAGTCCATTGAGAGACTATGCCATTTTCCTTGAGATAGTCTAGGAATTCTCGGCTAAGGTATTCACCTCCTCGATCTGATCGAAGAACCTTAATGGGTTTTCCAGTTTGTTTTTCTACTTCATGTCTGAATTCTTTGAACTTTTCAAAAGCTTCAGACTTGTGTCTCATAAGATACACATACCCATACCTAGACAGATCATCGATAAAGATAATGAAGTAGACAAAATTGCCTCTAGCCGGCACATCAAATGGGCCGCACACATCAGTATGTACTAGGGCAAGGAGATCTGTGGCCCTCTCCCCATGTCCAACAAAAGGGAGTTTGGTCATTTTGCCTTGAAGGTAGGATTCGCAAGTTGGATATGACTCGAAAGTCAATGGACTCAATAGCCCATTTTTCTCCAATTTGTTGATCCTATCTTCTGCTATATGACCTAATCTCAGGTGCCATAGATATCTGTCGTTTGGACTATCCCTAGGTCGTTTGGCATTCACGTTTTGCTCGATAGTTAGAATAGGTACATCAATATGTAGCTGATAAAGACCATTAATAAAGAAACCATTTGCAATTTTATTTCTTTCATAAAGAATGTTACAATGGTCCTTAAAGAAGGTAATCACATAGCCTTCTTGTGCTAAGCATGAAATAGAAATCAAATTCCTGCTAGCTGCAGGCACATAATAACAGTCTTTCAAAACTAAGTCTAAACCAAATGGTAATCGAAGAGGGTATGTTCCCACGGCTACTACAGCAACTCTTGCTCCATTACCGATGCGTAGGATCATGTCTCCATCCCTCAGCCTCCTGCTATCCTCAAGATCCTGCATGGAAGTGCACAGATGAGCACTAGAACCAGAGTCAAGCACCCAACTGGATGCAGAAGAAATCATAAGGTTAGACTCAATAACGAGCATACCTCCAGAAGGACCTTCCTTCTTGTTCTTCAGGGTGGCCAGGTAAGTAGGGCAGTTCCGCTTCCAATGGCCGTCGCTGTTGCAATGGAAACACTTTCCTTTGACAGCGGCTTTCATCTTCGGTTCTGCCTTCTTCTTCTTTGTTCCTTCCATCTTTCTGCTTTTTCGCAGACTTCTTTTTCTTTCCATAAGACTTTCTTTTGGAAGAAGTCCATTCCATAGCAAGAACTGAGCCTTTAGAACCTTTCATAGAAAGCTCAGCGGTAACCAGCATATTCATTAATTCGGCCAAGGAATTTTGAAGTTTATGCATGTGGTAATTCATGATGAATTGCCCATATGCATCAGTCAAGGATTGCAGAATAATATCATTCTGCAGGTCCAAGTCTAACTTCACACCGAGCTTCTCAAGCTCTTCCATGTCCTTGATCATTGTCAGACAGTGATCTTGGACTGACTGCCCATCACGCATCTTAGCCTTAAAAAGTCATTTCGTGACTTGATATTTGGCTGCGCGACTCTGTTCACCAAACATCTCCTATAGGTGAGCCAACATTTGGCGAGCAGTCCTGATATCCTCATGTTGGCGCTGGAGCTCATCAGACATCGAGCCCAACATGTAATATCTGGCCTTATTATCTTCGTCTATCCATTTTTCCAGAGATGCTCTCTGTTCAATGGATGGACGGGCTGGTAAGGTGGGAGGGTCCTGATCCAAAACATGTGTTAACTTCTCTGAACCCAAAATAATTTTGTAGTTCCTGAGCCAATCTTTATAATTGGGTCCAGTCAGTCTATGTGTGTCCAGGATACGTGCCAATGGGTTGGACGCAGACATTTTCCTGTAGAGAGTCAAAGATTCTAGTTAGATACTGTAATTTTGACTTGACCAATTTATTTAAGGAATTTTATTTTTAAACAAATTAGCTTCCCACTATTTTCTTCGGATCCCTACACTCCCTCTGTAGAGATGCGAAAATCTCCGCGATTAATGATTTCTAGTGGGTGGTGCGGTCTCACCAACTGACTCATCACCTCACCTAACAGTTATTGGTGATGGGTTAGCCAATGAGTGAACAACTCTTGTTCAATGATTCTCTAATCATGGTGCACCCAAACTTGGTCTCTAATTCATGAATCTCACCGTATCCGGAATATTGATCCACTCCTTAGTTAAGTCAGACCCACCATTTGCATAGACTGGGTTCCTAATTGAGTCTCTCACCGTATCCGAAATATTGAGCCCAACTCATCCTCCAGCCCATAGCATCCAATGCCTAATAGACATGGTTGCATCTTCCCGGTGCAACTGAGCCACTGTATCCAGTCGAGAACAATCAACCCCGGGAAGGGCCCGCACATCTACAATGGTGGAAGACCTCAGACTTAATCTTTTCTTAGGGAGAATTGATTCAGGTCTCATTAAACTAGACTTGGCATAGTCATAACAATTATGACTAACCTAGTGGCATGGGTTAGCTCGGATTATTGACCACCTCAGATCAGAACTGTGTCAACAGATATGGCCAGGTAAGTGAGATCGGTGGAAGGAATATGCCATTAACTCGTACAAGAATGCATTCAGGTCGAGTAGCTTCCAATTAAAAACCAGTCGGTCGTATGTGCCAAACTTACCTTAGACACCAAATTGTTGAGTCAGAACCAATTGGGTTAGCCTATAATCCAGACTCTAACCTCTGAGCCTAATTAGGTCTTGCTTGATCATGACTCGATCTTGACCCAGACTTAATCCTATTAGGCTGGTCAATTTAAGCATTGTTGATCCCATCTAACCAACTCTTGATTCGGTTTGATCAACCGCTTAGACCTAATTGAGCTACCCAAGCCCGAACCCAGTATTATGAATATGTCTTAGATCTGAAATTCTCAATTTTAGACCTAATTAACATTCCATAATCTTAATTTTTAATTAAGTAGGGTTCATAAACAAAATATGCACAATAAATCCTAGGGTTTCAGGATCTAGGGTTTTGCAGAAAGTAAGTTTTGAATTTTTTATTAAGGATGAACATGCAGCATCCCTACACATCATAAGAACACCCCATCGAATGGGAAGAGAGGGCCTTTAAACCCTTCTTTTTTCTTATAATTGGACGGTCAAGAGGAATGCCTCAATCAGGAACATTCAATACTATAAAATAGTATCAGATCTATATCATATATCTCATATACAAAATAGATCTAATTATGACATATTGTGCATACATCTCATGTATCAATTTTTGCATATTTTTAGATCTAAATTATCTCATAATAATCTAAAATATTATATTTAAATAGATCTAATCAAAATAAATTCTAATCTAGATAATTATGTAGAACTATTCTACAACTAGTCTAGACATGCATCAATCATATCTCATATGATGTTTAAAATTAAATAATTTTTATTTACTATTTTTAGATGTTATTATAACACTTATAATATTAGAAAATATTAAATAAAAGGATCTAAAATATGATTTAATCAGATTAAATCAAAAACATGCAAGACTATTCTATAGAACTATTCTATTCTAGAACTAGTCATGCATATCTTCTAATCTTAGATCCAAATCATTTAATTTTAATTTTTTCTAATTTTAGATCTGATCACATCTCATGTGACATCTAAAATCAATTATTTTTTAATTAAAATAAATTTAAAATTAGATCTAAACACTTTTAGAACCATGGCTCTGATACCAGTTGAAGGGAAATCCTGATTTTTCGATCCAGGTTCGTTCAGATCTGATCAAATCAAGAGATATATTTCAAAAATTTTCTCTTTGATCTATATCAGATCTAGGATGTTTTAGATCTGATTCTTATTATTTTAATAAATAAAATAAAATAAAGATAAATTAAATCAAATTTAATTTACCTGATTTGGGTAATCCTATTATCCTATTGATGATCTTGTTTGCAATGGAAGGTTCTGGATCTAGCCACGTAAGCGTCTGGCCTCTACCGGTATCCACTCAGGTTGGATCTGGAGATCCTCTTCTTCTCTATCACATCTCCAAAAATTAGATTTGGATCTGATCTGGAGGATCTTCAAAACTCCTTTTGAAGATCAGCAGTCATCCTTTGCAGCAGTGCAGCCTTCTTGCTTTTGATCTCCTTTCTTTGATCTGGATCGCACCAACCAAGCTCCAAAACTATTTTGGATGTGGAAAGGAGAGGGAGAAGAAGCTTTGGCATGGAGGAGGAGAGGAGAAAAAGCCTTGGGCGTGGGAATTCTGATTACTCTTTGAGTTGGGTACAGGGTCTTATTTATAGACTAACTGTGATCCAACTCCTCTTCTTCCCAACCAATCACAACCCTTTGTGAAATCAGATCTAAATCTGATTGGTGGGAATAGAGTCCCCTGGATTCCTCCTTAGAGGGTGCCTAAGACCAGTCAAACTGGATTCTTAGAAGAACTCTAATTGGAATCCAAAAGGGAGGTGGAGTCCTTATCCAACAAGGACTCCAGGGTGCCTCCAACTTGGGCGCACGCCTAGGGTGGCGTGCACCCTCCTCCTTGCCAGGTTCTGGTAGGGGGACAGGCCCCCACCAGCTCTCCAATAGGTGCATGACATGTGGTCAAAAGTCAAAGTGTCAATGGTCAACATTTGACCAGTCAAAGGTAGACTTTTAACCAAAGTCAAAGAACAAGAAATGGCAGGTGACCAAAAATGGCAGGTAATGTCTTACAAAATAAGACAACCTTTTCTGACTTGGATAACCTCCAGTCAAACCATATGAAGGCCTCTAATTGAGCTCAAACTCTTTTGGCTCAGACAGGACAACTTATTTATGATAGTAAAAGAAGAACGTTAGGTTCAATCGAGTGCTAGCACGATTTCTTGAACCTAATTGAATCTCATTCAGATCAATTGAACTAGATCAGTTCAATTGATGATCACCAGATTCAAACCCTTGTTTGTGTGACCCAGTTAGGTTTAGTTCTGTATGGTAATAGGATATGTCATGATCTCTATCATCGACATCATCGAAACTCCTTTCGATGGATCAGAACTCTTCTGATTCGAACAGCTAGAATGATCGATCATCTAAATCATTCTAATTGCTCCCAAAATCCACCAGTGACACCTAGCAGTATATGGTGGCAACCCATCAGAGCTGAATGCAAACCTCTTGGTGCAGCTACCTGTGTGATTAAGTTCTTCTATCTTGAGCCCCGATCAGATTAGGGTTAAGGTAAACTCGTCAAACCCTAGTCTCTGTCATATGATGTAATCATTCGATTCGAGTCCGATGTGAAAATCTAAATAGAAACTCTTTCTATTATTTCACTCTGCCATGGCCATGGACTTCTAGACTTGATTCTCATGATTATCATAGGGCTGCTCCTCTACCACCGAGGTAGATAGATTCCATCTTGATGCATCCAGTTCCTACAATGAACATGCTATAGCCAACATACACCTCAGGGTTCCATATGGCTAGGAGACCGAGTAATGGTGTAGTCAAACTATAACACCCTCAAGGTGAACTGCCAATGCACCTCAGGTCAAAGAACCAGACACACTACTGCAGCATCGAGTCAGTCATTGATGAGAAGGTAGACTCCCTAATGACTACTCGAGGTGGTCACGCTCAGTGCCCTCGTTCTCTAACGAGTACCTATACTCTCGCTTCGGTGTCTCCACATCGTAGACTCAAGACTCATCTACTAATGAGAAGCGATTGTACACCAACCTTCGGATCAATTCACCATCCTCGTGATGAAATCTCTCTCTTTTTTTTTTT
>QRFJ01000930.1:213388-395330 GCA_006176705.1 Cocos nucifera | reverse complement strand
AGGCTAACAGCACTTCTACTTGCACATGCACACTAATGAAGCACCGCAGGTGTTTGATTATAAGGCTAAATTGAGGATTCAATTATCACTAAAAATTGATGGTTTATATATACTTCAATTAAAGAAACTTGAATTTAAGGAAAGAGCTACCTGCTTTCTAAAATAAAATTTTTAAAAAAAAAAGTGCAAAAAACAGAGTATATGTGGATTGCCCTAAACTAGAATTTTGCACCTTAAATATAGAAGTTCACATCAAATGGTGAAGGGAAGGCCAGGATGCTCAGCACAATTTAAAAAAAAAAAAAAAAAAAAAAAAAAAAAAGAAAAAGAAAAAAGAAGAAGCAGTGTGAAAGCTACCTTAATTCATGCACTTAACTTAGGAGTATATAAAACTAACCAAAATAGGTGATAAAAAGAAGATTCATTTGCCCTTTGAATCAACACCCAAATGCTAAGTTAGTATTCACGACACAAAGTGCTGAAAATCTTTAGATGAACTCTAAGAAAGTTTCTGATTAATCTACCGTGAAATTTACTTCTGAAACTCAATACTTAGTTAGTGATACTGTCTAAACTTTTGATCTTAAATTCTAGATTTATTTTTGTGAAGGAAGATCTCAACAAAATATGGTAATTGATCTAAACTAAATTCTTTCTTTACTCAAGGACGAGCAAAGCTTAAGTTGGGGGGTGTGATAAACATCATAAATTTATTAATAAAAGTATTAATTTATTAATTAATTATATTAATTTTTAAGAATTATTAATCAATTTATATATAATTTTTAAAAAATTCATATTTTAATTAATTAAAAAATTAATTAAAAAATAATAAAAATTAAAAAAATAAAATTTTTATTATCAATAGAAAGAGCTCATTTTTCTGATCACAACAAAATAAATTTTAAGTAAAATGGAGCTAAAATGAAAAAGATATGAATTTTTAAAAATATAAAATAAATAAAAATTAAATAAAAAAAGAAAACGGCTCAGCCGACTCCGCAAGCCGAGCCACCAAGCCAAGCCGAGCCATCAAGCTGACTCAGCCGTTGAAGCCATCAGTCGGTCCACGATCTAGGCGTGGACCGCCAGCTCAGCAAATTCCGGCGAATCAGAGATTGCCACGTGGTGGACCTAGACCCCTTAAGGGTCTACAGAAATTTATCGTGGCTCACAAGGGTAATTTAGCCTTTTCATCCGACAACAGCGGCGCTGATTGGTTGCGGTGTGCGGTGCGGCCGGTTCACGTGGTCCATGGGAACAGTAATTGCGCGATCGGATGGATGTGGTTGTTTGCGGTCAGGATCGGACGGCTGTGGTTGCTTCCAAATTTTATTCAGATACAAACATCACGCAGATCACCATCGGATGGTAGCACTTAATCCAGGCGATGATCTGACGGTCCAGAACACTGCCGACGGTGATCAAGACTCCCGAAGCACGATTTGCGGCCAGATTTCCTCGATCAAGCGCGATCCAATGGCCAGAATTTAATCCGACCCGATCTGAGCTTATCTGCATCCGATTTTGATGATTTTTGGACCGTTGGATTCCTATTAAATGGCTGGATTTTATCAGATTGATTAGAGTCATATCAGAGCTATTTTCATTCAAATTTTATCCAAATTTATTTGTATTTTGACGATTACAAAGGCATTAGTCCCATATTGCCTTTAGAAAAAATATCCAGCCCTCCTAGCTCTATAAAAAGGACCCCAGGCCACCAGAAATGACATCTCCGATCAAGGTGAAGCTTTGGTACAGGGTGAAGCCAGGCTATGGGTTAAAGGCTGCTTCGAAGCAACGGGTGCCGAGAAGAAGAGCCAAGCTTCTACACCATCTTTCTGCCAATGCCGATCCAAGATCAGAGATCAGGCTATTTTATTTTATTATCTTTTTTTTTAAATTTTATGTATTTAAATTCTAAAATTTTAGTTAATAAAAATTTTTATTTTTATATTTTAATTTCTTGCTTTTTTTATTACAATTTAATTTCTGCACTTTAAATTATTCCTTTGTAAGTAGATGCTAAGATCTAACTAGTAGATCTTAGTACCAAATTTAAATTCCTGCATCTTTTAATTTTTTTTTTCAATCTTTCGACTTCAGTTTTTATTTTAAAATACAAATTTTTTTTTTCTCAAAAAAATCAAAGATTTCAAATCTAAAAACACTACCTTCCCTATGGATTCGACCCGACTCACTACTATTTACGGATTTTCAATAATTTTAAGAAGTCGGATTAAACTGATAAACACGGTGTTTTAATGACAGCATCGCGTTCCTATCACTTACAAAATAAGATAACCTTTTCTGACTTGGACATCCTCCAGTCAGACCATATGAAGGCCTATGATTGAGCACAAACTCCTTTGGCTCAGACAGGATAATTTATTTATGATAGCAAAAGAAGAACGTTAGGTTCAATCGAGTGCTAGCACGATTTCCTTGAACCTAATTGAATCTCATTCAAATCAATTGAACTAGATAAGTTCAATTGATGATCACCAGATTCAAACTCTTGTTTGTGTGACCTAGTTAGTTTTAGTTCTGTATGGTAATGGGATATGTCATGATCTCTATCATCGACATCATCGAAACTCCTTTCGATAGATCAGAACTCTTCTGATTCGAACAGCTAGAATGATTGATCATCTAAATCATTCTAATTGCTCCCAAAATCCACCAGTGACACCTAGCAGTATATGGTGGCAACCCATCAGAGCTGAATGCGAACCTCTTGGTGCAGCTACCTGTTTGATTTAGTCCTTTTATCTTGAGCCCCGATCAGATTAAGGTTTAGGTGAACTCGTCAAACCCTAGTTTCTGTCTTATGATGTAATCATTCAATTTGAGTCCAATGTGAAAATCTAAATAGAAACTTTTTCTATTATTTCACTCTGCCATGGCCATGGGCTTCTGGACTTGATTCTCATGATTATCATAGGGCTGCTCCTCTACCACCGAGGTAGATAGATTCCATCTTGATGCCATCCAGTTCCTATAATGAATATGCTATAGCCAACATACACGTCAGGGTTCCATATGGCTAGGAGATCGAGTAATAGTGTAGTCAAACTATAACACCCTCAAGGTGAACTGCCGATGCACCTCAGGTCAAAGAACCAGACACACTGCTGCAGCATCGAGTCAGTCATTGACGAGAAGGTAGACTCCCTAATGACTACTCGAGGTGGTCACGCTCAGTGCCCTCATTCTCTAATGAGTACCTGTACTCTCGCTCCGATGTCTTCACACCATAGACTCAAGATTGATCTACTAAAGAGAAGCAATTGTACACCAATTTCCGGATCAATCATCATCCTCGTGATGATCCTATGATCAGAAGCAATTTATGAGTTAATAATGATTATTCATGTCTTAAATTTTCAACTCTTAAAAATATGAATTATCATTGCCATTAACTCAAAGGATGTATCACAGACACTAAATACACATATGTGATAGAAAATAACCCATTTATTGATTTTAGTAAAAATTACAATTTTGCCCCTAGAAGTGTATTACAAGTGTCAGCCAATTCTGGCTTTTAGGGCACATATATCTAACAGATACTGTGCTGAAGAGGTTCAACATGGATAATTCTAAAAAGAGCTATCTCTTGATAGGCAATGAAATTTTTTTCTCTAAGAAGAATTGTCCGACAACTCCTGAAGAGAGAGAACGTATGAGTAAAGTTCCATATGCTTCTACAGTTGGATCTATCATGTCCACCATGATATGTATGAGACTAGACGTGACATACTAGGAGTAGTGAGTAGATACTAGTCTGACCCAGAGAAAACCACTAGAAAGTGGTTAAAGCCATACATAAGTATTTGAGAAATACTAAGAACCAATGGTTGGTTTATGGTGAGTTAGATCTGAAACTTATGGGGTTTACAGACTCCAACTTTCAATCTGACTATGATGACAGTAAAAATGTATCGGGGTATATCTTTACTCCAAATGGTGGAGCCATCTGTTGAAAAAATTTCAAGCAGCAAACAACGACAGACTCTGTTTGCGACATAGAGTATATAGCAGGATCAGTTGCAGCAAAGAAAGCTATGTAGCTGAGGAAGTTCATCATCGAGCTTGGAGTAGCACCCTCCATTAATGGTCCAGTCCTACTCTATTGTGAAAGCACTGATGCTATAGCTTAAGCTAAGGAACCGAAGGCACACCAGCAGATAAAGCATATTTTGTGCCACTTCCATCTGGTCCATGAGATCGTAGATCATGATGACGTCAACCTTCAGAAGATCGATGGAAAGAAGAACCTAGTCGACCCCTTCACTAAAGCCCTAGCAATAAAGAAGTTTGACAATCGCAAATCAAAGATGGGTATTAGATACTATGCTGAGTGGCTTTAGGATAAGTTGATGTTCTTGAAAAATATTTCTCAGAGCCAATCATCAGCCTATTGATGGTTGAGCTACTTTATATTTATAATTAATTTATTAATAAATAAAATATATTTTTAGCATTTTTTATCATAAGTATTCATCTTCTAATGAACTCTATTATTGTGATGAAGTCCTTAGGACTATTTAGCTTCGATAAAGAGAGAATTTATCGATTAGTCCTTAAATTTGTTCACGACTAAATGATAGACTGTTAATTAGGACGACAGTATCTATCGACTATAGGTCGCTGTATGCCATATAGATTGGTTGTCCTCTTAACCAAGAAGTGTGTAGATACTGGTATGGCATACAGGTTAGACGTATGGGTACATCGTCATTGAACATGACCAACTCCAGAGCATTCTACTATTGAGAATGTCTTTGATGGGATATAGGTATAAGTGTTCCTTAGACTTGAGATCATCTAAGTGACTTACAAGCAACTCACTGTGCTTTGATACTTGACTAACTGAATTTCTAATTTAGTAATGAAAGAATTTTGGGCACAGTCAAGTACTTGCAAAGTTAGAGTGTGATCAAGATAGGATTGACCACTCCAAGAGTTGGACAAGAATGTATCACTGTATTTCAATATAGCAAAATCTTGGCTAGGATAATCCATCAGATGGATTTGATATTTTGAAATAAAATGTGGACAACCTGATCAGAGTTGGTAGTTGAGCTCTGAGGTATCCTATAAGCATTTTGATCAAGGAGATGAATTATTTGGAAACTATATCCGCATGGATTCTAAGGATGTTGTTCTATACATTCGACCTATCCGACCGTTCGGTACTATTGCTAGATGGTCACTTCGATTGGTATAAAAATCTATTCCTATACTATTAGCTTAGGTTTAGACCTATGATGTCAGACACATTAGAGCTCACGATCTGATTGGATGGTTGATCAATGATTAGGAATCGTTCTAGGGTTAAACAATCAATATGATTTGTGTTTAACCTAGTGCAAGTATTGTAGGAGGATTGATTAGCAATTAGATTGCTAATTGGCTTAATTTGATTAAGCCAGAGGGCTAAGATTAAGTCTAATAAATATGATTTAATTGGATTTTAATTAGACTTGATTGGATCAAGTTCAATTAGTTTATTGGATAAGCCAAGTGCAAGGAAGAACTAATCCTAGTCTAACTAGGACTCAGGTCAACCCAATTTTCTAATTTGATTAGAAAATAAAATTTAATTTAATTTAATTTAATTTAATTAAGTTCTTAAATTGGTTAGGGCCTTATTTAATTTGGTTGGTTTACTCTTATTTTTATTTGGTTAAAAGACCTTGTTTGACCAGGTCAAAATAGGAGTCCTAGTATGACTAGGACTCCCTATTCTTGCGCCACCTAATTCCTCATGCCCCACCCCTTCTCATGCCCCAAGCAATCTCATGCCTCCCTTCTCTCTTCCTTTTTCTCATATGGAAATTTGTTTGATGACCATGTCAAAAGGGGAGGTTGGTTTTGCTTTAGGATTCTATGAGATAGAATCCTAGTCAACCAAAAGACTTCCTTCCTTTCATGCCACCACCTCCCTATTTTCTCTCTTTCTCTCATGGAATTCTTTGGCATTTGTTGCACCCTCCCTTGCTGGTCCATGGTAGAAAAGTAAGGTGGGGTCGCCCAAGAGTTGGGCACCGCAACAACCTGCCATTTGGTGACTTTCCTATCTAGGTTTTTGATCAATCTTAAACTTTGCATATCTCTTTATTTAAAGAGATTTTTTTGCTAAAATTTTAATAAATTATAGATATTTGAGTGGTCTCTTGGGTGCAAGAAAATCAGAGAAAAATTCATCTGGGTCGTGAAAATCTCTTCCTTCTTTTTGTGAGCTTTTAAGAGATGTCTCGGCATCACAAATCTTGTTCCTTTTCTTCTGGTATTTTAGAGAGTTAATGTTTTGAAGAAGAAAGTATCAGATTGACCATTGAAGAGAGATCAACACAGCGGTAGCATACTATGTTGATTTTCTGCATCAGAATCTTTGATCGTATTTGTGGGCTCGTGTGGACCACTCTTAGAGGTCGGACGCATGTGTAGCTCGTGATTTTATCCTCAAGCTTGGATCAGCAAGTTAGAATGTCAAACTTGCTCAGATAACAGATTTGATCTATTAACTTCGTACTTGCATTTGATGTAGTGTAGATCTAGGTTGATGTGATCAACCTTTTTTTCTTCTTTATATTTTTAATTTCTAATTTAATATCATGCTTTGATCATGTAATAGATCTAAGATATAGGTATTTACATGTTTATTTAAATAAATATTTGATTAATTTAACTCTTCCACTGTCTGATCCTAAAAATGTTTCAAGATCTAACTCTGAAACCCTAGATCTGGTTTCTTCATACAGATGTGCGCTGATCGAACGATCAAGGATCTGACCGGATATGGATTAGGATATGGTCAAGCAAAGCCCAGTCCACCTATATATATATATATATATATCCTAACAAATCCAAGCTAGTGAGGTCAGATTTGGTCTCCCTGGAAGAAGACAAGAAAAATGGGTCTTTAGCAGAATATGAGGTGGATGGATCCTTGACCGAAGATGAAGTGGGATGTTCCTTATCTATAGATGAGGTGGAAGGATCCTCAGCTATGGATAAGGTGGAGTCCTCAGTTACAAATGAGGTGGAGGATGAAGGAAAACCTAGTTTTCCTATTGCAGGATCAATTTAATCTAATCAAATCGAAAATAAAATTTTTAAATTTTTTTTCTACAATATGATCAGATCCAAAAGTTCTTAGATTTGATTGAAATGATCTAATAGCAAAAGTAAAGATAAAACTAAAATCATAACATCTAATATTACTTGATCGGGTAATTGTTTACTCGCTATGATGATCTAACGAATGATCCAAGATTTTGATTGAGCTGCGCATGTGCCCGGCCTCTACCGAAGTCCACTCGAATCAGATTTGAATGCCCTCTCCTTTTGGATCTGATCTTCAAAGATCAAATTTGACGTCAATCTATTTTCCAACAATCTGATCTTTGGCAGCACCGCAAGTATCTCACGATGGTATCATCTTGATTCATTCTTCGCAACAGCAGCCTTCAACACTTGAATCTGATTTTGCCCAACCTATTTGGGCATGGAGAAGAGGGAGAGGATCAGAGAGGGAGGCATGGAGATGGATAAAGGGGAAGGGCTTTGCCATAAATTATTTTTCAATGCCAAACATCTTTGGCAAGAGGTTTATTTATAGACCTATGCACAACCCTGGAGTCCTAGAGCTTCAAGCAACTAGTTTGCTTAGAGCAGAAGGACTCCTATCTCAATTCCACACCCCTTCTAATTTTTTCTAGTAATTTGTTGCACAAAAATAACAGAAAAATGGCATGGAGAAAAGGGACGAAGGTTGAGTTGGCGCAAGGCACCATCTCCCTAGAGTTTGATCATATCAAACTCTTTGACCCATTCAAACTTCACAAGGATGGGATGACTCCTTTTTATCCATATGGGGCGCATGACAGAACGAAAGTGCATCCTCTAATCCACATAATTCCTAAGGGGGTGCATGCCCTTAGTAAATCTCCAGGGGGTGCATGCCCCTCTTCCTTACTTTCCTACAAAGAATGGTTCAAACTGACCCTTGTCCTGATGCCCCTTGCATGGATTTAGGACAAGCCCTGAACTTTTCAAGACAAGCCTTAATTTATCAGGACAAGACCCAGTCAGACTTGGACAAACCCATACAGGATTTTTAGATGAGTCGAATCGAATTTGACTCAGTCAAGACAAACTAGAAAGACTATAGAAGGAGAAAGTCAGGCTCAATCGTGTGCTCGCACGATTTTCTTGAAACTGACTGGATCTAATCCAAATCAATCAAACTATATTAGCCCAATTGATGACATCCAAATCAGAACCCTTATTTGTGTGATCTAGTTAGGTTCAATTCTATATGGTAATGAGATATGTTGCGATCTCCATCATCGACATCATTTAATATCTTTTGATGGACTAGAACTCTTTTAATTCATCCAATTAGAATTATCGATCATCAAGATAATTCTAATTGATCCTAAAATCCACTAGTGAAACCTAGCAGTATATGGTGGCAATCCATCAGAATTGAATATGAACCTCTTAGTGCAGCTACCTGTATGATTGGGTTCTTCTATCATAAGCTCCGATAGGATCGAGGTCAAGATGAACTCATCATACCTAACAACCGTTAAATGAATAAATCATTCGACTTGAGTCCAATGTAAAATCCTAATAGAAACTTCTTTCTATTAATTCACACAACTATGACCATAGGCTTAAGGACTCGATTTCATGATTATCATAGGACTACTCCTTGACCGAGGTTGATAGATCCTCTATTAGTGTGATCCAATTTCTACAATGAATATGCTATAGCCAACATACACCTTAGGATTCTGAATGGATAAGAGATCAAGTTATGGTGTAGTCAAACTATAACACACTCGAAGTGAACTACCGATGCACCTCAGGTTAATGAACTAGACACATAATTGCAGCATCAAACTAGTCATCGATGAGAAGGTAGACTCACTTATGACTATTTGAGGTGATCACACTCAGTGCCCTTATTCTAAATAAGTATCTATACTCTCGCTTCAGTGTCTCCACACCTTAGATTTAAGACTCTATTAGGATTTGATATCTCGAATTTGATCCACTGCAAGAGAAGAATCAGTATTTGGCTCAGATATGAGGTCGAGCTGGCTCGGGTTGAGATTAAGCTGGCTCGAACTAGCTCGGGTTGAGATTAAGCTGGCTCGAACTACAGTCGAGCTAGCCCTCTCAGGCAGACAAAAAGTAGGTGTTTGGATGAGATGCAGTTGAGCCAGCTCGACCTCTGATAAAGCCAGATTGATAGAGATAAATAGAATAGGATGGAGTTTTCTATTTGGATTTAGATTATGATTAATCAAAGGGCTCTACGAGAGTTGTGCATGGACTATAGGATCTAGCGGCCATGGAGGGCTGTTAGGAGAAAGGGCCCTATTATGACTTGTGATCTACGAGAGTTGAAAATATTCCTAGATTCCATCAAGATCATGTTTGACTCATAATAGGAGAAAGAGCCCTGTTAGGACTCCTGTGAACTACTGAGAAGAGAATTCTCATCCTATTTAAAGGCCTGAGGTGCTATGGAGCTAGATGTGTCACGTGTGGCATGAGAGGCACACAGAGAGGCTGAGGCAACTATCAAAAAAGCTTGGCAGAGCACCGAGTATCTGCAGCCTATAAGAGATAGAAGAAATAGGTGTATAGCATCCAGCATTATGGCCATGAGGGTAGAGCATTTTGTAGCTTCTAAGGATCTCCTTAGGATTCTAAGAGAACTTTTGTGAGGATAGCTTCTAGTTGAGAGAGATTTATGTACACTGAGTTGAGAGTGGGTGTTTTTCTCTTGTACTTATTTTTTTCTTTTATAGTGAAGCTTTGCATGTCCCATGGAGGCGAGCCTTTAGGCCGATCTACGTACATGATTGTTCTTGTTTTATTTTTCTTCTTTCTTCCTGCTGTAATAATCTAGTGCGAGATCCTCAATAAATTATATCAAAGGAGTTGATATCACCAACAAATTGGTATTAAAGCTAGGTGGTACCGAAGCACAGATTGCAGCAGTGGTTTTAAAGATTGAAGAATATTGAGAAGATAAGTGCAATCAAGATGGCGATCAACATGTTTGATGGAAAGGGCAATCTCTCCTTCTGGCAAACAAGGATAAAGAATGTCTGAAGGGAAATCCTGATTTTTCGGTCCAGGTTCGTCCAGATCTGATTAGATCAAGAGATATATTTCAAAAATTTTTTCTTGATCTCAATCAGATCTTGATATGTTTCAGATCTAATTCTTATTATTTTAATAAATAAAATAAAATAAGATAAATTAAATCAAATTTAATTTACCTGATTTGGGTAATCCTATTACCCTATAGATGATCCTGATTGCAGCGGAAGGTTCTGGATGTAAGCCACGCAAGCGCCTGGCCTCTACCGATATCCACTTGGGTTGGATCTGGAGATCCTCTTCTTCTCTATCATGCCTCCAAAAATTAGATCTGGATCTGATCTGGAGGATCTTCAAAACTCTTTTGAAGATCTGCAGTCGTCCTTTTGCAGTAGCGCAACCTTCTTGATTTTGATCGCCTTTCCTTGATCTGAATCGCACCAACCTAAGTCCAAAACACCTTTTGGATGTGGAGAGCAAGGGGAGAAGAAGCTATGGCATGGAGAAGGAGGGGAGAGGCAGCCTTGGGGTGTGTCTAATAGCATTCACTAAGACTTAGAATTAGGGTTGGGCGCAGGGTCTTATTTATAGACCTCTTGTGATCCAACTCCTCTTCCTCTCAACCAATCACAACCCTTTGTGAAATCAGATCTAAATCTGATTGGTTGGAATAGAGACCCCTGGATTCCTCCTTAGAGGGCGCCTAAGACCAGTCAAACTGGATTCTTAGTAGAACTCTGATTGGAATCCAAAAGGGAGGTGGAGTCCTTGTCCAACAAGGACTCCTAGGCGCCTCCTACTTGGGCTCACGCCACCCTTGGCATGCGCCCTTCTCCTTGCCAAGTTCTGGCAGGGGGACAGGCCCCCACCAGCTCTCCAATAGGTGCATGACATGTGGTCAAAAGTCAAAGGGTGAATGGTCAACGTTTGACCAGTCAAAGGTAGACTTTTGACCAAAGTCAAAGAACAAGAAATGGCAGGTGACCAAAAATGGTAGGTAATGTCTTACAAATAAGACAACCTATTCTGACTTGGACAACCTCCAGTCAGACCATATGAAGGCCTCTGATTGAGCACAAACTCCTTTGGCTCAGTCAGGATAACTTATTTGTGATAGTAAAAGAAGAACGTTAGGTTCAATCGAGTGCTAGCACGATTTTCTTGAACCTAATTGAATCTCATTCAGATCAATTGAACTAGATCAGTTCAATTGATGATCACCAGATTCAAACCCTTGTTTGTGTGATCCAGTTAGGTTCAGTTCTGTATGGTAATGGGATATGTCATGATCTCTATCATAGACATCATCGAAACTCCTTTCGATGGATCAGAACTCTTCTGATTCGAACAGCTAGAATGATCGATCATCTAAATCATTCTAATTGCTCCCAAAATCCACCAGTGACACCTAGCAGTATATGGTGGCAACCCATCAGAGCTGAATGCGAACCTCTTGGTGCAGCTACCTATGTGATTCAGTTCTTCTATCTTGAGCCCCGATCAGATTAGGGTTAAGGTGAACTCGTCAAACCCTAGTCTCTGTCATATGATGTAATCATTCGATTCGAGTCCAATGTGAAAATCTAAATAGAAACTCTTTCTATTATTTCACTCTACTATGGCCATGTATTTCTGGACTTGATTCTCATGATCATCATAGGGCTACTCCTCTACCACCGAGGTAGATAGATTCCATCTTGATGCAATCCAGTTCCTACAATGAACATGTCATAGCCAACATACACCTCAGGGTTCCATATGGCTAGGAGACCGAGTAATGGTGTAGTCAAACTATAACACCCTCAAGGTGAACTGCCGATGCATCTCAGGTCAAAGAACCAGACACACTACTGCAGCATCGAGTCAGTCATTGACGAGAAGGTAGACTTCCTAATGACTACTCGAGGTGGTCACGCTCAGTGCCCTCGTTCTCTAACGAGTATCTGTACTCTCGCTCCGGTGTCTCCACACCGTAGACTCAAGACTCATCTACTAAAGAGAAGCGATCGTACACCAACCTTCCGGATCAATCACCATCCTCGTGATGATCCTATGGTCGGGAGCTATTTATGAGTTAATAATGATTATTCATGTCTTAAATTTTCAACTCTTGAAAATATGAATTATCATTACCATTAACTCAAAGGATGTATCACAGACACTAAATACACATGTGTGATAGAAAATAACCCATTTCATTAATTATAGTCAAAATTATAATTTTGCCCCTAGAAGTGTATTATAAGTGTCAGCCAATTCTGGCTTCTAGGGCACATATATCTAACAATGTCCTCATCCAAGAGGGTTTGATCGATGCTCTCTTGTAAAAGGAGATGCTAGCCACCATGGAAGTGAAGGATTAGAAGCGGATCAAGATGTAGGTGGTGAGCACGATCTGCTTGTACCCAGCGAATGATGTTGTGATCCATGTACTTGATGAGACTTTTTCGACAGCACTGTGATTGAAGCTCGAGGAGTTGTATATGGCAAAGTTACTCACCAACACACTATTCCTTTGGAGGTAGTTCTACTAGTTGTGGATGGATGGATGTCAAAGCATGCAGAAGCATCTATCCAACTTTCAGAAGATTCTCACCGACCTTCTTAGCTTTGGTGAAAAAGTTGAGGAGAAGATCAGGGCATTGATCTTGCTAGCATTGCTTTTTTCTTCGTATGAGTTCTTGGTGACTGCTTTTCTTGTAGGCAAAAGAGCACCATCAAGATGGACAAAGTCACTGCAGTGATTCTTTCTAAAGCAAGATTCTCAGGAGGGAGAACCCAGTTTTGAGCTCAAATGGCGGCAGCTTAGCTTTGGCGATTTTTGGAGGAGCAGGAGGCAATAGACGAAGCAGGCAAAGAATCATTAGGAGGATGATTCAGATCCAAGATAAGGGATCATAGCAAGATCAAATACTATCCAATGTGCGATGAGTTGGGGCATCGAGTCAAGTATTGCCCATAACTCAAAGATTGGATGAGGGATGCTGTGGTGATGGCCAGTAGCAATACAAAAGGTAGTAATGATGTCCTTCTGATTACTGATGAGGTATCTATTTCTTCTTTCCAATGGATTATGGATTTTGCTTGTTTCCATCATGTATGTTATAGAGAGGAGATGTTTGACTTTCTAAAGATCAGTGAGGGCACTATATTCTTGCCAGATGGATCGAACTATGAGATCAAGGGCAGCAGGATGGTCAGCGTGAAGCTCCATGATGAAATAGTGAAGAAGTTGGGTAAGGTCTGATACATACCCAACTTTAAGAAGAATCTAATCTCACTGAGTAGACTGGATTCGACTGACTTCAGATGGAAAGTTGATGGAGGAATCCTGAAGGTCATGTACAACAGTAGGGTGGTGTTGAGAAAAAGAAAGTATGGAGGACATTACCTCATGACAGGGAGCCTAGTGCGAGGTGGAGCTCTAGGTGGAGATGGATCGGGCATGAGATGAGAGACTTGGGAGGACGACATGCGATGTCACAAGATGGGATTTCTATTGCCATAGAAGGCTATCCCGAGAAGGTCTCAGGTTAGGAGGATCATATCTATTGACGAAGGTGGGATCGAGCGGCCTGGCTTGACTCTCACATTTGTCCATCCATGATCAGCAGGCGATTGCCCTAGAACATGGGACGAGCAGATCCAAAAGCTCTCAAAGATAGGTAGACGTCGAATGTCGAGTCAAGATGGAGATTGTTAGGATTTGACACCTCAAATTCGACCTATAGCAAGAGAAGAATCAGTATCAACAAGCAGTCTAGCTGGCTCGCATATGGGATCAAATCAGCTTGGGCTGGAATCGAGCTGGCTCGAACCACAGTTGGGCCGATCCTCTCAGGCAGACAAGAAAGAAGGTGTTTGGGAAAGACGTAGTCGAGCCAGCTTGACCTCTGACATAGCCGGCTCGATGAAGGTAAATAGAATAGGATAGGGTTTTCTGTTTGGACTCAAATTATGATTAATCCAAGGAGTCTACGGGAGTTATGCATGGACCACAAGATCTAGCAGCTATGGAGGACTGTGGTTATGATGTAAAGGTTGGAAAATATTCCTAAGACTTCCATAAAGATTATGTTTGACTCATATTAGGAGAAAGAGTCCTGTTAGAACTTCTGTGAACCGCTGAGAAGAGGATTCTCATCCTATTTAAAGGACTGAGGTGCTATGGAGCAAGTGTGTGGCATGTGTGGCATGAAAGGTAAATAGAGAGGCTCAGGAAGCTGCCAAGAGGAGCTTAGCAGAGCACCGAGTACATGCGTAGCCCATGAGAGAGAGAAGTAATAGGTGTGTAGCATCTAGCACTGAGGCCCTGAGGGCAAAGAGCATCTTGTAGCTTCTGTGGGTCTTCTTGGAAATTCTGAGAGAGCTTTTATAAGGATAGCTTTTAGTTGAGAGAGATTTATATGCAGTAAGTTGAGAGTGGGTGTTCTCCTCTTGTATTTATTTTTCTTTTTTATAGTAGAGTTTTGCATGCACCATGTAGAGATGAGCCTTTAGGCTGATCCACATACCTGATTGTTCTTATTTTATTTTTCTTCTTTCTTCTTATCGCAATAATCTAGTATAAGATCCTCAATAACTGGTATCGGAGGAGTTGATATCACCAACAGACTCATCTATCCTAGGAAAGTGATCGTACATCAATCTTCTAGATCAGTCATCATCCTCGTGATGATCCTACGATTGAGAGTAATTCATGAGTTAATTATGATAACACATGTTTTAAATTTTCAACTCTTAAAAATATGCATTATCATAATCGTTAACTCAAAAAATGTATCACAGATACTTTAAATACATAATGTGATAGAAAATAACTCTTTATTAATTTTAGTTAAAATTATAAAAATGCCTCTAGAAATTATTTTATAAAGTATCGGTCAATCTAGCTTCTAGGGCACACATCTAACAAACTCCCACTTAATGTAAAGCCAATTGGCTATAAATCTAAGTCCCATCTTCTCAGGATAGGCTTCGATCTTCTATTGGCTCAACGACTTCGTTAATGGATTAGCCGCATTTTCTATGGTGTCGACTCTCTTGATCTTGATGTATCCTTTCTTGAGGCAATCATGGATAAAGTGATACCACCGCTCGTTGTACTTAGACTTTTGGTGAGACCTCGGCTCTTTAGCTAGGACTATGGTGTCATTATTATCATAGTATAGAGGGACAGCATCTGATGGCATCACTCCAAGCTTTGCGATGAACTTCTTGAACCAAAATGTCTCCTTCATAGCTTTCGAGATAGTGATATATTCTACTTCCATGATCGAGTCTACTTTCACCATCTGCTTGGAACTCTCCCAACTTACAACACCATAATTGCATAAGAACAAACTACCAAATGTCAACTTTTGATCATCTATATTAGTCATAAAGTCTAAGTCTGTATATCCATGGATCTGGAGTTCTCTATTACCAAAGATCAAAAATATATCCTTAATCCTTCTCAAGTACTTAAGGATACACATCATAGAAGTCTAGTGCTCTTCGCTCGACTGGTACTTGCTTGTGACACTCATAGCATAGGCGATCTTAGGTGGTATACATAGCATGGCGTACATGAGGCTTCCTATTGTCGAAGCATAAAGAATCTTGCTCATGCATTCAATCTCCTCAGATGTGTTGGGGCACATCTTTTTGGAGAGATGAATACCATGTCTGAAGGGTACTGGTCCCCTCTTGGAGTTTTTCATGTTGAACCTCTTCAGCACCTTCTTTATGTATATTTTCTATAAGAGACCTAGTATCCTATTCGGTCTATCTCTATAGACCTTAATCACCGAAATAAAGGATGCTTCTCATCGATCTTTCATAGAAAACTTTTTTGACAACCACACATTGACGGAGGTCAGCATGAGAATATCATTCCTAATTAAAAGGATGTCATCCACATACAATACGAGAAGACAACAGCACTCTCATTGATCTTTTTGAAAATATAGGGCTCCTCCTCATTTTTAATAAAATTAAATAATTTGATCACATCATTAAAATGAGCATTCCAGCTCCAAGATGCTTTTTAGTTCATATATGGACCTTTGCAACTTGCAGACCTTGTGATCACCATCATCGGATGTGAAACCAAGGGATTGTTTCATATAGATATCTTCCACAACATATCCATTTAAGAATGTCATTTTCACTTTCATCTACCATATTTTATAATCAATATAGGCTATAATTGCAAGCAACATGTGGATGGATTTAAGCTTGGTCACTGGCAAGAAGGTATCCTGATAGTCAGTGCCTTCGCACTGACTATACCCTTTTACCACTAGCATAGCCTTGAATATCTCCACATTCTCATCTACACCTATCTTTCTCTTGAAGATCCATTTATACCCAATAGATACTATACATTCAGGTGGATCTACCATGGTCCAGAATTGGTTCGAGTGCATTGAGTCAATTTCTGACTTTATTGCCTCTAGCCATTTCTCAGAATTGATATCTAATATCGTCTCATCATAGGTTTTGGGATCATCACCATGAACCCCATTTTTTATGAGAAATATTTTCTTTACATTCTCTGAAATAGTACCTAAGTACCTCTCAAGAGGATGGAAAATTCTACTTAATCTATGAGGTGGAGGAGGTAGTATATTGATTGTCTCAAACAAACTGAGTTCCATAGATTTCTTGGCTCGTTGCTCTATGGAGACTTTCTTCTCAAGCCTGATCTATCTTCCTATGCCACCATCTTGAACAAACTATTTTTCAAGAAAAATGGCATGTCAACTTACAATCATATTATGCTCTTCTCGAAGATAAAAATAATATCCTAATGACTCTTTAGGATATCCAATGAACCAAGCTCTAAAGGACCTAGACTCTAACTTGTCTGCCTGCTGTCTCTTAACATGGGCCAAACAATCCCAAATTCTGAGATGACTTACATTTGATTTCTAACCATGCCATATCTCATACGGTGTGGTGGTAACGATTTTAGATGGAACCCTATTTAATAAATAAATGGCTATCATTAAACTATATCCCCAAAGAAACTCAGAAAGTTCTGTCAACCTCATCATGGATCGGATCATATCTAATAAACTCTGGTTTTCCCATTCTAAAATTTCATTAGTTGAGGCATTCTAGGAGGAGTCCATTGTGAGACTATGCCATTATCCTTAAGATAGTCCAAAAATTTTTGACTAAGGTATTCACCTCCTCGATCTGATTGAAGAACCTTATTGAGCTTTCTTGGTTTGCTTTTCGACTTCATGTCTAAATTTCTTTAACTTTTCAAAGACTTCAGACTTGTGTTGCATTAGATACACGTACCCATACTGAGATAGATCATCGATAAAGATAATGAAATAGAAAAAATTTCCTCTAGTTGGCATATCAAATGGCTGCATATATCTATATGTACCAGGATAAGTAGGTCTGTGGCTCTTTCCCCATGTCCTACAAAAGGAAGCTTGGTCATTTTGCCTTGAAGGCATGACTCATAAATCAGATATGACTCAAGTTAATAGACCTAATAGTTTGGATTTCTCTGATTTGTTAATCCTGTCTTCAGCTATATGACCTAGCCTAAGGTGCCACAGATACCTTTCATTAATACTATCCCTAGGTCATTTTGTTCCTATGGCATTCACATTTTGTTTGACATTAAAAATAGAAATATCTACATGTAACTGATAAAGACCATTAATTAGGAAACCACTTGCAATTTTATTTTTTTCATAAAGAATTGAACCATAGTCCTTAAAGAAACTAATTACATAGTTCTCTTATGCTAAACATGAAACAAAAATCAAATTCCTGCTTGCAGCAGGCACAAAGTAACAATCTTTAAGAACTAAAACTAATCCAGATGCTAGTCAAAGAGGATAGGTTTCTACGGCCAGAACAGCAATTCTTGCTCTATTTTTGATGCATAGGATCATTTTGCCATCCCTTAGCCTCCTGCACTCCTTAAGACTCTACATAGAAGTACACAAGTGAGCACTATAACTAGAGTCAAGCACCCAACTAGATGCAAAAGAAATCATAAGGTTAGTCTCAATGATGAGCATACCTCTAGAAGGACCTACCTTCTTCTTGTTCTTCAGGCTGGCTAGGTATGAAGAACAGTTTTGCTTCAATAGCCATTGGTGTTGCAATGAAAATATTTTTCTTTATCCATAGCCTTCTTCTTCGATTCTCCCTTATTCTTCTTCTTCCCCTCAACCTTCTGCTTCTTTGCAGACTTCTTTTTTTTCCAAAAGACCTTTTGGAGGAAGTCTGTTCCACAGCAAGAATTAAGCCCTTTGAATCTTTCATAGTTTGCTCAGTAATGACCAGTATATTCATTAACTCAGCCATGGTGCATTGGAGCTTATTCATATGAAAGTTCATGATGAACTATCCATATGAATCAGTCAAGGACTGCAGGATCACATCAATCTGCAAGTCCTTATCCATGATGATATCGAGTTTCTCAAGCTCTTCTAGGTCCTTAATCATTGCTAGATATTGATCTTGGACCAACTATCCATCACGCATCTGTGTTTTAAAAAGTCTTCTTGAGACATGATAACGTGTTGCGCTACTCTATTCACCAAACAACTCTTGCAAGTGAGCCAACATTTAGTAAGCAGTCCTAATGTCTTCATGTTGGTGTTGCAACTCATCTAACATTGAGCCCAACATATAGTACCTGACTTTATTATCATCATCAGACCACTTCTCATGAGATGCTATCTAATCAGCGGTTGGACAGGCTGGTAGAGTAGAAAGTTCCTAGTCCAACACATAGGATAACTTTTCAAAACTTAAAATAATCTTCAAGTTTTGGAGCCAATCTTTGTAATTAGATCCGATCAGTCTATGGGTATCTCGCAATCGTGCTAGCGGTTTTGACGCAGATATTTTCGTGTAAAGAGTCAAAGTTTTTAGTTAGACTTATAATTTGACTTAACCAAATTATTTAGAGGTTTTATTTTTAAACTAATTTATGCTTCCACTATTTTCTCGAATCCTTACACTCCCTTAGCAGATATGCAAAAGTCTCCATGATTATTGACTTTCAGTGGGTGGTGTGGTCCCATCGACTATCTCACCACCTTATCTAATAGTTATTGGTGATGGGTCAATCAATGAGTGGACAACTTTTATCTAATATTTTTTCAAACATGGTGTGTAACACCCCACCCCTAAATCTGAGTGATGGTGCCACACCTCACCCTTATCTAAAAGTTAATAGGATTTCTAAACTATACATAAGCTAAACTATAATATCATTTAATCACTTGCTATCAAGTAATATGATCAATCTTTTAAAATCATAGTACAAGCATTTCTATTCTTCTCAATATCCAACAACATCTCTCAAGCTTTCATTTGTCAAACTTTGCTTAATACATATCATTAACAACAAGATACATTCATTTAAATTCAGCTGAAATATATATGATATACATCTCAAACTAAAAGTAACTCCCTCATAATCTATCATATACAATCCCAAAACACTGATACGGAAGTCCACTTATGCTGATATTGCACTGGTAAACTTCAATATGCTCAAAAAGAAAAATAAAAACCATATAATGAGACTAAAGTCCTAGTGAGCTGTTAGATGCGTGCCCAAGAAGCCAGATTGGCTAAACACTTGTAACACACTTCTAAAAATAATTTTATAATTTTGATTATAAATTAATAAAAAGATTATTTTCTATCATAGTATGTATTTAAAGTATCTGTGATATGTTCTTTGAGTTAATGGAATGATAATTTATATTTTTAAGAGTTAAAAATTTAAGACATGAATTTTCATAATTAACTCATAAATTGCTTTCGATCATAGGATCATCATGAGAATGGTGATCGATCCGAAAGGTTGGTGTACGATCACTTTCTTAGCATAGATGAGTCTTGAGTCTGTGGTCTGGAGACACCGGAGCAAGAGTACAGGTACTCATTAGAGAACAAGGACACTGAGCATGACCACCTCTAGCAGTCATAAGAAAGTCTACCTTCTCGTTGATGATTGGCTCGATGCTACAGTGGTGTATCTAGTTCTTTGATCTGAGGTGCATCGATAGTTCATCCTGAGGGTGTTATAGTTTGACTATACCATAACTTGATTTTCTAGCCATTCAGAATCCTGAGGTGTATGTTAGTTATAACATGTTCATTGTAGGAATTGGATTGCACCAATAAAAGATCTATCTACCTCAGTAAATGAGGAGTAGCTCTATAATGATCATGAAATTGAGTCCATATGCCCATGGCCATGGTAGTGTGAAGATGATAAAAAGAGTTTCTATTAGGATTTTATATCGGACTCAAATTGAATGATTAATTCATATGATGGATGTTGGGTATAACAAGTTCACCTTAACTCTAATCCTATATGGTTCAAGATAGAAGAATCCAATCACACAGGCAACTACTTCAAGAGATTCACTTTTGATTCTGATGGCTTTCCACCATATACTGCTCGGTGTCACTGATGGATTTTGGAAGCAATTAGAATGATCTTGATGATCGATCATTTTAATTATGTGAATTAAAAAAGTTATGATCCATCGAAAGGTATTTTGATGATGTCGATGATAGAGATCATGATATATTCCATTGCCATATGGAATTGGAATTATGTAAATTGAAAAAGTTCTGATGCATCGAAAGATATTTTGATGATGTCGATGATAGATCACGAAATATCCCATTACTATATGAAATTGAACCAAACTAGATCACACAAATAAGGATTTAGATCTAGATATCATCAATTGAGCTAATCTAGTTTGATTGATTTGGATTAGATCTAATTAGGTTCAAGAAAATCATGCTAGCACATGATTGAGCCTAATATTCTGCTTCTGTAATCATTCTGGTTCATCTCGGCTGAGCCAAATCTATTTGGACTTATTCAAGAATCTTGCCTTAGTCTGACTGGAGCTTGTCTAGATCAGAAAAGGATTATCCTAATTCATCAGATAAATTTAAGACAACACCTGCCAATTTCTATCACCTACTACTTTCTAGTTTTGGACATTGGTTAATAGTTGACCTTGGACACTTGGACATAGGGCCATGTTGCATGCACCCATTAGAGAGCACCTGGGGCTCTTGTCCCCTTGCTTAAAGAAAAAAGAGAGAGGGTGTAGACCATCCTAGGCATGTACCCCATGTGGATAAGATGGAGTCCCATATAGATGGGACTCCAGGGATGCTTGATAACTTTAAATCTTAGGCGCCAAACTCATTGGGTTTATCCAGTGTAGGCCCCACATTAGTGGATTTTTGAGGGACTCTTATCCAATATGATCAGACGACATCACTCCATCAATCAAATTTAGATCTAATTAAATAAAGGCTTTTGATTGGCCGAGATGATGTGGCATTGCATGGCGTAGCAGGGTCTATTTAGACCCTGTCTGTGCCTAGGGTTCTAAGTCCTTTGCTCATCCACCATGCCACAAGGCTGCCCACCTCTCTTCCATGCCTCCCTCTAATCTTCTCTCTCCCCTCTCCATGCCCAAAGAGTTGGGTGCAAGTCTAGTAAGAATCCATAGAGCATTGGTGCCCAAATCAAGAAGAAGGCTGCACTATTTCAAGAGATGACTGCTGCTTCTTCAAAAGAAGTTTTTAAGAACTTCAAGATTAGATCTAGATTTGATATTTGAAGTCTTGATTCAAAAAAAGAAGGCCTCTAGAACCTACTTGAGTGGACTCCAGTAGAGGCCAAGCATGTGCACGACTCGATCTAGAACCTCAGGAGCATCAGGATCATCATAGGATGATCAAATAATCCTAATCAGCTACATCATATGTTCCTTATTTAGATTTAATTTTTCTATTTAATATCAGATCACCTCAATTAGATCTAAAAATTTTTAGATCTACTTAGATCATAAAAACTTTTTTAGAAAAATCCACCTCAGATTTGAACGATCCTGTGGTGGAAAATAGAGATTTTTCTTCAACTGATATCAGAGCTGCATTAGCAGTTCTTTAGATCTATTTTAGATTTAATTTTAATTTAATTTATGATATGATATTAAAAAAATTTATATATCACATCAGATGTGATTAGATTTAAAATAAAAAAAATTGAAAATTAAATAATTTAGATCTATAGTGTATGAGATGCATGACTAGACTCGAAATAGAGTAGTTCTTTGTGTAGTCTAGTATAATCATGTTGTTAATTTGATTAATTATAATTTTAGATCTATATTATTTTTATTTTTTTAATATTATAAATATTATAATCAGATCTAAAAAATAAAAAATATAATTTTTAATTTTTAATTTATTCATATGAGATATGAAAGGTGCATACTTAGACTAATTGTAAAATAGTTCTAAGAACTATTTAGAATAGTTTTATTTTAATGTGATAAATTTAAATTCTATTTTTAAGATATTGTTGAGAATGTGTTTCAAAATTAATCATCAGCCTATTGATGGTTGGGGTATACATTTATAATTGTATATGAGTTATAAATTAATAAAAATTATTTTGGTATTTTTCATTATAAATTCTATTATCTTCTAATGAACTCTCATGTTGTGATGAAGTCCTTAGGATTATCTAGATTTGATAAAGAAGGATTTATCATTTAGTCCTTAAATAGTTCACAATCAAATGATACGTTGTTACTCATGATGATAACATTTATCGAGTATAGATCATTATGTGCCATATAGGTTGGTTGTCCTCATAACCAAGGAGTGTTGAGACACTAATATGGCATGCAAGTGAGATGTATGGGTACATCTGTACTGAACGTAACCAACTTTAGAGCTTTTCTTCTACCAAGATTAGCTCCGATGGAATATAGGTATAAGTGTCCCTCCGACTTGAGATTATCATGGTGACTTTCAAGCAACTCACTGTGCTTTGGTGCCAAACTACCTAAATTTTTAATTCAGTGATGGAAGGTTTTTGGATATAGTCAAGTACTTGAGGAGTCAGTACGTATATCAAGATGGGATTGACCACTTCTAGTTTTAGAAGTTGTGTTCAATTGTATTTTAATTTAGCAAAACCTTGGCCAAGGTAGTCTTAGTGAGAAGTCACGGGACTAATTGCTTTGAGACTCGATGTTGATATATTTTCTAAGGTTGACAGTCTAACCCTAAATCATCTATTACATAAAGAACATAGGGATGAATTATATGATAATCATATTCATGTAGGTTTTGAATATTATGATTATGATTATTCTACCTATCCGAATGTCGGGTACCATTGCTAGATGGTCACTTCGATTAGTATAAAAATTGGTTTCTATGCTGTCAGCTTAGGTTCGGACCCACGGAGTCACACACACTAGCGATTCCTATCTGATCTGATGGCTGGTGAAGAGTCCCCCTCGACTGAGACTCTATGGTCAAGAGTCTCACTAGACTGGAACTCTTCGACCAGGAGTCCTATTGGGTTGGGACACTGAGTCTCAAAGTCTAGGAGTTTGTGGTCAAGAGTCCCACCGGACTGGGACTCTTCGACCAAGAGTTTCATAGCTCTAGCACTCTGGGTTCTACATGTCTAGGACTCTATGATTGAGATTTGGGACTCTACAATCATTATTTTTACTTGTTTCAAACACCAAGATTTAGAGTCCCACTGGTTTGGGACTTTTTGATCAAGAATTTCATTTTGATGGGACTCTATTGTCCGGACACCCACCAGATTTGGACTCTACATTTATAAGATATTTTATTAATAATTTTATCACTAATTAACTAAATTTGATTAAGTAATTATTTTTGGATCATGTCCAATTGAATTGGGTTCAATTGGGTTTGACCCGATTAGGTCACGATTTGACCTAATCATCGAGGAGATTCGAACCCTAATTTGATCAGAGATTGAGCTTGATCAATTTTTGATTTTATTAAAATTTAATTAAGTTTAATTATGTTGGATTTAATCTAATCTAGTTGGAGCTAACTAATTTTGATTGGGTTGGTTCAATTGGTTGAAGTTTAAATTCAAAGATTAGTTTGACTAGTCATCTGTTCCCATGCGCCTCCTCATCCCTTCCTATGCCCATTTTTTCTACGAGAAAAGAGTTCTTGTATATTTTCCCATGCAAAAAAGAGTCACATGCCCTCCTTCTCTACACCCCTTATGGATAAGCTTTGGCTGTTATTGGTTTTAGTTTGAATGAGATTCAAACTTGCATAAGAAACAAACTCTACCTTATCCATGCACCACCTCACTTTTCTATGCCTCCTTTACTCCATGAGAAAAGGTTTCTCATGAAGTTTCTCCATGCACAAGGGAGGGTGCACACATTCCTTTCTCATGCCCAAAGTGAATAAGATCAATTAGTTTTGGTTTTAATTCTAAACAAGTTTGAATTTGAATCATAAACCAACTTGATCTCAACCTTCCATGCGTTGTAAACATAGAAAAGTGTTTCTTTAAATTGTGGATTTTTTTGGGCAAGTGACATCCAAAGAAAATGAGAGAAACTCAGTCTGTGAGACCCCTTCTACATGGAGAAAAATTCTAAAAATCTAAGAAAAGAGTTATAGAGAAAAAGGTGCGCAGGGTTTTGGGTGAGTGTGCTATCCTAGGGTTTTGACCTTGGGTTCTCGTGAGCCCACCAAGTTTTAGATAGAGCATCCTCTACCTCTCTACTTTGACTATAAACAATCTAGAGCATCTGTGAAGCCCGTAGATGAAGATCAAAATCGTTCGATCGAAAAAGCCCTTAAAAGACTTTGGTACCGAGCTAGCACTCGTGGGGAGCCGATCAGGATCAGGGGCCTCGTATGGATGATCCATGGAGGCTAGACATCTGTGTGGCTGCATCATGACTAGTGAACCTCCTCAATGATGATCAGATCACTGTGATCGAATATCCGTGCAAAGTATAGTGTTCAGAACATTTAGATGTAGTAAATAGTTTACTACACTATTTTAATTTTTTTGATCTGATATGTATGCATTTATGTCATGTTTAGATCCTTAGTGTAGATTTATTTTTTGATATGATTAATAATAAATTAATTATATTAATTAATTTTTTACTATATTTTAGCTATTTTTGAAAAAGTTTTCAAAAGTAGCACTATTAATCCTGCACTGGTTCGCATAAATTGGTATCAAAGCAAGGTTCACTAAACATAATATGCTTGCATATTTAGATTGATTATTTAGATTTAGTCTAAATATTTATCTAATAATCTAATTTATTAAATCTAAAAATTAAAATCAAGATCGCATGGACTGAAGATTGCCCTGCTATAGGGTTTACCTCCTATAACGAAAAGATTGTCCTGATACGTTGCTGATCTAAATCGTTAATCATAAAATCTTAGATTTGATCTAATATTTTTATTATCTAATTAAATTAAGCTTTAATATAATTTTTGATCATGAATGCATGTTTAGATTGGATTTAAAGTTTGATTCATGATGTAGTGTATATAGTTTCAGATTAAATCCTACAACTAGTGTTGTTTGTGAATTGAGCCGATTCAATTTTAAAGTGAGTCGACTCAATTGATGAATAATCCTAAGTTGTAAAGAATCTTTCAAAATTTTAAAAAATATTTTTGAAATGCGAACCCTAACCCTCAGCCCATAAACTTAATTAAAATTAAGTGAAATGATTTAGTGTCTAGAAATTATGAATTAAGACCCTAAGTCATTAATCATAAACTTTTGGGTTATTGAGTTAGATGAATTTGGTCCATAAATTAGGTTAGACATAAGGTTAGTTAAAGAATAGACTAAAATAGAGTAATTGATCAAATCTAATTAAATATTAATTTAGATTAGGTCAAGGACTCTATAGATTCAATTACAATAGTTGTAGTTGGTCAAGTCCATCCCTTTAACAAAGACCAAATAGACATGACTCATGGCTACGCGGTCGAACCCATAATTACTAGATTGGTCAAATTTAAACTAATAAATCGAATGGTGTCTAAGGTAAGTCTGGTAGTTTGACAAGTGGTTTTTAATTGGAAGCTACTCTCACTGATTCGATCTTTAACGAGTTAATGGCATATCCCTTCCGCTGATCTCACTTATCTGGTCATCTTAGTGAGTTAGATTTTGATTGAATCACTTCATGGTTTAGGCTCACCCATGTCAATTAGGTAAATCAGTCTAACTGATTTAGGTACTTCTAATGCCAGCATAGATTAGATCATTTTTTATCTAACTTGGTGAAGTCAATGGAAGGATGAAAATTGGCTCACTTTTTTTAAATAAGTTAACTAAATCCTCTAAAATTATTAGGTCCTTAAAAATAAAATAGTTATATAGATAACTATATCATAGCCTCCCATTAAGTTGAGTGATAATGGGTTCATTAATTTAATAATCACTAGAGGCCCAAAGGCCTGGTGCTTATTGATTAATGAAATTATCATTCATAAAATGATGATTTGGTTAAGTCTTTCTGATGGTGGTTAGGTTGGCCGACCAAAGTTGAGCCTCATCATTTATTGGTTAGATGATCAAGTGTAGTCCTATTAACGGTTGGACCTAACTGAATCTTTTCAGTAGAGGCCAAAGCCTACTGATTAGGTCTCCGAGTCAAAATTGATATTACTAGAAATTATTTAGTGAATCAATTAATTTTGAACCTATCCTTAGGTGCATATGGATTGACCAACCAAAGTTGGGCTCATGTGTAGTCTATGTGGATTTTAGTACCCACTAAGAAATTAAAGTAATTTCTCAAATTGGAGGTAGAGGCTACCAATTCGTATAAAATAGTGGAAGAACCTTTAGACTAAAGTATAAATTTTTAGGATAATTGATTCATATACTAATTAGGTTTGGTTTTTCTTATTGTGCAGAAATGGCCACTAACCTGTCGCTTTGATTATTGTTAGACAATGATAAATTAATGGGACCCAACTACGATAGCTAGTATCATAAGTTGAAAATCATTCTGGAGCATAAGTGGATCCTTTATGTCAAAACGGATCCAGCACCTGAGGAGCCAGCTTTGAATGCTAGAGGAATGGTCCAAGATAATTATCAAAAGTGGCTCAATGATCGTACCACCATTCGGTGTATAATGCTAGCGATAATGAATGACAAGTTCAGTCGCAAGTTTGAGAACACCCAGCCACATGAGATGCTACAAATGTTGAATGACTCTTTGGGCATGCCTGATGATGTTGAAAGGCATTAAACAAGTTGTGCAATTTTCAATGCTTAGATGAGGGATGGGGCCTCAGTCATCGATCATGTATTATACATGATTGAGATGATTGAGCGCCTTAGCAAGTTGGGCTTTCCCTTGCACGAGCAACTCGGTAAGTATGCGATCCTTAATTCCTTATCCAAGTCCTTCCTCCCCTTTCTAATTGATTTTAGAATGACAAAGCCTACAGTCAACTACCATGGCTTGTTGGGGTTGCTGTGAACTTTGAGAAGGATCACCAACTCCACAAGGAGATGATGAATGTAGTGGAAGGGTCTTCTTCTAGTCGTCGATCCTTTAAGAAAGGAAAGAAGAACAAGAAGAGCAAGAACAAGAAGGTGCAGCCAAATGCTAGGACAACTGCACAAGGTTGAACCCAAAAGTGCAAGCCCGACCAAAGCTAAGTAGAGTGCTTCTTCTGTAAGAAGCAGGGGCACTGAAAGAGAAACTGTCCTTTGTACATTACCTCCCTGGATCTGAATAGGCCAAGGATGAAGCAAGTGGTTGCTGGACAAGGTAATTATATAATAACACCTTATAATTTTTTCTTATTTGATTCTGCTGTCTAGGTATTAGATTCTGAAAGTCCTTATCATATTTGTAATTCTATGTAGGGCTTGTAGATTATTAGGAGATTTGATCAACATGAGAGGTTCATGAATATTGGAGATGGAAGACAAGTTCCAATTCTAGCTTTAGGAATCATGAACCTTGTAATCAATTCAAATAAAATTATTCTTAATGAATATCATTTTCGTCCAACTTTCTTATTGAATGGCATTTCTATAGGCCTTTTAGCCATGAATGGTTTTGAAATATTAATAAAAATTTTTTTTTGTAATGTCATTTTGAATGGTGTTATAATTTTTGTTGGGCAATTGAATATCTATGCCTGTTAACTTGGTTCAATCCTCTGGTAAACGCTCTAGAATTAGTGATGTGTTTGATGTCTACCTTTAGCATTGTAGGCTAGGTCATATTAACAAGAATAGAATTAACAGGTTAACTCAAGAAGGAATTCTTGAGGTTAGTGATTATGAATCACTTTCGATCTGTGAATCCTATCTTCTTGATAAGATGACCAAGTCACCTTTTATTGAGAAAGGTGAACGAGCTACTGAACTCCTGAGTCTAGTGCATTTAGATGTATGTGGATCCATGAGCTTAAATGCTAGAGGTGGATACTTCTACTTCATAACCTCTATTGATGACCTATCTACGTATGGGTACATCTATTTAATGAAGCATAAGTTGGAATCATTTGAAATATTCAAACTATTTTGGAATGAGGTAGAGAAGCAAACTAGAAAGAGTATTAAAACTCTTCGATCTAACCAAGGGGTGAGTACCTTTCTAATGAGTTTCTAACATATCTAGGAGAGAATAAAATTTTCTCCCAAAGGACTCCTCCTGGAATACCCCAATATAATGGTGTATCTAGAAGAAGGAATTGGACCCTATTGGACATAGTTCAATCCGTCATAAGGTTTACTGATTTGCCAATCTCCCTATGGGGATATGCGCTCGAGTCAGCTTGTTATATTCTAAATAGGATTTTGAGTAAATCTGTTAATAAAATACCTTATGAGATATGGATAGGATGTAAGCCAGTACTCTCACACCTTAGGATTTAGGGGTGTCTAGCTTATATCAAATATTTAATGATAGACAAGCTTGGACCTAGGTCTAATAAGTATAGTTTTGTAGGTTACCTAAAAAAAATCAAAGGGTATTACTTCTACCTTGCTGATGAGCAAAAAGTGTTTGTCAGTCTTAAGATAGTCTTTTTAGAAAAGGAGTTCCTTGGTGAAAGAACTAATGCCTCTAAAGTCGAACTTGATGAAGTACGATAGATGGAAGAATAGACACAAGTTGTTGAACCTGAGCTGGATCTAATTAGATCAGACCCAGAACCCATTATAGATGCAACTTTAAGGTGATCTGATAGAATACCACGTCAACTGGACATATACTATGATTTTTTGATCCAGGATGGGGATCCTATCGAACTCGATGAGAACGATCAGGATCCGATCACCTATATGGTTGCAATGTAGAGATTCAACTCTGAGAAATGGCTTGAGACCATGAAATTCGAAATAGAATCCATGAAGGTCAATGATGTATGGATATTGGTTGACCCACCTGAAGGGATAAAATCCATAAGGTGTAAGTGGATCTTCAAAAGAAAATGGAGCGCACATGGAAAGGTGGAGACCTATAAAGCCTAGCTGGTTGCCAAGGGGTATCATCAATGTTATGCTATTGACTATGATAAGATATTCTTTCCTATGGTAATGCTTAAATCTATTCAGATTATGCTTGCCATCGCTACCTATTTGGACTATAAAATCTGGTAGATAGATGTGAAAACGGCTTTCCTAAATGGAAAGCTGGATGATGAGGTGTATATGATATAGCTTGAAGGATTCACATCCATAGATGAGTCTAAGATGTATAGGCTTCAAAGGTTAATTTATGGATTGAAGCAGGCATCTCAGAGCTAGAACATACGATTTGATAGAACAATCAAAATGTATGACTTCATTAAGAATAAAGAAGAGCCTTGCATATACAAGTGGGCTACTGGTTCAGCAATAGTATTCCTAGTATTGTATGTTAATGACATTCTCTTAATCATGAATGATGTCCCTACATTATAATGAATAAAGATCTAGTTGTCATCACAATTCTTCATGAAAGATATGGGAGAAGCTTCCTATATCCTAAGGATGAAGATCTATAGAGATAGATCTAAAGATTGCTTGGATTGTCCCAATTTATGTACATTGACACTATGCCGAAATGGTTCGGTATAAAAAATTTCAAAAAAAACTATCTACCGATAAGCCATGAAATTTCTCTTTCAAAGAGGGATTGTCCAACAACACCTCTAGAAAGAGAGCATATGAGTAAAATACCATATGCTTTGTTAGTGGATTCTATAATATACGTCATGACATGTACATGACCAGATGTGGCATACTCAGTAGGGATAGTGAGTAGATACCAATCTGATCTAGGAAAGAACCACTGAAAGGTTGTTAAAACCATTTTGAAGTATTTGAGAAATACTAAGGATCAGTAGCTTGTATATGGTAAATCAGACTTGAAACTTGTGGGGTTCACAGACTCCAATTTTTAGTCTGATCATGATGATAGTAAGAGTTTGTCGGAATATATATTCACCCTTAATGGTGGAGCCGTCTGCTGGAAGAGTTCCAAATAACATACTATGGTCGATTCTATTTGAGAGCTAGAGTAGGTCGCTACATCATATGCTACCAAAGAAGTGATGTGGCTGAGGAAATTCATCACCGAGCTAAGAGTAGCACCCTTCCTTAATGGTCCAATTCTACTCTATTGCGATAGCTCTGGAGCCATTGCTTAGATGAAGGAACTGAAGACATACCAGCGATCGAAACATATTCTACGCCGCTACCACCTTGTCCGAGAGATTATGGATTGAGGTGACGTCGACCTTCAGAAGATTGACGAGAAGAAAAATATGGCCGACCCATTCACTAAATCTATTGCAGTGAAGGAGTTCAACGACTTCAAGTCAAAGATAGATCTTACATACTACACTAATTAGCTTTAGTTCAAGTGGAAGATTGTTGGGAATGTGTTTCAAAGTCAATCGTTTGTTTGTTGATGGTTGGGGTATACAATTGTAATTGTATATGAGTTATAAATTAATAAAAGTTATTTTTATATTTTTCATCATAAATTCTGTTATCTTCTAATAAACTTCTGTATTGTGATGAAGTTCTTAGGACTATCTAGATTCGACAAAGGAAAATTTATCATTTAGTCCTTAAATAGTTCACGACCAAATGATATGTTATTCCTCAGGACGATAATGTTTACCGAGTATAGGTCATTGTGTCCCATATAGATTGGTTGTCCTCGTAACCAAAGAGTGTTGGGACACTGATATGGCATGCAAGTGAGATGTATATGTACATCTGTACTGAACATGACCAACTCCAGAGCTTTTCTTCTATCAAGATTAGCTCCAATAGAATATGGGTATAAGTGTCCCTCTAACCTGAGATCATCATGGTGACTTCAAAGCAACTCACTATGCTTTGGTGCCAGACTACTTGAATTTTTAATTCAATGACTGAAGGTTTCTAGGTACAGTCAAGTACTTGAGGAGTCAGTACGTGTATCAAGATAGGATTGACCACTCCTGGTTTCAAGAGCCATGTTTGATTGTGTTTCAATTTAGCAAAACCTTCACCAGGATAGTCTTAGTGAGGAGTCACGGGACTAATTGCTTTGAGAAATGACATGGATGTATTTTCTAGGGTTGATAGTCTAACCTTGAATCATCTATTACACAAAAGATATAGGGATGAATTATACGGTAACCATATTCGCGTAGGTTCTGAATGTTGCGATTGCGACTATTCGACCTATCCAAATATTGGGTACCATTGCTAGATGGTCAATTTGATTAGTACAAAAATTAATTTTTATGCTATCGATTTAGGTTCAGACCTACGAAGTCACACACACTAGAGGTTCCTACCTGATCTGATGGCTGGTGAAGAGTTTCACTCAACAAGAACTCTATGGTCAGGAGTCTCACTGGACCGGGACTCTTCGACCGAGAGTCCTACTGGGTTAGGACACTGAGTCTCAATGTTTAGGAGTCTTTGGTCAAGAGTCCCACTAGGGTGAGACTCTTCTGTTGGAAAACATGTTCCAAAGTCAATCGTTAGCTTGTTGATTGTTGAGCTACATTATCTATAATTGATTCATTAATAAATAAAATATATTTTTGATATTTTTCATCATAAAGTATTCATGTTCTAATGAACTCCATTGTTGTGATGAAGTCCTTAGGACTATTTAGATTTGATAAAGATAGGATTTATCAATTAGTCCTTAAATTTGTTCACGATCAAATGATAAGCTGTTAATTAGGACGACAGCATCTATCAAGCATACGTCACTGTATGCCATGTAGGTTGGTTGTCCTCTTAACCAAGGAGTGTGGAGACACTGATATGGCATACAGGTGAGATGTATGGGTACAACATCATTAAACGTGATCAACTTCAGAGTATTTTACTGTCGAGAATATCTTTGATGGGATATAGGTATAAGTGTCCCTTAGACCTAAGATCACCTTAGTGACTTGCAAGCAACTCACTGTGCCTTGGTACTAGACTAACTAAATTTTTAATTTAGTAATGGAAGGCTTCTAGGCATAGTCATGTACTTGCAAAGTCAGTGTGTGATCAAGATGGAATTGACCACTCCAAGAGTTGGAGAAGAATGTATCACTGTATTTCAATATAGCAAAACCTTAGCCAGGATAATCCATCAGATGGATTTATCATTTTGAAATACAAAGTGGACAACCTGATCAGAGTTGACAGTTGAACTCTAAGGTATTCTATGAGTATTTTGGTTAAGAGGATGAATTATATTGAAACTATATCCGCATGGATTCTAAGGATGTTGTTCTATACATTCGACCTATCCGACCGTCGGGTACCATTGCTAGATGATCATTTTGATTGGTATAGAAATATATTTTTATGCTACCAACTTAAGTTCGGACCTATGAGATCACACACATTAGAGCTCACAATCTGATCAACTAGTTGATCAACGATTAAGAATCATTCTAGGATTAAATAATCAATACGAATGGTGTTTAACCTAGTGTAAGTATTGCAGGAGAATCAATTAGCAATTAGATTATTAATTAACTTAATTTGATAAAGCTAGAGGACTGAGATTAATTCTAATTAAATATAATTTAATTATATTTAGTTTGGGCTTGATTGGATTAAGTCCAATAACATTATTGGATAAGCCAAGTGCAAGGAAGAACTAGTCCTAATTCAATTAGAACTTGGGTTAAACCAATTTCTAATTTAATTAGAAATTAAATAAAAATTAAATTTTATTTAATTAGGTTCTTAATTGAATTAGGACCTATTTTAATTAGGTTAAATAGATTCTAATTTTATTTGGTCTAAAGATCAAGTTGGACCAAGTCAAATTGGAAGTCCTAGTGAGACTAGGACTTGTATCAACCCATTCTCTAATTTAATTAGAAATTAAATAAAAATTAAATTTTATTTAATTTGATTTAACTAAGGTCTTGGTTGGACTAAGACCAATTCTAATTGGATTAAAAAAATCTGATTTAATTTGGTTAAAAGATTTTGTTTGACCAAGTCAAATTGGAAGTCCTAGTATGACTAGGACTTCCCTAACCTTGCGCCACCTTAGCCCGCACCCCCCACGCCCACTTTTCTTTATTTTGTGCATGAGTTCTCCTCTCCCTGATGTTCATGCACACCCCTCTCTCCCTTCTTTTCTCATAAGGAAATTTGTTGGAAGACCAAGTCAAAAGGGGAGTTAGTTTTGCTTTAGGATTCTATGAGATAGAATCCTTGTTGACCAAAACTTCTCTCGCTTGTGTGCCGCCCCCTCTCCTATTTTTTCTTCACTATTTCTATGGTGAGAAACATCTTTTTTGTGTGCCCTCCCTTGCTGGTCCACAACAATAATTATGAAGGAGGCACCCAAGAGTTGGGCGTCCCTTTTCTTGCCCTGTTTGACCTTTCCTCGTCTAGTTTTTGACTTAGAGAAGGACTCTTCTTTTTCTATAAATTTTTGATGAATTTTGGCCTAATTTTTTTTATAAAATATAGAGATTTGGAAGAGGTTTGGGGTGTACAAAAATTAGAAGAAGAGGGTCCTTCGGCATGGGGGTTCTATAGGCACAAAACTAGATATCTAGGTGAGAGAAAAGAGAAGAAGAAGAGGGTCTTCTTTTATGACTGTTTTATTCTTTATCTCTCCTCCTTCTTTTGAGATTTTTCTAAGAGAGTATCAAATTAGAAAACTCTCCTCTTCCTTCTCATATTCTAGAGAGTCTATGTTTTGAAGAAGGGAGCATCGGATCGATCATCGAAGAAGGATCAATACGGTACTAGCATGCTGTACTGATTTTCTGCATTAGACTTCAGATTAGAGTTCGTAGGCTTGTGTGGATGACTCCTAGAGGCTGGATGCATGTGCAGCTTATGAATTCATCCTCAAGCTCTATTCAGTAAGTTAGAATGTCTAACTTGCAAAGGTAATAGATCTGATCTATTGAACTTTCGTACCTGCATTAGATGTAGTGTAGATCTAGGTTGATGTGATCAATCTTTCCTTCTCCTTTATGTTTTTAATTTCTGATTTAATATCATTTCTTGATCATGTAATAGATCTAAGATCTAAATGTTTATATATTTATTTAAATAAATATTTAATTTATTTAATTCTTTCATTTTCTGATCTTGAAAAAGTTTTAAGATCTACCAGCGAAACCTTAGATCTAGTTCCTTCAATTGGTATCCGAGCCTAGATTCTTATTATATAATTTTTGTGCATGTTTAGATTATTTCTTAGATTAGATATAATTTATAATCTAATTATTAAATCTAAAATTAAAAATTTAGATCTCATAAACTACCATAAGGTTGTCCTACTGTAAGGTTTACCCCTTACAGTGAAATGGTTGTCTTAGTTCATGATGATCTGCTCCAAATCATAAATTTATTAGATTTAATCTAATTTTATTTATGAATTAATAAATTTAAAATAGTTTTAAATCAAAAAATAAAATATTTTAGATTGCATGGACCGCCATAAGGTTGTCCTGCTATAAGGTCTATCTCTTTTAGTGGAAAGGTTGTCCTAGTACGTGCTGATCTAAAATATTGATCATAAATTTTAGATTAGATCTAAAAAATTTTATGATCTAATTAAAAATATTTTAATATAATTTTAATCATCATAAATATGTTAGATTTGATGTAGAAAGATTTATAATTGATTATTATTGAAACTATTTCAATTATATGGATTGTTTAGATTATATCTAAAGTACTTTCATGTTTGTTTTACTTGTATATTGATTATGAATCAAACATACAACTTGGTTGATAGAACCATGTTGCAAAATTATTTTACAGACATGAAAACTATTTTCGAAAAGCCAAACCCCAACCCTCAGCCCAAAACTTAATTAAGAATTAAGAAGTTGTTTGATTAGGTTCTAGGATTGTAAATTAAAGATCCTTTGACATAAATCATAATACATTGGCTTAATTGGTTAGTGGGGATTAGGTCTATTAATTTGGTTAGAACTAAGGTTAGATTAAAGAATGAACTTAATTAGAGAATTGACTAAATCTAATTAATTATTATCCTAGATTAGGTCAAGGATTCTCTAAATCAATTACAATAGTTGTAGTTGGTCAGGTCCATATTTTTAACAAGAACCAAATGGACTTGATTCTTGGCTAAGTGGTCTAGCTCGAATTGTTAGGTTGATCTAATCAAGACTAATTAAACCAGTTGGTATCTAAGATAAGTTTGGCGCATATGATTGATGGTTTTTAATTAGCAGCCTGCTTACCGAGACATGTTTTATGGTGTCTAAGGTAAGCTTTGGTAGACCCTCCCACCGATCTCACTTACCTGGCCTTCTTGGTGAGATTAAGTTTTGATCTAATCACTTGACAATTTGAGTTGACCCATGTCAGCTAGGTAAATCAAAGTGACTAATTTAGGTGCTCCTAGACTAGCCTATTAATGGTCTTCCTTAAGCTGACTTGGTGAAGCTAGTGAGAGAACCATGACAAACTGGTTAATCTAATATTTTCTCTAAATCAAATTAATTAAATTTTTTAAAATTATTAGATCCTTAAAACAAAATAGTTATGGTGATAATTAGATCATAGCCTCGCATTAAGTGGATGATAATGAGTCCATTAGTTGGATAATCATTGGAGGCACGTAGGCCTGGTGCTTATTTGCTAATGAAATTATCATTTATAATATGATTTCTTGACCATGTCTCTCTAAATGGTGGTTAGGATGACCAACCATTGTTGGGCTTAATCTTTTATTAGTTAGATGGACCAAGTATAATCTTGTTAATGGTTGAACCTAACCGAAACTTTTAGTACAGGTCCTAGCCTACTGAAAAAGATACCCGAGGTAAAATTAAATTACTAGAAATTATTTAAAAAAATAATTGGTTATGAACCTACCCGTAGATGTATATAGGTTGACCAACCATAGTTGGGCTTGTGTGCAGTCTATATGGATTCTAATACCCACTAAGAAATTAGAATAATTCCTCGAATTGGAGGTAGAGGCTACCAATTCGAATAATAGTGGAAGAAATCTTTTGATTAAAGTCCAAATCTTTAGGTTTAATAAATCAATTAATAATTAGGCTTTTGGCTCTCCTTTATGAAATTAAACCTTAACCACAGTTGTTTCATTCACTGTTAGATAGTGATTAACATATGGGACCCAATTTCGATAATAAGTATCGAAAGTTGAATGTTGTTTAGCAGCATGAAGTGGTTCGTGCTAGGGCCTCTATGCCCAATTTGAATATAAGATCCAAGAATAACCTAGATCAGATAAAGTGCTTTCATTGTAAGAAGCAGGGGTATTGGAAGAGGAACTATCGTCAGTATCATGATTTCTATGACCCCAATAGGCTGAATAAGAGAGATGAGCAAGTAATTGCTGATCAAGGATTTTATATGATAACACCTTATAATTTTTTTATTTGTGATACTTCTACTTGGGTATTGAATATTGGAAGTTCAGTCCATATTTGTAATATGTTGCAAGGACTTCAAATTAGTAGAAGATTTGAGAATAATGAGCGGTTCCTGAATGTTGGAGATGGAAAGTCTGTTCTAGTTCTAGCTATGGGAATAGTTCAACTTATTCTCAATACTAATATCATTTCTTTAAATGAATGTCATTATTATCCTATCTTTCTGATGAATATATTCTCTGTTAGCCTTTTGGCCAAGGATGGATATCATTTATCTATAAAGGGAGATTATTGTGATATCATTATCATTGATGTTATAATAATTCAAGGACAACAAAAAAATGATATTTATATTTTATCACAGCCTGTGAGTGTAATGTACACTTTTAGAAAATACCCTAGATTAGATAATGTCTCTGATATCTACCTATGGCACTGTAGGCTAGGTCACATTAACAAGAATAGGATAAATAGTTTGACCCAAGAGAGAATCCTCAAAGTCAGTGATTGTGAATTACTTTCAACCTATGAGTCCTATCTTCTTGAAAAAATGACCAAGTCACCTTTTACTGAAAAGGATGAAAGAGCTACTGAGCTCTTAAGACTAATACGTACTGATGTATGAGGACCAATGAGCACAAGTGCCAGAGATGGATATTTCTACTTCATAACTTTCATGGATTATCTATCTAGGTACGAATATGTTTATCTCATGAAACATAAGCCGAATTCATTTGAAATATTCAAAAGATTTTGAAGTAAAGTAGAAAACAAATTAGGAAGAATATTAAAATTCTTTGATCATATCGAGGAGGTGAATATCTATCCAGTGACTTCTTGACATATATAGGAAAGAATGGAATTCTTTCATAGTGGACTCCTCCTAGGACACCACAGCATAATGGTGTATCGAAAAGGAGAAATCAAACCTTGTTGGATATGGTTCGATCCATGATGGATTTTGCTGGTTTACCTATTTTATTTTAGGGTTATGCTCTTGAGACTGTATGTTATATATTGAATAATGTATCGAGTAAATCTATCATAAACACTCCATATGAGATATTGACTGGACGTAGGCCTACACTTTCACACCTACGTGTTTGGGGTTGTCCGACCTTTGTCAAATGTTTGCATACAGATAAGCTTGGATCCCGATCTGATAAGTGTGTGTTTATAGGATATCTTAAAGAAAGTAAAGGTTACTATTTCTACCATGCTGAAGAACAAAAGGTGTTCTCAGCCTTAAGGCAATCTTTTTGGAAAAGAAGTTTCTTGGTGAAGGAACTGTTGCCTCTAAGGTTGAACTTGAGAAAGTTTAACTGGTAGAAAAATCGACACCTGTTGCTAAACTAGAATTGGATTCGATTAGATCAAATTCAGAGCCTAGTGTACCTACACCATTAAGGCTATCCAATAGAGTACCACATTAGTCGGACAGATACTATGGTTTCTTGGTCTGGGATGGTGATCCCATCGAACTCGATGAGAACGATGAGGATTCCAATTGGAGGTAGAGGCTACCAATTCGAATAAAATAGTGGAAGAAACCTTTTGATTAAAGTCCAAATCTTTAGGTTTAATAAATCAATTACTAATTAGGCTTTTGGCTCTCCTTTATGAAATTAAACCTTAACCACAGTTGTTTCATTCACTGTTAGATAGTGATTAACTTATGGGACCCAACTTCGATAATAAGTATCGAAAGTTGAATGTTGTTTAGCAGCATGAAGTGGTTCGTGCTAGGGCCTCTATGCCCAATTTGAATATAAGATCTAAGAATAACCTAGATCAGATAAAGTGCTTTCATTGTAAGAAGCAGGGGTATTGGAAGAGGAACTATCGTCAGTATCATGATTTCTATGACCCCAATAGGCTGAATAAGAGAGATGAGCAAGTAATTGCTGATCAAGGATTTTATATGATAACACCTTATAATTTTTCTATTTGTGATACTTCTACTTGGGTATTGAATATTGGAAGTTCAGTCCATATTTGTAATATGTTGCAAGGACTTCAAATTAGTAGAAGATTTGAGAATAATGAGCGGTTCCTGAATGTTGGAGATGGAAAGTCTGTTCTAGTTCTAGCTATGGGAATAGTTCAACTTATTCTCAATACTAATATCATTTTTTTAAATGAATATCATTATTATCCTTTCTTTCTGATGAATATATTCTCTGTTAGCCTTTTGGCCAAGGATGGATGTCATTTATCTATAAAGAGAGATTATTGTGATATCATTATCATTGATGTTATAATAATTCAAGGACAACAAAAGAATGATATTTATATTTTATCACAGCCTGTGAGTGTAATGTACACTTTTATAAAATACCCTAGATTAGATAATGTCTCTAATATCTACCTATGGCACTGTAGGCTAGGTCACATTAACAAGAATAGAATAAATAGTTTGACCCAAGAGAGAATCCTCAAAGTCAGTGATTGTGAATTACTTTCAACCTATGAGTCCTGTCTTCTTGAAAAAATGACCAAGTCACCTTTTACTGAAAAGGATGAAAGAGCTACTGAGCTCTTAGGACTAATACATACTGATGTATGAGGACCAATGAGCACAAGTGCCAGAGATGGATATTTCTACTTCATAACTTTCATGGATTATCTATCTAGGTACGAATATGTTTATCTCATGAAACATAAGTCAAATTCATTTGAAATATTCAAAAGATTTTGAAGTAAAGTAGAAAACAAATTGGGAAGAATATTAAAATTCTTTGATCATATCGAGGAGGTGAATATCTATCCAGTGACTTCTTGACATATATAGGAAAGAATGGAATTTTCTCATAGTGGACTCCTCCTAGGACACCACAGCATAATGGTGTATCGGAAAGGAGAAATCGAACCTTGTTGGATATGGTTCGATCCATGATGGGTTTTGCTCGTTTACCTATTTTATTTTAGGGTTATGCACTTGAGACTGTATGTTATATATTGAATAATGTATCAAGTAAATCTATCATAAACAATCCATATGAGATATTGACTGGACGTAGGCCTACACTTTCACACCTACGGGTTTGGGGTTGTTCGGCCTTTTTCAAAAGTTTGCATACAGATAAGCTTGGATCCCGATCTGATAAGTGTGTGTTTATAGGATATCTTAAAGAAAGTAAAGGTTACTATTTCTACCATGCTGAAGAACAAAAGGTGTTCTCAGCCTTAAGGCAATCTTTTTGGAAAAGAAGTTTCTTGGTGAAGGAACTGTTGCCTCTAAGGTTGAACTTAAGAAAGTTTAACTGGTAGAAAAATCGACACCTGTTGCTAAACTAGAACTGGATTCAATTAGATCAAATCCAGAGCCTAGTGTACCTACACCATTAAGGCTATCCGATAGAGTACCACATTAGTCAGACAGATACTATGGTTTCTTGGTCTGGGATGGTGATCCCATCGAACTCGATGAGAACGATGATGATTCGATCACCGACATGGATGCTATGCAGAGACTTAATTCCAAGAGAAGGCTTGCGGCCATGAAATTCGAAATGGAGTCCATGAAGGTCAACTATGTGTGGACATTGGTTGAGTCACTCAAAGGGGTTAACCCCATTGAGTATAAATGGGTCTTCAAAAGAAAACGGAGTGCAGACGGAAAGATGGAGACTTAAAAAATCCGTCTGGTTGCCAAGGAGTATCATCAACGTCATGGTATTGACTATGATAAAACGTTCTCTCCTGTGGCAATGCTCAAATCCATTTGGATAATGCTTGCGATAGCTATCCATTTGGATTATGAGTCTGGCAGATGGATGTAAAAACAACATTCCTAAATGAAGAGCTGGTTGAAGACGTGTATATGATACAACCTGAGAGGTTCACATCCACAGATGAGTCCAAGGTGTGCGGCTTTAGAGATCCATTTATGGATTGAAGTAGGCATCTCGAAGTTGGAATATGCATCTTGATAAGATAATCAAAACGTATGGCTTCATTAAAAATGGAGAAGAGTCCTATATTTACAAATGGGCAAATGGTCTAGTAATAGTATTCCTTGTCTTGTACGTGGATGATATTCTCTTAATTGAGAATGACATTTCCGCACTCTAAGGAATAAAAGTCTGATTGTCATCATAGTTCTCCATGAAAGACTTGGGAGAAGCATCCTACATCTTAGGGATGAAGATCTATAGAGATAGATCTAAGAGGATGCTTGGGTTATCCAAGTCCATGTACATAGATACTATACTGAAGAGGCTCAGCATGGAGAATTCTAAAAAAGGCTATCTTCCAATAGACCATGAAATTTTTTTCTCTAAGAAGGATTGTTCGATAGCTCTTGAAGAGAGAGAGCATATGAGTAGAGTTCCATATGCTTCAATAGTGGAATCTATCATGTACGCCATGACATGTACGAGATCAGATAAGGTATACTCACTAGGAGTAGTGAGTAGATACCTATCTGATCCTAGAGAAAACTACTGAAAAGTGGTTAAAGTCATACTTGAGTATTTGAGAACTATTAAGGATCACGGTTCGTAACCACTACCATAGTCCAAAAAATCACTGTCATAAGCTATGGCAGTGGTTTTCTAACCACTGCTACTACAACCGTTGTTGTAGCTCTGTGGTAGCGATTGTTATAGCGGTTGTTAGAACCACTGTCATAGATAGCTTATTGCAATGATTTATAAACCGCTACAATATATCGACCTACAGCAATGGTTATATAACCACTGCCACAGGTTATCTATAGCAGCGGTTACATAACAACTGCCATAGGTAATCTATAGCAGCGATTTTTTAACCGCTGCCATAGGTATAATGTAGTGGTTGGCACCATTTGCACCATGGACCTATGGCAGCAATTGGCACGAATATGGCAGTAGTTACAAAACTGCTGCCATACATCTTGAATAATTAAAAAAATTAAAATTTTTATTTTTTTATATATTTTATCTAATAAATATTGATATATAACATTAAAAAATATAATAAACATAAAAATTATATTGAAATGCTAAAATTTTATTATCAAATAAAATTTATTACAATATTTTTAAGAAAAATAAAATACATAAAAAGATTTCTAAATCTACATCATTGTCATCATCACTGGAAGTCGGAGCTGGAGCTGGAGTTGGAGCTAAAGCTAGAGTTGGAGCTAGAGCCAGAGCTGGAGCTGAAGCTGAAATGCAAGCCAACATATTCTCGACGCTCATGACTTTAAAACACATGCTGAGCGTCGACATCATGTCTCTCACGATGCCTTTTAGATAAGATGCATGCTCCTCAGCCTAATCTACCCACATCGCAGCATGATCTACCCATGCCAATGCCTCCTCAAGCTCCTTCCGACTGACGACACTTGAAATCTATGAGGAGATGCTTGCCTTGAACCAGTACCTCATCGACATGTGTCCGGATCTACATCGAATCCTTCCAAAGTGCTGAGGCCCAAACACCTAAGATACATGGTCATGGGGCCTAGAGGTATCTGGACCCTCGCTCGTCAGTGCATCTAACTAATTCTGTAACTATAAATTAAAATAAAATTTTATAAAAAATATAATAATACTAATCATATATACTAATATATTTAATACTTACAAAAATATGCCCGATCGCGGCGTTCATCGGCCAGCCCATCTTGTCCGTGCGACTGGATCGAAAGATCTCGCTATGACTAGGCATCACTCCATTTCTCATCAGCTATAATAAAGAATAAATTTATTAGAAAGATGATAAAAAATATGAATTTAATTTATCTAGTAAGATTTAGAATTAATTATACCTCTATGCACACGACTGGCCATAGACTCGCAGCTTAGAGTGTGCGTATAGTCCTGGACTACATGGTTCTCCTGATTTTGATGGAAGGTAGCCTAACAAATATTTAAATAAATAATAAATATTTAAATAAAATTTTAAGCATATTAAAAATTCAAAATTTAGAAATTTTACCTCAAACTCTTAGCTCCTTCAGTGCCTAACCATCCTTTCCCACTGACTTGGAGGACAGTCCTGTATCTAGAGAACAAGCTCCTTCGAAGTATCTCGTCGGTGCTCGAGCCATCCTCTATGGAGCTTGACCTTATAACCCTGGTATAACTCCCTGATCTTTCTCAGTCGAGCATCTCGAGTCCTCTTATGATCGAGGAAGTCGTACCTCCTCTACACAAAGTTATCAAAAATTAGTTACAAAATTATTCTAATCAAACATATATAGTGTAAACATATAAAATGCATAAATATAACTAAGATGCATGTACTTATCCACATCTCCTTTCATACCCGATTTCTGATGGCAGCATCCATCAAACGCCAGTCTCTAGGCTCTATGGGAATGATGTCTGACCGCCTCATAAGCACTCCAAAAAAGGAATGCATCTACCATGCGGTCTCTCCTACTGACCTCAGCTTTGCATCATAATAGACCATCACCTGATGCTGGCAGTTTCACACGTGTGCCATACGTGTGGGACCATAAAATATTCGGTTGGATGATGCACCTGCAATGCAAATATATTATATAAATATATAAGTACACAAATACTATATAAAAAATAAAGTTATGCTAATATAATAAAAACATACACTCAGATGCCTACGTGGTAGCATGTATCTCAGATATGGGCAACGGTAGAGGCTCAGCTATCGGTGGAGTAGATGTCGTTGGTAGAGTAGATGTCGATGGTGGAGGTCCCTGAGCAGTCGATGCTAAGATGGATGGAGTATGCTCCGACTGTGCCTCAGATGCTGAACTATGTGTAACCCATCGAGGGATAAGGGTGAAAGCTAGATGGTGTTTCGGTGCCATTGTGACCAACAACGTTAATGAACATTAATCAATATAACATGTTGAACAATAATATTAGTATAGTATCAATAAATAGCCTCTTATATTTATATCAGATGGGGGTTCTCTTAGTGCTGACATGGCACAGCATGGCACGACCGACTGACATGGCATGGCACAGCACGACACAACCTATCGGCATGGCATGGCACGACACGGCATGGCATGGCATGGCCTACTGGCATGGCACAGCCTACCGGCATGACACATTTTTCTTAAGCTTTCAAAGATCAGAAGAAAGAGAGCTCTTTGACCAAACAAGAAAGATATAAAGAAAAATTTAAATAAAAATCAATAATTAGACTCTAATAATTTATACTAGAATGTTGAAGTCATCGCCTAGTGGCATCTACAATATGGACATCACCATCGCTCTTGATAAATGTATCTAAAATCTCGACAGTATCAGATAAGTTTTATCCTAGAGAAGCACTTTGAATGCATGGTCTAACATCGTCATCAACTTCGGTATCATCAAAAATATGCCTAGGAACCATTCTCACAACAACACCCCATTGAGGCTCTAAGGAATCACTAATGTAGAAGACTTGACTTGCTTGGGAGGCATGTATATATGGTTTTTCAGTGCAGAGATGGCGTTGATGTTAACGAGAGTAAAACCACACTCATCAATCTTCATCCTAGACTGTGATAAGGTGTTAAACCAATCGCACTTCATCAACGCGATCCTTCCTTTAGAATAATAGTCCAAGATGACTATCTTCTCCACCATGCCATAATAGTTCAAATCCTCCGGAACGAGGCTGTGAATCCCTCGAGCTAGCATAACATCCAGTGGTAGCACTTAACATGATGCCACTATTTTGTGTTACCATATTTACGGACCTACTGTGAATATTAAACCTGTAGCCATTAATGACGAGCTATTTATACTCACGCACAGTATGATTAGAACCCATTGAAAGAGCATGCACTTTAGGGCTCACATCACTGAGCAGCAATCTCCACACCTAATTAAGGAGATGACACCTAATTAGTAAACATGTTCCAATAAGTTATACCAGGCAAGAATATATAATCACTTACATGATCTTTAAACCATTCAGAAAATTTGTTGCTATACATTTTCTCTTTCTCCCACATACTTAGAGTACTATATTTTACTCTTACGACCTCCTTGTGTTTGCTGCATGCAAAAAGAACAAATTTAGGTATAATTGAGTATTTTTTCTAATTATTATAAAATAAATAATGCTGTGTGACTCACCTTATATACGACTTAATGACATCATAGTTGAAGAGCATGTAGTGGTGTGCCTTATCTCTTTCCTCAATGCTCAAATTAGTGAGGAAGTATAAAGTAAAAAGTCCACTTAGCTATGGAATGGACTCAAATGCAGGCTCAATTGGCTCATACTGATCATCCTAATTCTTCATTGGCTGATTACGACATATCTCAAGCTTGTTTAAGTACATGGTACAAAAATCCATACACTCTTGATCCGAATAATCTTCTACTATAGATCCCTCTAGATAATTCATATTTCATACATAAGATTTTAGTGTTTGAATATTTCTCTCAGTAGGATACATCCATCGGTAGAACACTGGGCCTCCAAGTGTAAGTTCTCCCGCAAGGTGCATGATGAGATGCATCGTAACCGTGAAAAATGATGGTAGAAATATCTTCTCTAGATCATATAATATAGTCACTTCCCTTGCCTTCATTTCCTTTACATCTTTCTTAAGCAATCTCTTTGCATAAATATTTCTATAAAAGTTGCAAAGACGAATAACCACTATTCTAATATTTTTTGGCAACATGCGGCAAATAGCTATTGGAATCAATTCCTGCATCAGTACATGATAATTATGAGTCTTCAATCCCCCAAGTTTGACATTCTTACTATTCACATGCTTTGATATATTGCTTGAGTATCCATCTAGGACCTTTATGTTCTCGAACACATGAAGAAATGTGGACCATTTGGAGGCATTAATAACATAGCATGCATGAGGAAGCCTCCACTGTTCTTTTCCTGCCAGCTCTATATAGAGTGATCTTCTAATACCCAATTCTTTCAAGTCAAGTCGAGAATTCAAGTCATCCTTAGTCTTATCCTTGATATTCAAGATTGTTGCTAAAAGGAGCTCACACACATTCTTTTCAATATGCATTACATCTAAGCAGTGGCACAATAAGTTTGTCTTCCAATTAGGCAAGTCAAAGAAGATGCTATTTTTCCTCCAATTAAAGTGTGTGTCATCTTTCTTTAATCGACGCTTCCTTTTTTTATCACCAATCGGATCATCCTTTCCAAATTCAACACTAAGACCATCCAATTCTCTAAGTACTTCACTCCCAGACATCTGGCTAGGTGCCTCACCTTCTTCAATAGTGCCATCGAAGGAGCATGCATCCCTTCTATATGGATGGTTTCGATGGAGGAAACGTCGATGCCCTATATAGTTAAAAGCTTCTTCGATGTATCAACCTTCTAGATCGGGTATTTCTTCCACAAATCGGACATGCTAGCTCACCTTTGGTGTTCCAACCCGACATTAGGACATAGGCTAGAAAGTCATTTATTGTCCACAAAAGCACTGTGCGCATGAAGAATGACTCATTTAGCAAAGCATCAAAAGATGGAACACCTTGAATGCTCCATAACTATTTCAGTTCGGTAATAAAAGGCTGTAATTAAACATCAATGTCATTACCTACCTCCATCAATCTAGGGATGAGCACTGTCATGAAAGCAAAGTACTTTTTCATATACATCCATGGTGGGAGGTTGTAAACATGAATAAATACTGGCCATACACTATGGACAGTATTCAAATGCTTGAATGGGTTGAAACCATTGCATGACAAGCCCAACCTCACATTACGTATCTCTTATGCAAAGTTGGGATGTAATTCATTAAACTTTTGCCATGCCTCTCCATCGGTTGGATGCCTCAATGCATCATCTTTTGTTCAGTCTTCTTTATGCCATCTCATGTCCATCGATGTCTTTGCCGACATAAACAACTTTTATAGTCTCAGAATTAAAGAAAAATGCCACATCAATTTTTGAGGTACACGAGTCAATGTGCAATCTTTATTCTATTTCCATCTTGATATACCGCACCTCGTGCACTCATCGCGGTTAACATCTTCCTCCCAATAGAGCATGCAATCATTGGGACATGCATGTATCTTGGTATAAGTAAAGCCTAGCTATTCAATAATCTTTGATACCTCATAATTATTCTTCAAAATTCATGCATCATCCGGAACAATGTCCTCCAAAAGCTCTAGTATGCAGTTCACTCCATTATTACTGAATCCGTTGGAGCATTTCGCATGATACAACCAGATTAAGAACTCAAGCTTTGCCAACTTTTTGAAGGGAAAATCCCAATTTCTTAGGTCAAGTTCGTTCAGATCTGATTGGATCAAGAGAGATATTTCAAAATTTTTTTCTTTTAAATTTAGATCAGATCTAAGATATTTCAGATCTAATTTTATAGATCTAATAAAAATAAAAATAAATTAAAATAAATTTAATTTTGTACCTTGTTGTTGGGTAATCAGATTACCCTATGATGATCCTACTGATTGCCTGAGGTTCTGAATCTAGCCATGCAAGTGCCTAGCCTCTATCGGTATCCACTCAAGCTGAATCTGGAGATCTTCTTCTTTTTTATTACTTCTCCAAATATCATATCTAGATTTGATTTGGAGAATCTTCAAAACTCCTTTTGAAGATCGGGTATCATCTCTTGCAGCAGTGCTGTCTTCTTCCTTTCTCGTCACCTTTCTCTTGCCTGGATCGCACCAAACTGAAGCCCAAATCCCCTTGGGCATGGAGAGGAGAGAGGGGACCTAAAGATGGTGTGGAGGAGGGAGAGGAACAGCCTTGTGCCATGGGCAATGGTCTAAGTTCTATGAAACTAGGCACAGACAGGGTTTATATAGACCCTGCTGCGCCATGTAGTGCCACATCATCCTGGCCAATCATGTCGCTTCACGCAATCAGATCTAAATCTGATTGGTGGAATGACATCATCTGATCTAATTAGATAAGAGCCCCTCTAAATCATCCTTAGATGGTGCCTAAGACTGGTCAAAGTCTAATCTTTGGCGCCACCTAGGTAAAAACCCCGAAGTAATTGGAGTCCCATCTATATGGGACTTCAGGAGCCTCTATCCATGGGCGCACGCCTCCCTAGGCATGTGCCCCTGGTCCACCTATCTTTTAGTAGTTGACTAGTCCAAAATCAATCTCTTATTGATGCATGACACATGGGCAGATGTCTAAGTGTCAAATGTCAATGTTTGACCAAAGTCAAAAGACTAGAATTAGCAGGTGACGAAAAATGGCAGATGCTGTCTCAAATTTATCTCATAAATTAAGATAACTCTTTTCTAATCTGGACAAGCTCTAGTCAGATTAAGTAAAGGTACCTGAGTGAGTACAAATACATTTGGCTCAATCGAGACAACTTAAAATGATAATTGAAGAAGAACATTAGGCTCAATCATATGCTAGCACGATTTTCTTAAACCTAATTGAATCTAATTCAAATCAATTAAACTGGATTAGTCCATTTGATGATATCTAGATCTAAATACTTATTTGTGTGATCCATTTAGGTTTAGTTTCATATGATAATGAGATATGTTATGATCTTTATCATCGACATCATCGGAACACCTTTCGATGGATCAGAACTTTTTTGATTCAGACAACTAGAATGATCGATCATCTAAATCATTCTAATTACTCCCAAAATTTATCAGTGACACCTAGCAGTATATGGTGGCAACCCATCAGAACTGAAAATGAATCTCTTGGTGCAATTACATGTGTGATTAAGTTTTTCTATCTTGAGCTCCGATCAGATTAGGGTTAAGGTGAACTCGTCAAACCCTAATTTCTATCATGTGATTTAATCATTTGATTCAAGTCCGATGTGAAAACCTTAATAGAAACTCTTTCTATTATTTCACTCTACCATGGCCATGGGCTTATGGACTTGATTCTCATGATCATTATAGGGCTGCTCCTCATCTACCGAGGTAGATAGATTCCCTCTTGGTGCAATCCAATTCCTACAATGAACATGCTATAGCCAATATACACTTCAAAGTTTCGAATAGCTAGGAGACTGAGTTATGGTATAGTCAAACTATAACACCCTCAAGATGAACTATCGATGCACCTTAGGTCAAAGAACCAGACACACTACTAAATCTTCGAGCCAGTCATCGATGAGAAGGTAGACATCCTTATGACTACTCGAGGTGGTCATGCTCAGTGCCCTTATACTCTAACGAGTATCTGTACTCTCGCTCTGATGTTTCTACACCATAGACTCAAGACTTATCTACTATAAAGAAGCAATTGTACACCAACCTATCGGATACCATCCTCATGATGATCCTACGGTCAGGAGCATTTTATGAGTTAATAATGAAAATTCATATCTTAAATTTTCAACTCTTGAAAATAAGAATTATCATTACCATTAACTCAAGGGATGTATCACAGACACTAAATACACATTGTGATAGAAAAATAATCTATTTTATTATTTATAGTCAAAATTATAATTTTTTTCTTAGAAGTGTATAATAAATATCAGCTAATTCTGACTTCTAGGGCACACATATCTAACAAACTCCCACTTGACCTAAAGCCAATTGGCTACAAATCTATGTCCCATCTTTTCAAGCTGGACTTCGATTTTCTGCTAGCCCAATGGCTTTATAAGTAGATCCATCGTATTGTCTGCAGAGTCGACTCTCTTGACCTCGACGTAACCCTTCTTAAGGTAATCACGGATGATGTGGTATCGCTGCTCGATGTGCTTAAATTTTTTATGAGACCTTGGCTTCTTAGCAAAGGCTATGGCATCATTATTATTACAGTATAGAGGAATGGAATCTGATGGCATCACTTCAATCTCTATGGTAAACTTTTTGTACCAGAATGCCTCGTTCATAGCTTCTGACGCAGTAATGTATTCTACTTCCATGGTGAAATCTACTATCACTGTCTACTTAAAACTCTTCCAACTGACAGTATCATCATTACACACAAACAGACTCTCAGATGTCGACTTTCAATCATCTACATCGGACATAAAATCCAAGTCTGTATATCCCTGGACTTGGAGTTCTCCATTACCAAAAACCAACAACATATCCTTAGTTCCTCTCAAGTACTTAAGGATATATTTTATAGAAGTCTAGTGTTCTTCATCTGGATTCGACTGATATCTACTCGTGACACTCGCAGCATGGGCTATATTAGGTCTTATACATAACATGGCAAACAAGAGGCTACCTATTGTTGAAGCATAAGGGATCTTGCTCATGTGTTCTATTTCCTCAGGTGTGCTAGGGCACATCTTCTTGGAATGATGAATGCCATATCTGAAGGATACCAAACCTCCCTTAGAGATTTCCATGCTAAACCTCTTTAGCACTTCCTCTATGTACATCTTCTGTGAAAGTCCTAGCATCCAATTTTGTCTATCTCTATAGACCTTAATTTCTAGAATAAATGATGCTTCTCTTAGGTCTTTCATAGAGAATTCTTTGGATAACCATATTTTAACTATGGTCAATATGGAAATATCATTTTCAATAAGGAGGATATCATCCACGTACAATACGAGGAAGACAACAGCGCTCCCACTGACACTTTTGAAGACACACGATTCCTCCTTATTTTTGATGAAATTAAATAATTTGATCACATCATTAAAATGAGTATTCCAACTCTGAGATGCTTACTTAAGTCCATATATGGACCTTTGCAGCTTGCATACTTTGTGATCAGTATCACTGGATGTGAAATCCAGCGGCTGTTCCATATAGATATCTTCCTCAAGGTAGCCATTTAAAAATGCCATTTTTACATCCATTTACCATATTTCATAATCGAAATAGGCTATAATAGCAAGCAATGTGCAAATGGATTTTAGCATAGCTACCGACGAAAAGGTATCCTGATAATCAATGCCTTCGTGCTGACTATAACCTTTTGCCACTAATCTAGCTTTGAATGTCTCCAAATTCCCATCTACACTAATCTTTCTCTTATAGATCCATTTACACCTAATAGGTATTATACCTTCCGGTGGATCTACCAAGATCCAGACTTGGTTTGAGTGTATAGAGTCAATTTTTGGCTTTATTGCCTCTAACCATTTCTCGGAGTCGATATCTGATATTGTCTCGTTATAGGTTTTGGGATCATCACCATGAACCCCATTACTTACTTTCTCTACTTTCTCTAAAATAGTACCTAAGTTTCCCTCAAAGGGACGAAAAATCCTTTCCGATCTATGAGGTGGAGGAGGTAGTGATTATATTGGCTCAACCTGATTTTGTTCCATTTGGTCCTTAGCTCGTTGCTCTTGTGAGACTTTCTCCTCCAGCTTGATCTGCTTTCCAATGCTGCTATCTTGAATAAACTATTTTTGAAGAAAGATGGCATGTTGACTCATAATCACATTATGATCTTCTAGAATGTAGAAATAATATCCTAATGACTCTTTAGGATATCCTATAAATCAAGCTCTAAAGGACCTAAAGTCTAACTTGCAGAAATAACGTTTTTTGAGTTTCTGATTAAGGATGAACATGCAGCACCCCTATACATCATAAGAGCACCCCATCGAATGGAAGGGGAGGGCATTTAAATCCTACTTTGTTCTTATGATCGGACGGCCAAGGAGAATGCCTTAATCAAAAATATAAAAACTACAAAACTAGTTAGATGTACATCATATATCTCATATATAAAAATTGATCTAACTATAAACATATTTTGCATACATCTCATGTATCATATCTTGCATGTTTTCAAATCTAAATTATCTTATAATTTATCTAAAAAATTAAATTTAAATTGATCTCAGTAAAATAAATTCTATTCTAGATAATTATGTAGAATTATTCTATAACTAGTCTAAACATGCATGCATCATATCTCATATGAATCAAAAATTAAATAATTTTATTTTCTATTTTCTAGATATTATTATAATATTAATAATATTAAAAAATAATAAATAAATTAATCTAAAATTATAATTTAATCAAATTAAATTATGATCATGCAAGACTATACATGGAATAATTCTATTCTAGAACTAGTCATGCATCTTGAAGAACTTAGATCTAAATTATTTAATTTTAATTTTTTTATTTTTAGATCTAATCATATCTTATGTGATATCTAAAATTACCTAACTTTTAGATCAAAAATATATTTAAATTAGATCTAAAAAATTTATAAGAATCGGGCTCTGATACCAGTTGAAGGAAAAATGTCAATTTTTTGGATCAGATTCGTTCAGATCTGATTGGATCAAGAGAGATATTTTAAATTTTTTTTTAAAATCTAGATCAAATATGAGATATTTTAGATCTAATTTTATAGATCTAATAAAAATTAAAATAAATTAAAATAAATTTAATTTTGTACCTTATTGTTGGGTAATCAGATTATCCTGTGATGATCCTGCTGATTATCTGAGGTTCTGGATCTAGCCACGTAAGTGCTTAACCTCTATCAGTATCCACCTAGGCTGGATCTAAAGATCTTCTTCTTTTTTATTACTTTTCTAAATATCAAATCTGAATTTAATTTGGAGGATCTTCAAAACTTCTTTTGAAGATCGGGTATCGTCTCTTGCAGTAGTGCTGCCTTCTTCATTTCTAGTAACCTTTCTCTTGCCTGGATCGCACCAAACTAGAGCCCAAATCTCCTTGAGCGTGGAGACAAGAGTGGGGACCTAAAGATGGCATGGAGGAGGGAGAGGGGCAGCCTTGTGGCTTGGGTAATGGTCTAAGCTCTACGAAACTAGGCGTAGACAAGGTTTATATAGACCCTGCTGCGCCATGCAGTGCCACATCATCCTAGCCAATCATGTTGCTTCATGCAATTAGATCTAAATTTGATTGGTGGGATGACATCACCTGATCCAATCAGATAAAAGCCCCTCTAAATCATCCTTAGATGGTGTCTAATACTGGTTAAAGTCTAATCTTTGGTGCCACCTAGGTAGAAACCCTAAAGTAACTGGAATCCCATCTATATGGGACTCCAGGCACCTCTATCCATGGGCGCACGCCGTCCTAGGCATGCACCTCTAGTCCACCTACTTTTTAGTAGGTTGACTAGTTCAAAATAAATTTTCTATGAGTGCATGACATATGGGCAGATGTCTAAGTGTCAAAGGTCAATGTTTGACCAAAGTCAAAAGAAAAGAATTAACAAGTGATGAAAAATGGCAGATGTTGTCTCAAATTTATCTCATAAATTAAGTCAACCCTTTTCTAACCTAGACAAGATCTAGTCAGACCAAGTAAAGGTATCTGAGTGAGCACAAACATATTTGGCTCAGTCGAGATAACTTAAAATGATAATTGAAGGAGAACATTAGGCTCAATCATGTGCTAGCACAATTTTCTTAATCCTAATTGAATCTAATTCAAATCAATTGAACTAGATTAGTCTATTTGATGATATCTAGATCCAAACTCTTATTTGTATGACCCAGTTAGATTTAGTTTCATATGGTAATGAGATATATCACGATCTCTATCATCGACATCATCGAAACACCTTCCGATGGATCAGAACTTTTTTGATTCAGACAATTAGAATGATCGATCATCCAAATCATTTTAATTGCTTCCAAAATCCACCAGTGACACCTAGCAGTATATGGTGGCAACCCATCAGAACTAAAAATGAACCTCTTGGTGTAGTTACATGTGTGATTGAGTTCTTCAACCTTGAGCCCCGATCAGATTAGGGTTAAGGTAAACTCGTCAAACCCTAATTTTTGTCATATGATTTAATCATTTGATTCAAATCTGATGTGAAAACCTTAATAGAAACTCTTTTTATTATTTCACTCTGCCATGGCCATGGGCTTATGGACTTGATTCTCATGATCATCATCGGGCTGCTCCTCATCTATCGAGGCAGATAGATTTCCTCTTGGTGCAATCCAATTCCTACAATGAACATGCTATAACCAACATACACCTCAGGGTTTCGAATGGCTAGGAGACCGAGTTGTGGTGTAGTCAAATTATAACACCCTCAAGGTAAACTACCGATGCACCTCATATCAAAGAACCAAACATACTACGGCAGCTTCGAGCCAGTCATCAATGAGAAGGTAGACTTCCTTATGACTGCTCGAGGTGGTCATGCTCAGTGCCCTCATTCTCTAACGAGTATCTATACCCTCACTCTGGTGTCTCTACACCATAGACTCAAGACTCATCTACTATAAGAAAATGATTGTACACCAACCTACCAAATCAATCACTATCCTCATGATGATCCTACGGTCTGGAGCATTTTATGAGTTAATAATGAAAATTCATATATTAAATTTTTAACTCTTGAAAATAAGAATTATCATTATCATTAACTCAAGAGATGTATCACAGACACTAAATACACATTATGATAAAAAAATAATCCATTTTATTATTTATAATTAAAATTATAATTTTGCCCTTAGAAGTATATAAGAAGTGTCAGCCAATTCTAGCTTCTAGGGCATACATATCTAACACTTTTCACATCGAAAATACAATGGAATATTAGCATCCTCCATCAACTTGTGGACCTTTTCCACATCCTCACTGTTTGTCATTCGACCAATCATAGGATCAGACATGGATGTAGATACACCATCATTATGGCCAATAAATGAAAAAATATCATGAACCATTTTTTCCACTCCTTCAGGTTGATTGCCTCCTTGTGACCTATCCTCACCAAGTTGGTCTCAATAAATTTTATAACTAACTTTAAAGCCATAAATAGTGAGGTGATCATTGACATCTTGACGAGGTAGCCACGGCCCACCCATACACTTTTTACAAGGACATTGGATCAGTCCATGGTCCCCAAATTTCTCTATAGCATAATCAAAAAATTTTTGAAGTCCAGTCTCATATTCTGGCGAGAGCCTACTAAACTTCATCCACCTCTTATCCATTTTAAAAATGATGATACTGCAAGTAAATCATGTGTGGAACTTAGATTAAATATCATTTTTAGATATGCAATAAATGCACCCTATCACCAACTAATAGGTAAAGATAGGTCCTATCTCATTCAGAAATTGCATTAATTCTATAGGTTCATTATAGTAATCAAATGATGTACAACAGAAATCGAATAAAATTTTGACAGCATTTTATCTTAGTTCCCCTGTATCGGAAGAACAAAAGAAAAATACTATCCAAAATTTTATTCAAAATTCTTAACATACTGTTTGATTACTGTAATTATCTATAGAATTATCTATAATTTTTAAACTATCCATATTGGACAATCAATTGAATATTGTACATAATTCTCTAATCCGTATAATTACATATAATTATAAGGATGTCAAAGATTATGTACACTAATCAATTGACGGATCTATCATTATGTAATGCAATAAACAAAAGCAACAAGATATAAATATTCAAAATATATTATGTAATAAATTTTATAATATTAATTATATTTATAAATAATTAAGGATGAGTGACAGTCATCGATTCGATCTCTTACGTGTGAAGGAAAAATTCAGATTTTCTGAATTTGGTTCGTTCATATCTAATTGGATCAAGATAGATATTTCAAATTTTTTTTTTAAATCTATATCAGACCTAAGATATTTCAGATCTAATTTTATAGATCTAATAAAATAAAATAAAATCTTATTTAATTTATACCTTTTGTTGGGTAATCAGATTACCCTGTGATGGTCCTGCTGATTGCCTGAGGTTCTGGATCTAGCCACGTAAGTGCCTGGCCTCTATCGATATCCACTCAAGCTAGATCTAGAGATCTTCTCCTTCTTTATCATCTCTCCAAATATTAGATCTGGATCTGATTTGGAGGATCTTCAAAATAATTTCTGAAGATCTAGAATCATCTCTTGCAGCAGTGCTGCCTTCATCCTTTCTCGTCACCTTTCTCTTGCCTGGATCGCACCAAACTAGAGTCCAAACCTCCTTAGGCATGAAGAGGAGAGAGAGGACTAGAAGATGGCATGGAGGAGGGAGAGGGGAAGCCTTGTGGCATGGGCTATGGGTTGATTTTTTTTTTTTGAAAGCTAGGCGCAGATAGGGTTTATATAGACCCTGCTGTGCCATGTAGTGCCACATCATCCCGATCAATCACATTACTTCATGCAATTAGATCTATATCTGATTGGTGGAATGATATCACCTAATTCAATCAGATGAGAGCCCCCTCAAATCATCCTTAGGTGGTGCCAACACTGGTCAAAGCTGAGTCTTAGGCGCCTTCCTAAGTTGATTCCAAGAAGCAACCTAGAGTCCCATCTGTATGGGATTCCAGGCATCTAATCATTGCATGCACGCCCCCCTAGGCATGTGCCCCCTCCTTTACATTTTCTAGCAAGGGGACAAGCCTCTATCTGCTCTCCTATGGGTGCATGACATATGGATAGATGTTTAAGTGTCAATGGTCAACATTTGACCAAAGTCAAAAGACAAGAATTGGCAGGTGATGAAAAATGGCAGGTGTTGTCTCTAATTTATCTCATAAATTAAGATAACCCTTTTCTGACCTGGATAAGCTCTAGTCAGACTAGGTAAAGGTACCTAAGTGAGCACTAACACATTTGGCTCAGTCGAGATACCTTTTAATGATAGTAGAAGGAGAACATTAGGCTCAATCATGTGCTAGCACAATTTTTCTGAACCTAATTGAATCTAATTCAAATCAATTGAACTGAGTTAGTCTAATTGATGATATCCAGATCCTAACCCTTAGTTGTGTGATTCAGTTTAGTTCAGTTCTGTATGGTAATGGGATATGTCGTGATCTCTATCATCGACATCATTGAAACACCTTTCAATGGATTAGAATTCTTCTGATTCAGACAATTAGAATGATCGATCATCTAAATTATTCTAATTGCTCCTAAAATCCATCAGTGACACCTAGCAGTATATGGTGGCAATCCATCAAAATTGAAAATGAACCTCTCGATGCAGCTACCTGTGTGATTAAGTTCTTCTATCTTGAGCCCTTAATCAGATTAGGATTAAGGTGAACTCGTCAAACCCAAATTTCTGTCATATGATTTAATCATTTGATTAACATTCGATGTGAAAATCTTAATAAAAACTCTTTCTATTATTTTACTCTACCATGGCTATGGGCTTATGGACTTGATTCTCATGATCATCATAGGGCTGCTCCACATCTACTGAGGGAGATAGATTCCCTCTTGGTGCAATCCAATTCTTACAATGAACTTGCTATAGCCAACATACACCTCAGGATTCTGAATGGCTAGGAGATAGAGTCATGGTGTAGTCAAACTATAACACCCTCAAGGTAAACTATCGATGAACCTTTGGTCAAAGAACGAGACACACCACTACAGCTTTGAGCCAATCATCAACGAGAAGGTAGACTTCCTTAATGACTACTCGAGGTGGTCACGCTCAGTGCCCTCATTCTCTAACGAGTACCTGTACTCTCGCTCTGGTGTCTCCACACCATAGACTCAAGACTCATCTACTATAAGAAAAATATTTGTACACCAACCTTTTAGGATCAATCACCATCCTCATGATGATCCTATGGTCGGGAGCATTTTATGAGTTAATAATGAAAAATTCATGTCTTAAATTTTCAACTCTTGAAAATATGAATTATCATTACCATTAACTCAAAGGAATGTATCACAGACACTAAATACACATATTATGATAGAAAATAACCCATTTTATTATTTATAGTCAAAATTATAATTTTGCCCCTAGAAGTGTATTACAAGTGTCAGCCAATTCTGGCTTCTAGGGCATACATATATCTAACAATCTTTCCACTTGTCCTAAAGCCAATTGGCTACAAGTCTAAGTTCCCATCTTCTCAAGGTGGGCTTCGATCTTCTGCTGGCCCAATGGCTTTGTAAGTGGGTCTGCCACATTATCTGCATGGAGTCGACTCTCTTGACCTCGACGTAACCCTTCTCGAGGTAATCGCAGGATGAGGTGGTATCGCCGCTCAATGTGCTTGGATTTCTTGGTGAGACCTCGGCTCCTTAGCAAGGGCTATGGCACCATTGTTGTCGCAGTATAGAGGAATGGCATCTGATGGCATTACTCCCGATTTCTATGAGCAAACTTCTTGTACCAGAATGCTTCCTTCGCAGCCTCTGATGCAGCGATATATTCTGCTTCCATGGTGGAATCTGCTATCACTGTTTGCTTGAAACTCTTCCAGCTGACAGCACCACCATTGCACACAAACAGACTACCAGATGTCGACTTTCGATCATCTACATCGGACATAAAAAATCCGAGTCTGTGTATCCCTGGACTTGGAGTTCTCCATTACCAAAGACCAACATCATATCCTTAGTTCTTCTCAAGTACTTAAGGATACATTTCACAGAAGTCCAGTGTTCTTCACCTGGATTTGACTGATATCTGCTTGTGACACTCACAGCATGGGCTATATCAGGTCGTGTACATAGCATGGCATACATGAGGCTCCCTATTGCAGAAGCATAAGGGATCTTGCTCATGCATTCTATTTCCTCAGGTGTGCTAGGGCACATCTTCTTGGAAAGATGAATACCATGTCTGAAGGGTATTAATCCCCTCTTAGAGTTTTCCATACTAAACCTCTTTAGTACTTCCTCTATGTACATCTTCTATGAAAGTCCTAGCATCCTATTCGGTCTATCTCCTATAGACCTTAATTCCTAGAATAAAGGATGCTTCACCTAGGTCTTTCATGGAGAATTCTTTGGACAACCATATTTTGACTGTTGTCAACATGGGAATATCATTTCCAATAAGGAGGATGTCATCCACGTACAATATGAGGAAGACAACAGCGCTCCCACTGACCCTTTTGAAGACACACGGTTCCTCTTCATTTTTGATGAAACCAAACTATTTTGATCACATCATTGAAATGAGTGTTCCAGCTCCGAGATGCTTGCTTAAGTCCATATATGGACCTTTGCAGCTTGCAAACCTTGTGATCAGTATCACTGGATGTGAAACCTAGCGGCTGTTCCATATAGATATCTTCCTCAAGATATCCATTTAAGAATGCCATTTTCACGTCCATTTGCCATATTTCATAATCGAAATAGGCTGCAACAGGCAAGCAATGTGCGGATGGATTTTAGCATAGCCACTGGGAAAAGGTATCCTGATAGTCAATGCCTTCGCATTGACTATAACCTTTTGCCACTAGTCTAGCCTTGAATGTCTCCACATTTCCCATCTGCACCAATCTTTCTCTTGAAGATCCATTTACACCCAATAGGTACTATACCTTCTGGTGGATCTACCAAGGTCCAGACTTGGTTTGAGTGCATCGAGTCAATTTCTGACTGCATTGCCTCTAGCCATTTCTCGGAGTCGATATCTGATATCGCCTCATTGTAGGTTTTGGGATCATCACCATGAGCACCATTACCTACGAGGAACATTTTCTCTACTTTCCTCTGAAATAATACCTAAGTATCTTTCAGGGGGATGGAAAACTCTTTCCGATCTACGAGGTGGAGGAGGTAGTGTTCTTATTGGCTCAACCTGATTTGGTTCCAATTGGTCCTTAGCTCGTTGCTACTTGTGAGACTTTCTCATCAAGCTTAATCTGCTTTCCAATGCCGCTATCTTGAATAAACTATTTTTCAAGAAAGATGGCATGTCGACTCACAATCACATTGTGGTCTTCTGGAATGTAGAAATAGTATCCTAATGACTCTTTAGGATATCCTATGAATCGAGCTCTAAAGGACCTAAACTCTAACTTGTCCGCTTGTTGTCTTTTGACATGAGCCGGACAACCCCAAATTCTGAGATGACTCAGACTTGGTTTCTTACCATGCCATATCTCATACGGTGTGGTAGGAACGATTTTAGAGGGAACCCTATTCAGTAGATAAATTGAAGTTAACAATGAATGTCCCCAAAGAAAATCAGGAAGGTCTGTGAAGCTCATCATGGATCGAACCATATCTAATAGAGTCCGATTTCTCCATTCTGAAATCCATTGAGTTGAGGTGTTCCTGTGGAGAGTCCATTGAGAGACTATGCCATTTTTCTTGAGATAGTCTAGGAATTTTTGGCTAAGGTATTCACCTCCTCGATCTGATCGAAGAACCTTAATGGATTTTTTAGTTTGTTTTTCTACTTCATGTCTGAATTCTTTGAACTTTTCAAAAGCTTCAGACTTGTGTCTCATAAGATACACATACCCATACCTAGATAAATCATCGATAAAGGTAATGAAGTAGACAAAATTGCCTCTAGCTGGCACATCAAATGGGCCGCACACATCAGTATGTACTAGGGCAAGAAGATCTGTGGCCCTTTCCCCATGTCCTACAAAAGGGAGTTTAGTCATTTTGCCTTGAAGACAAGATTCATAAGTTGGATATGACTCGAAGTCAATGGACTCAATAGCCCATTTTTCTCCAATTTGTTAATCCTATCTTCTGCTATATGACCTAGTCTTAGGTGCCATAGATACCTATCATTTGGACTATCCCTAGGTCGTTTCATGGCATTCACATTTTGCTCGATATTAAAAATAGATACATCAATATGTAACTGGTAAAGACCATTAATAAGAAAACCATTTGCAATTTTATTTCTTTCATAAAGAATGTTACAATGGTCCTTAAGAAAACTAATTACATAGCCTTCTAGTGCTAGGCATGAAATAGAAATCAAATTACTGCTTGCTGCAGGCACATAATAACAATCTTTTAAAACTAAGTCTAAACCAGATGGTACTCGAAGAGGGTATGTTTCTACAGCAACGGCAGCAACTCTTGCTCCATTTTCGATACGTAGGATCATGTCACCATCCCTCAGCCTCCTGCTATCCTCAAGACCATGCATAGAAGTGCACAAATGAGCACTAGCACCAGAGTCAAGCATCCAACTATATGTAGAAAAAATCATAAGGTTAGACTCAATAATAAGCATACCTCCAGAAGGATCTGCCTCCTTCTTATTCTTTAGGGTGGCCAGATAAGTAGGACAGTTTTGCTTCCAGTGGCCGTCATTGTTGCAATGAAAATATTTTTCTTTATCAGCGGCCTTCTTCTTTAGCTCTGTCTTTTTCTTCTTCTCTCCTTCCACCTTCTACTTTTACATAGACTTCTTCTTCTTTTCAAAAGACTTTCTCTTAGAGGAAGTCCATTCCATAGCAAGCACTGAGCCTTTAGAACCATTCATGAAAAGCTTAACAGTGACCAGCATGTTCATAAGTTCGATCAGAAAATTTTGAAGTTTATGCATATGGTAGTTCATGATAAACTGCCCATATGCATCAGTCAAGGATTACAGAATTATATCATTCTATAGATCCAGATCCAACATCACTTTGAGCTTCTCAAGCTCTTTCAAATCCTTGATCATCATCAGACAATGATCTTGGACTGACTATCCATCACGCATTTTAGCCTTGAATAGTCATTTAGTAACTTGATACTTGGCTGTGCGACTCTGTTCACCAAACATCTCTTGTAGGTGAGCCAACATTTGATGGGTAGTCCTGATATCTTCATGTTGGCACTGAAGCTCATCAGATATTGAGCCCAACATGTAGTATCTAGCCTTGTTATCTTCGTATGTTCACTTATCAAGAGATGCTCTTTGTTCAGTGGATGGACGAGCTGGTAAGGTGGGAGGGTCCTGGTCCAATACATGAGTTAACTTCTCAAAATCCAAATTAATTTTGAAGTTCTAGAGCCAATCCTTGTAATTAGGTCCAGTCAGCTATGGGTGTCCAGGATACGTGCAAGTGGGTTGGACGCAGATATTTTTCTATGGAGAATCAAAGTTTCTAGTTAGATATTATAATCAAGACTTGATCAATTTATTTAGAGATTTTATTTTTAAATAAATTAGCTTCTACTATTTTCTCGAATTCCTACACTTTCTCTGTAGAGATGCAAAAATCTCCATGATTAATGATTTCTAGTGGATGGTGCATTCCCACCAACTGACTCATCACCTCACCTAACAGTTATTGATGATGGGTTAGCCAATGAGTGAACAACTCTCACTCAATGATTCTCTAATCATGGTGCATCCAAACATGATCTCTAATTCATGAATCTCATCATGCCCAGAATATTGATCCACTCCTTAGTTAAGTCAAACCCACCATTTGCACAGATTGAATTTCTAATTGAGTCTCGCATCGTATCTAAAATATTGAGCCCAATCCATCCTCCAGCCTATAGCATCCAATGCTTAATAGATGTGGTTGTGTCTTTCTGGTGCAACCTGAAAAGGGTCCACACATCTACAATGGTGGAAGACCTTAGACTTAATCTTTTCTTAGAAAGATTTGATTTAGATCTCATTAAACTAGACTTGACATAGTTATAACCATTATGACTAACCTAGTGGCATAGGTTAGCTCGGATTATTGACCACCTCAAATCAGGATTGAGCCAACAAATATGGTCAGATAAGTAAGATCGCTGGAAGGGATATGCCATTAACTCGACAAGAATGTATTCAGGTCGAGTAGCTCCCAATTAAAAATCAGTCGGTCGTATGTGCCAAACTTACCTTAGACACCAAATTATTGAGCCAGAACCAATTGGGTTAGCCTACAATCCAGACTCTAACCTCTGAGCCTAATTAGGTCTTGCTTGATCGTGACTCGATCTTGACCCAGACTTAATCCTATTAGGCTGGTCAATTTAAGCATTGTTGATCCCATCTAACCAACTCTTGATTCGATTTGATCAACCGCTTAGACCTAATTGAGCTACCCAAGCCCGAACCCAATATTATGAATATGTCTTAGATCTAAAATTCTCAATTTTAGACCTAATTATATTTCATAATCTTAATTCTTAATTAAGTTAGGGTTCACAAACAAAATATATAAATACAATCCTAGGATTTCAGGATCTAAAGTTTTGCAGAAAATAAATTCTTGATTTTTGATTAAAGACGAACGTGCAGCATCCCTACACATCATAAGAACACCCCATCGAATGGAAGGAGAGAGCATTTAAATCCTACTTTGTTCTTATGATCGGATGACCAAGGGGAATGCCTTGATCAAAAATATAAGACTACAAAACTAGTTAGATCTACATCACATATCTCATATAAAGATTGATCTAACTTTAAACATGTTTTGCATACATCTTATGTATCATATCATGTATGTTTTTAGATCTAAATTATCCCATAATTATCTAAAAAATTAGATTTAAATTGATCACATCAAAATAAATTCTAATCTAGATAATTATGTAGAACTATTCTACAACTAGTCTAAACATGCATTCATCATATCTCATATGATCCAAAAATTAAATAATTTTATTTACTATTTTATAGATCTTATTATAATATTTATAACATCAAAAAATAGTAAATAAATAGATCTAAAATTATAACTTAATCAATATTAAATTATGAACATGCAAGACTATGTATAGAATAATTCTATTTTATAGCTAGTCATGCTTCTTATAAAAATTAGATCTAAACTATTTAATTTTATTTTTTTGATTTTAGATTTAATCACATCTCATGTGACATCTAAAATTACCTAATTATTAAATCAAAAATAAATTTAAATTAGATCAAAATAATTTATTAGAACTTGGCTTTGATGCCAATTGAAGGAAAAATTCAGATTTCTTGGATCAAGTTCGTTCAGATCTAATTGAATCAAGAGAGATATTTTAAAAATTTCTTTTTTAAATCTATATCAGATCTAAGATATTTTAGATCTAATTTTATAAATCTAATAAAATAAAATAAAAAAATTAAATCTAATTTAATTTATACCTTTTGTTGGGTAATCAGATTATCGTATGATGATCCGACTGATTGCCTGAGGTTCTGGATCCAGCCACGCATGTGCCTGACCTCTATCGATATCCACTTAGGCTGGATCTAGAGATCTTCTCCTTCTTTATCACCTCTTCAAATATCAGATCTAGATCTGATTTGGAGAATCTTCAAAACTCCTTCTGAAGATCTAGAATCGTCTCTTGTAGCAGTGTTGCCTTCTTCCTTTCTCGTCACCTTTCTCTTGCCTAGATCGCACCAAACTAGAGCCCAAACCTCCTTAGGTGTGAAGAGAAGAGAGAGGACTAGAAGATGGCATGGAGAAGGGGGATGGGCAGCCTTGTGGCATGGGCTATGGGTTGATTTTTTTTTTTTGGAAGCTAGGCACAGACATGATTTATATAGACCCTTCTATGCCATGTAGTGCCACATCATCTCGGCCAATCATGTTGCTTTGTGTAATCAGATCTAAATTTGATTGATGGAATGATATCATTGTTAGATATATGTGCCCTAGAAGCCAGAATTGGCTGACACTTGTAATACACTTCTAGGGGCAAAATTGTAATTTTGGCTAAAATCAATAAATGGGTTATTTTCTATCACATATGTGTATTTAGTGTCTGTGATACATCCTTTGAGTTAATGGTAATGATAATTCATATTTTCAAGAGTTGAAAATTTAAGACATGAATAATCATTATTAACTCATAAAATGCTCCCGACCATAGGATCATCATGAGGATGGTGATTGATCTGGAAGGTTGGTGTACAATCGCTTCTCTTTAGTAGATGAGTCTTGAGTCTATGGTGTGGAGACATTAGAGCGAGAGTATAGGTACTCGTTAGAGAACAAGGGCACTGAGCGTGACCACCTCGAGTAGTCATTAGGAAGTCTACCTTTTCGTCAATGACTAACTCGATGCTGTAGTAGTGTGTCTGGTTCTTTGATCCTGAGGTGCATCGGTAGTTCACCTTGAGGGTGTTATAGTTTGACTACACCATTACTCGGTCTCCTAGCCATATGGAACCCTGAGGTGTATGTTGGCTATAGCATGTTCATTGTAGGAACTGGATGGCATCAAGATGGAATCTATCTACCTCGGTGGTAGAGGAGCAGCCCTATGATAATCATGAGAATCAAGTCCTAGAAGCCCATGGCCATGGCAGAGTGAAATAATAGAAAGAGTTTCTATTTAGATTTTCACATTGGACTCGAATCGAATGATTACATCATATGACAGAAACTAGGGTTTGACGAGTTCACCTTAACCCTAATCTGATCGGGGCTCAAGATAGAAGAACTTAATCACACAGGTAGCTGCACCAAGAGGTTCGCATTCAGCTCTGATGGGTTGCCACCATATACTGCTAGGTGTCACTGGTGGATTTTGGGAGCAATTAGAATGATTTAGATGATCGATCATTCTAGCTGTTCGAATCAGAAGAGTTTTGATCCATCGAAAGGAGTTTCGATGATGTCGATGATAGAGATCATGACATATCCCATTACCATATAGAACTGAACCTAACTGGGTCACACAAACAAAGGTTTGAATCTGGTGATCATCAATTGAACTGATCCAGTTCAATTGATCTGAATGAGATTCAATTAGGTTCAAGGAAAATCGTGCTAGCACTCGATTGAACCTATCATTCTTCTTTTACTATCATAAATAAGTTGTCCTGACTGAGCCAAAGGAGTTTGTGCTCAATCAGAGGCCTTCATATGGTCTGACTGGAGGTTGTCCAAGTCAGAAAAGGTTGTCTTATTTTGTAAGACATTACCTGCCATTTTTGGTCACCTGCCATTTCTTGTTCTTTGACTTTGGTCAAAAGTCTACCTTTGATTGGTCAAACATTGACCATTGACACTTTAACTTTTGACCACATGTCATGCACCTATTGGAGAGCTGGTGGGGGCCTGTCCTCCTACCAGAACCTGGCAAGGAGGAGGGCGCACGCCACCCTTGGCGTGTGCCCAAGTTGGAGGCGCCTAGGAGTCCTTGTTGGACAAGGACTCCATCTCCTTTTTGGATTTCAATTAGAGTTCTTCCTAAGAACCAACTTTGACTGGTCTTAGGCACCCTCTAAGGAGGAATCCAGGGGACTCTATTCCCACCAATCAGATTTAGATCTGATTTCACAAAGGGTTGTGATTGGTTGGGAAGAAGAGGAGTTGGATCACAGCTAGTCTATAAATAAGACCCTGCGCCCAACTCAGATTGAGCAAGATTGAAGCTAAGAGTTTCCACATGCCCCAAGGCTGGTTCTCTCCTCCTCCTCTCCATGCCAAACACCTTCTCCCTCTCCTCTCCATGTCCAAAAGTGAGTTTTTGGATTTTGGTTGGTGCAATTCCAAGATGAGAGAAAGGCGATCAGAAAGCAAGAAGGCTGCGCTGCTGCAAAGGACGACTGCTGATCTTCAAAAGGAGTTTTGAAGATCCTCCAGATCAGATCCAGATCTAATTTTTGGAGATGTGATAGAGAAGAAGAGGATCTCCAGATCCAGCCTGAGTGGATACCGATAGAGGCCAGGCACTTGCGTGGCTTGATCCAGAACCTTCCGCTGCTTATAGGATCATCAACGGATAATAGGATTACCCAACGTTCAAGATAAATTAAATTTAATTTAATTTATCTAAATTTTATTTTAATTATTAAAATAATAAAAATTAGATCTGAAATATATCTTAGATCTAATCTAGAATCAAAGAAAAAAAATTTTAAAATATATCTATCTTGAATCTGATCAGATCTGAACGAACCTGGTCCGAAAAAATCAGATTTTCCCTTCAACTGGTATCAGAGCCAAGGTTCTAAAAGTATTTAGATCTAATTTTAAATTTATTTTAATTAAAAAATAAGTGATTTTAGATGTCACATGAGATGTGATCAGATCTAAAATTAAAAAAATTAAAATTAAATGATTTGGATCTAAGATTAGAAAATATGCATGACTAGTTCTAAAATAGAATAGTTCTATAGAATAGTCTTGCATGTTTTCAATTTAATTTGATTAAATCATATTTTAGATCTTATTTATTTACTATTTTTTGATATTATAATTATTATAATAACATCTAAAAAATAGTAAATAAAAATTATTTAATTTTAAACATCATATGAGATATATGATTGATGCATGTCTAGACTAGTTGTAGAATAGTTCTACATAGTTGTCTAGATTAGAATTTATTTTGATTAGATCAATTTAAATCTAATTTTTTAGATTATTATGAGATAATTTAGATCTGAAAAATATGCATGATTCGATACATGAGATGTATGCAAAATATGCCATGATTAGATCTAATTTGTATATGAGATATATGATATAGATCTAAAACTTTTTGTAGTATTGCATGTTCCTGATTAAGGCATTCCTCTTGGCCGTCCGATCATAAGAATGAAGAAGGGTTTAAAGGCCCTCTCTCTTCCATTCGATGGGGTGTTCTTATGATGTGTAGGGGTGCTGCGTGTTCATCCTTAATCAGAAAACCCAAAACTTACTTTCTGCAAAAAACCCCTAGATCCTGAAACCTAGGATTTATTGTGCATATTTTATTTATGAACCCTACTTAATTAAGAAATTAAGATTATGAAATATTAATTAGGTCTAAAATTAAGAATTTTAGATCTAAGACATATTCATAATACTGGGTTCGGGCTTGGGTAGCTCAATTAGGTCTAAGCGGTTGATCAAACCGAATCAAGAGTTGGTTAGATGGGGATCAACAATGCTTAAATTGACCAGCCTAATAGGATTAAGTCTGGGTCAAGATCGAGTCACGATCAAGCAAGACCTAATTAGGCTCAGAGGTTAGAGTCTGGATTGTAGGCTAACCCAATTGGTTCTGACTCAATAATTTGGTGTCTAAGGTAAGTTTGGCACATACGATCGACTGATTTTTAATTGGAAGCTACTCGAACCTGAATGCATTCTTGTACGAGTTAATGGCATATTCCTTCCACCGGTCTCACTTACCTGGCCATATCTGTTGACACAGTTCTGATCTGAGGTGGTCAATAATCCGAGCTAACCCATGCCACTAGGTTAGTCATAATTGTTATGACTAAGATAAGTCTAGTTTAATGAGACCTGAATCAATTCTCTTCCTAAGAAAAGATTAAGTCTGAGGTCTTCCACCATTGTAGATGTGCGGGCCCTTCCCGGGGTTGATTGTTCTTGACTGGATACAGTGGCTCAGTTGCACCGAAAAGATGCAACCATGTCTATTAGGCATTGGATGCTATGGGCTGGAGGATGAGTTGGGCTCAATATTTTGGATACGGTGAGAGACTCAATTAGGAACCCAGTCTATGCAAATGGTGGGTCTGACTTAACTAAGGAGTGGATCAATATTCCAATACGGTGAGATTCATGAATTAGAGACCAAGTTTGGGTGCACCATGATTAGAGAATCATTGAACAAGAGTTGTTCACTCATTGGCTAACCCATCACCAATAACTGTTAGGTGAGGTGATGAGTCAGTTGGTGAGACCGCACCACCCACTAGAAATCATTAATCGTGGAGATTTTTGCATCTCTACAGAGGGAGTGTAGGGATCCGAGAAAATAGTGGAAGCTAATTTATTTAAAAATAAAACTCCTAAATAAATTGGTCAAGTCAAAATTACAATATCTAACTAGAATCTTTGACTCTCTACAGAAAAATATCTGCGTCCAACCCATTGGCACGTATCGTGGACACACATAGACTGACCAGACCTGATAAACATCATAAATTCACCAATAAAAGTATTAATTTATCATTTAATTGATATTAATTTTTAAGAATTAATAATCAATTTATATATAATTTTTGAAAAATTCATATTTTTATTAATTAAAAAATTAATTAAAAAATAATAAAAATTAATAAAAATTAAAAAATAAAATTTTATTATCAATAGAAAGAGCTCATTTTTCTGATCACAACAAAATAAATTTCAAGTAAAACAGAGCTAAAATGAAAATGATATGAATTTTTAAAAATATAAAATAAATAAAAATTAAATAAAAAAAGAAAACGGCTCAGTCGGCTCCGCAAGCCGAGCCACCAAGCCAAGCCGAGCCATCAAGATAACTCAGCCGTTGAAGCCATCAGCCGGTCCACAATCCAGGCGTGGACCGCCAGCTCAGCAAATTCCGGCGAATCAGAGATTGCCACGTGGTGGACCTAGACCCCTTAAGGGTCTACAGAAATTTATCGCGGCTCATAAGGGTAATTCAGTCTTTTCATCCGACAATAGCGGTGCTGATTGGTTGCGGTGTGCGGTGCGGCCGGTCCACGCGGTCCATGGGAACAGTTATTGTGCGATCGGACGGATGTGGTTGTTTACGGTCAGGATCGGATGGCTGTGGTTGCTTCCAAATTTTATTCAGATACAAACATCACGCGGATCACCATCGGACGGCAGCGCTCGATCCAAGCGATGATCCGACGGTCCAGAATGCTGCCGGCGGCGATCAAGACTCCCAAAGCGCGATTTGCGGCCAGATTTCCTCGATCAAGCGCGATCCAATGGCCAGAATTTAATCCAACCCGATCTGAGCTTATCTGCATCCGATTTTGATGATTTTTGGACCGTTGGATTCCTGTTGAACGGCTGGATTTTATCAGATTTAGCAGAGTCATATCAGAGCTATTTTGATTGAAATTTTATCCAAATTTCTTTATATTTTTATGATTATAAAGGCTATTAGTCCCATATTGCCTTTAGAAAAAATATCCAACCCTCCTAGCTCTATAAAAAGGACCCCAGGCCATCAGAAATCAATATCTCCGATCAAGGTGAAGCTTTGGTACAGGCGAAGCCAGGCTATGGGTTAAAGGCTGCTTCGAAGCAACTGGTGCCGAGAAGAAGAGCGAGCTTCTTACCCATCTTTCTGCCCAATGCCGATCAAAATCAGAGATCAGGCTATTTTATTTTTTTTATATTCTATGTATTTAAATTCTGAAATTTTAATTAATAAAAGTTTTATTTTTGCATTTTAATTTTTTATTTTTAATTTTTATTATAATTTAATTTCTGTATTTTAATTATTACTTTTTATTTTATTGCAAGTAGATGCTAAGATCTAACTAATAGATCTTAGTACCAAATTTAAATTTTTGTACCTTTTAATTTTTGCTTTTAATTTTTCGACTTCACTTTTGATTCTGAAAACTCAAATCCTTTTCTTCTTTTCTTTTCAAAAATCAAAGATTTCAAATCTAAAATACTACCTTCCCTGTGGATTCGACCCGACTCACTACTATCTATATATTTTTAATAATTTTAAGAAGTCGGATTAAACTGATAAACACGGTGTCTTAACGACAGCATCGCATTCCTATCAAGTTTTTGGCGCCGTTGCCGGGGAAGATTTTTTATTTTTAATTTTAATTTCTTTGATTTATTTTAAAAATAATTTCGGCAACCCTATCATGTTTCTGCGTCGTTGCCGGGGAAGGCACGGATATTAAATTTTTATCTCTTTGATTTTCTATAAAAAAAATTATAAACAAAATTTATTTTCTTACTAATTATTTTTATTATTTTGCAGGATAAGAAAAAAAAAAAAAAAGAATCAGAAGTTTTGCCTGGTGAATCAATCCTAACCCTAGTTCTCTTTTCTTTTTATTTTATTTATTTATTTTATTTTATTTTTTTAAATTAATTTTAAAAAAAATATCCATTTAAATCTAATTAAAAGCCTCATGATAAGATTAGAAATCCTAACTGTTTAGAGCATGCATCATATTAGTTTATTTTTATTTTATTTTTTGTGATTGCTGAGGAAGGTAAGCCTTTCAGAATACAATTAGTTACATGCATCTAGTTTAAATTGATAGAACCCTTTGATTGAAAATTTTTATGCATATTCATATTAAATCAAATTAAGGGCACAACCCAATTAAACAAGATAAGGTGGGGATTTGATCACCCTTCCTTAGCCCACAAACAAGCAACCAACATCCTGCATTGACCTAAGCCTTTAAATTAAAATCAATTACATCAACCCTAGAAACTCGAGTCAATAGACAAGGAATCCTAAAGGTTGAACCGGGTTAGGATAATCAATTTGACTGGTGTCTAGGAAAGTGGTTCAGGACGACTGCGCCCGAAGGAAGGTGGTTTCTAATTGATTCCGTTCGCTTACCTGGGCCAAGCATAATTGGTGTCTAAGGCAAGCAACGGGGGACTCCCACCAACCTTACACTTACCTGGCCAGTGATTGGCTAATCCTACACTGGAGGCTTGAAGGTGACCTTGGCAGTTAGGAGCTGTCTAGATCTAGGATAACCCTTAGTCAGGATTGATTGACCAATTTGATTGCTAACGAATATTAAACAATTAAACCTAATTCTTCTCTTTCTTCTTAATTCTAGGACTCCTTAGGACCTCTTCTTTAGAACTCTTCTTTCTTTTCTTCTTCTTACTCTAAAATAAAATAAAAATAAAATAAAATAAAAATTAAACTAACTTAAAAATTAATAATAATTAAATTAAATTAAATTAAAATTAACAAATAAAATTAATTAAAAAAATTAATTTTTAATATAATAAAATAATAATAATAATAATAATAAATAAAAAAAATATTCTAAAAATTTTTGAACCACACAATAGGGTTGCACTAATACATGCATGGTAGAAAATCACTTTTTCTAATTTAGTTGAACTTAATTGAATGGTTGATTCACATTAAACATAATAATCAAATGGCTAATATGAACCTAATAGTCCAAAAATTAGGTAAAGTTGACATTCTTGCTCAGAAAATAGATCAACTCCTAACCCTAGGTCAACAATCTCCTGCACAATTCACATCATCTTCTAATTATCCGAAGAATTATTCAATCTGTGCTAGTCCAACCATCATGTAAGTGAATATCCTATGACTGCACAGTTTCCATATTTTATCCAAGAACAAGTCAAGCTCTCAAGGATACTCCAAATTGATAAATGACCCATTTTCAAATTCATATAATCCAGATTGGAGCAACCACCATAATTTTTCTTGGATGTCCCAACAGACTCAGGCTCAGACCCAAATTTCACTTGAGCAAAATTATCAAAATTATGCCTATAATAATGGTCAGCCTAGTCAGTTTAACCAGCCATCATATTATAATCAGCCTTCATACCACCTCCTCAACAGACCAATCTAGCTGATGATAGATTTAACCAACTTCAACAATTATTCTAACTCAACAGCAATCTATCGCAGACTAGAAGCTTAAATAGGACAATTAGTTGAGTCTAACATGAGGAGAGAACTAGATCAACTACCAAACCTACCAATTTTAAATAACCCACCTAATGACCACCAACCACCTGGATTAAATTATCAATCTAATATTCATCTAAGAATCTCCAATTTGAGAATACCAAAGTAATTCCTGAACTTAAAAGCTATAGGATTCTTATGGACCCATACCAAGACCAGGTGAGAGAGGCTAGTACTGATGCTAGCCAAAATGAAAATTTAGAGAATTGGTTAGTATTGACAACCACATAGAAGAACCCAAGCCGGAATTAGTACTGATGCAGTTCCAGTTTAAATGAGATAGAAATAAGGGGAAAGAGAATAGATGATTTACCGAGACTTTAAACCTAATGTCTATTCCCTTCAACCCTAGAAGCTGGTTCTTCTTAAAAATCAAAAGGCATGTAATGAAATATCAATGGAGTTGTTTAAGCAGGATCATATAATTTACCTCCAAAATTAAAACCGCCTTTAGTCACCATTCCAGCACCCATTGAATCAAACTTAACTCCTAAAACTCATTCATGAGCATTTTAGAAGAACAAATAGGAGTAATTCTAATAAACATGAGTCTGAGAATGGAATTATAAAATATATCTCAAAAAATTAACAGTGAATATATAAATGGAGTAAAAATCAATATCAACTTCTGAGATTGGCAATCCAAACCATTGGAATTTGTCAATCCAATATTCGACACAGGATAGTGACTACATTGTGTCTGGCTGAAGATGGTAAACTTAGCGCTTGTTGGGAGGCAACCCAATATTTAGTTTTATCTAATTTTCTTATTTTCTTTTTAGGATAATTTGAATAAGTTGGAGGGAAGCTCAAATTTTGTAAAGGCATTGCTGGACCAAAAAATAAATAAATAAATAAATAAATAAATAATTAAATAAATATAGGTGTATCTCCATTTTTTTTTATTATATCTTTATTTTTTCTTCTTCTCCATTGAGGACAATGTCGATTAAGTTGGGGGAGAGAAAAATAAAAATTTTAAAATTTAAGTCCTCGAAAAAGTTAGTATTTAGTATTTAGATCCTGATTATGCTTAAGAATCGAATTAAACTAAGCATTTTAAAAAAAATTGATGCACAGATTAGAGAATCTATGAGATATTGAGGGAATCAAGTATTAAGAAAATTCAATAAAGAGTTAAGTCCAGAACATAAAAAATTTTCCTTGGAGCATTTCTAATTATTTCTAGCATCAAAGAAAAGTCTACTTTTTATAGGCTGTGTAGGTAACTATACGTTTCTTCATATAAAAATTTATTTTAATAAAAATAGTTTCCAAGTACTTCTCACTGAGTAACCGGGCCTCTTGCCTAAGCAAGCATTGAATTTCGCGTCAAAAGGTGGGAAGGGCAAAGAAGCTCGTTGTAAAGCTAGTCTTAACTCGTAGCCTATTTGATTCGAGCTAGTAAGCCCGAGGGTATTCTATACTAGTGCCTAAAGCAACTGGTTTGGGAGTCATTGGCCCAAGACTCGCTACATGGATCAAATAGAAAGCTTAAGAGTTAAGACACTCAATAGTGGTACAACATTAAAAAAAAAAAAAAAAATTTTTCCCACCGAGTAACGGGTCCCGTTGCCTAAGTAAGCAATGATATTCGTGTCAAAAAAGTGGGCAATGTGAAAAAAAATTAATAAATGAAGGATGGAAGTAGCAATACACCTGCCTATATGAAAGTTTAGACAATCAGAGATAAAAGTGGAATATTTAAAAAAAATTCTAAAAAATTTATATTCTTTACTTAATTTTTCTATTGATAAGTATTAATACCCCAATGATATTCTCATTAAGCTCTACTAAATATCAATGGTCATTTTGAAAATTGCTTAGGTAAAATTCGAAACTCTAAAGTTAAAAGTATTTAAACTAAATTCTTTCTTTACTCGAGGACGAGCAAAGCTTAAGTGGAGGTGTGATAACATCATAAATTCACCAATAAAAGTATTAATTATCAATTAATTATATTAATTTTAAGAATTATAATCAATTTATATATAATTTTTGAAAAATTCATATTTTATTAATTAAAAAATTATTAAAAAATATAAAAATAATAAAAATTAAAAAATAAAATTTTATTATCAATAAAAGAGCTCATTTTTCTGATCACAACGAAATAAAATTTCAAGTAAACGAGCTAAAATGAAAAAAGATACGAATTTTTAAAAATATAAAATAAATAAAAATTAAATAAAAAAAAGAAAACGGCTCAGTCGGCTCCGCAAGCCGAGCCACCAAGCCAAGCCGAGCCATCAAGATGACTCAGCCGTTGAAGCCATCAGCCGGTCCATGATCAGGCGTGGACGCCAGCTCAGCAAATTCCGGCGAATCAGAGATTCCACGTGGTGGACCTAGACCCTTAAGGGTCTAGAAATTTATCGCGGCTCACAAGGTAATTCAGTCTTTCGTCCGACAACACGGTGCTGATTGGTTGCGGTGTGCGGTGCGGCCGGTCCACGCGTCCATGGGAACAGTTATTGCGCGATCGGACGGTGTGGTTGTTTGCGGTCAGGATCGGACGGCTGTGGTTGCTTCCGAATTTTATTCAATACAAACATCACCGGATCACATCGGATGGCAGCGCTCGATCCAAGCGATGATCGACGTCCAGATGCTGTCGTGGCGATCAAGACGCCCGAAGCACGATTTGCGGCCAGATTCCTCGATCAAGCGTGATCCAACGCCAGATTTAATCCAACCCGGATCTGAGCTTATCTGCATCCGATTTGATGATTTTTGGATCGTTGGATTCCTGTTGAACTGATGGATTTTATCAAAATTAGCAGAGTCATATCAGAGCTATTTGATTTGAAATTTTATCTAAATTCTTTGTATTTTACGATTACAAAGGCTATATTCCCATATTGCCTTTAGAAAAAATATCCAACCCTCCTAGCTCTATAAAAAGACCCCAGGCCTCAGAAATCAATATCTCCGATCAAGGTGAAGCTTTGGTACAGGGCGAAGCCAGGCTAGGGTTAAAGGCTGCTTCGAAGCAATTGGTCCGAGAAGAAGAGGCGAGCTTCTACACCATCTTTCTGCCAATCCGATCAAAATCAGAGATCAGGCTATTTTATTTTTTTTATATTCTATGTATTTAAATTCAAAATTTTAATTAATAAAAGTTTTATTTTTGTATTTAATTTCTTGCTTTTAATTTTTATTGTAATTTAATTTCTATATTTTAATTATTACTTTTTATTTTATTGCAAGTAGATGCTAAGATCTAACTAATAGATCTTAGTACCAAATTTAAATTTTTGTACCTTTTAATTTTTGCTTTTAATTTTCTAACTTCACTTTTGATTCTGAAAACTCAAATCCTTTTCTTCTTTTCTTTTCAAAAATCAAAGATTTCAAATCTAAAATACTACCTTCCCTGTGGATTCGACCCGACTCACTACTATCTATATATTTTCAATAATTTTAAGAAGTCGCATTAAACTGATAAACACGGTGTCTTAACGATAGCATCGCGTTCCTATCAAGACCCAATTATAAAGATTGGCTCATGAACTACAAAATTATTTTGGGTTCTGAGAAGTTAACCCATGTTTTGGACCTAGACCCTCCCACCTTACCAGCCCATCCATCTGTTGAATAGAGAGCGTCTCTAGAGAAATGGATAGACAAAGATAATAAGGCTAGATATTACATGTTGGGCTCAATGTCTGATGAGCTCCAGCGCCAACATGAGAATATCGGGACTGCTTGCCAAATGTTGGCTCACCTGCAGAAGATGTTTGGTGAACAGAGTCGCGCAGCCAAATATCAAGTCACGAAATGACTTTTTAAGGCTAAGATGCGTGATGGGCAGTCAGTCCAAGATCACTGTCTGACAATGATCAAGGACATGGAAGAGCTTGAGAAGCTCGGTGTGAAGTAGGACTTGGACCTGCAGAATGATATTATTCTGCAATCCTTGACTGATGCATATGGGCAATTCATCATGAATTACCACATGCATAAACTTCAAAATTCCTTGGCCGAATTAATGAATATGCTGGTTACCGCTGAGCTTTCTATGAAAGGTTCTAAAGGCTCAGTTCTTGCTATGGAACGGACTTCTTCCAAAAGAAAGTCTTATGGAAAGAAAAAGAAGTCTGTGAAAAAGCAAAAGGTGGAAGGATCAAAGAAGAAGAAGGTAGAGCCGAAGAAAAAGGCCGATGTCAAAGGAAAGTATTTCCATTGCAACAGCGACGGCCATTGGAAGTGGAACTGCCCTACTTACCTGGCCACCCTGAAGAACAAGAAGGAAGGTCCTTCTGGAGGTATGCTCGTTATTGAGTCTAACCTTACGGTTTCTTCTGCATCCAGTTGGGTGCTTGACTCTGGTTCTAGTGCTCATCTGTGCACTTCCATGCAGGGTCTTGAGGATAACAGGAGGCTGAGGGATGGAGACATGATCCTACGCATCGGTAATGGAGCAAGAGTTGCTGCAGTAGCCGTGGGAACATACCCTCTTCGATTACCATCTGGTTTAGACTTAGTTTTGAAAGACTGTTATTATGTGCCTGCAGCTAGCAGGAATTTGATTTCTGTTTCATGCTTAGCACAAGAAGGTTATGTGATCACCTTCTTTAAGGACCATTGTAACATTCTTTATGAAAGAAATAAAATTACAAATGGTTTCCTTATTAATGGTCTTTATCAGCTACATATTGATGTACCTATTTTAACTATCGAGCAAAACGTGAATGCCAAACGACCTAGGGATAGTCCAAATGACAGATATCTATGGCACCTGAGATTAGGTCATATAGCAGAAGATAGGATCAACAAATTGGAGAAAAATGGGCTATTGAGTCCATTGACTTTCGAGTCATATCCAACTTGTGAATCTTGTCTTCAAGGCAAAATGACTAAACTCCCTTTTGTAGGACATGGGGAAAGGGCCACAGATCTCCTTGCCCTAGTACATACTGATGTGTGCGGCCCATTTGATGTGCCGGCTAGAGGCAATTTTGTCTACTTCATTATCTTACCGATGATCTGTCTAGGTATGGGTATGTGTATCTTATGAGACACAAGTCTGAAGCTTTTTGAAAAGTTCAAGAAGAATTCAGACATGAAGTAGAAAAACAAACTTGGAAAATCCATTAAGGTTCTTCGATCAGATCGAGGAGGTGAATACCTTAGCCGGGAATTCCTAGACTATCTAAAGAAAAATGGCATAGTCTCTCAATGGACTCCACCAGGAACACCTTAACTTAACAAGATTTCAGAATGGAGAAATCGGACTCTATTGGATATGGTTCGATCCATGATGAGCTTCACAGACCTTCCTGATTTTCTTTGGGGACACTCATTGTTAACTTCAATTTATCTACTGAATAGGGTTCCCTCTAAAACCGTTCCTACCACACCGTATGAGATATGGCATGGTAAGAAACCAAGTCTGAGTCATCTCAGAATTTGGGGTTGTCCAGCTCACATCAAAAGACAACAAGCGGACAAGTTAGAGTTTAGGTCCTTCAGAGCATGATTCATAGGATATCCTAAAGAGTCATTAGGATACTATTTCTATATTCCAGAAGACCACAATGTGATTGTGAGTCGACATGCCATCTTTCTTGAAAAATAGTTTATTCAAGATAGCGGCATTGGAAAACAGATCAAGCTTGATGAGAAAATCTCACAAGTGGAATGAGCTAAGAATCAATTGGAACCAACTCAGTTTAAGCCAATAAGAACACTACCTCCACCTCGTAGATCGGAAAGAGTTTCCCATCCCCCTGAGAGATACTTAGGTTTTATTTCAGAGGAAGTATAGGAAATATTTCTCATAGATAATGGTGCTCATGGTGATGATCCCAAAACCTACAACAAGGCGATATCAGATATTGACTCTGAGAAATGGCTAGAGGCAATGCAGTCAGAAATTGACTCAATGCACTCAAACCAAGTCTGGACCTTGGTAGATCCACCAGAAGGTATAGTACCTATTGGATGTAAATGGATCTTCAAGAGAAAGATTGGTGCAGATGAAAATGTGAAGACATTCAAGGCTAGACTAGTGGCAAAAGGTTATAGTCAACGCGAAGGTATTGACTATCAGGATACCTTTTCCCCAGTGGCTATGCTAAAATCCATTTGCACATTGCTTGCCATTGCAGTCTATTTCGATTACGAAATATGGCAAATGGACGTGAAAATAATGTTCCTAAATGGATATCTTGAGGAAGATATCTATATGGAACAGCCGCTAGATTTCACATCCAGTGATATTGATCACAAGGTTTGCAAGCTGCAAAGGTCCATATATGGACTTAAGCAAGCATCTCAGAGCTGGAACACTTTTCAATGATGTGAATCAAAAAAGTTTGGTTTCATCAAAACGAAGAGGGACATGTGTTTTCAAAGAAAGGTCAGTGTTGGAGCTCTTGTTGTCTTCCTCGTATTGTAGTGGATGACATTCCTTATTGGGAATGAATTTCCCAATCGTTGACGATAGTCAAATGTGGCTGTCCAAGGAATTCTCACTGAAAGACTTAAGGATGCAGCTCCTTTATTTAAGGAATTAAGGTTATTAGGATAACCTGAATAGGTTGCCTAGCTACCTCAAAAAGATGTACATAGAGGAAGTACTAAGAGGTTAGTATGGAGAAATCTAAGAGGGGATTTAATACCTTTAGACATTGGTTATTTATCTTTACAAGAAGATGTGCCTGCACTGAGGAATAGAACGTGAGCAAGATCTATATGCTTCTAGCAATAGAGCACTCATGTATGCCATTCATGTTACACGACCTGATATAGGCCTATGTGTGAGTGTCACAGAGCGAAATATCATCAGATCCAAGGTAAAGAAACTACTGGACTTTTGTGAAATTATCCTAAGTACTTGAGAAGAACTTAGGATATAATTATGGTTCCTTTGGTAATCAGAGAACTCCAAGTTCGAGATACACAGACCCAGATTTCATGTCTTGATAATAGATGATCGATAAGTCGACATTCTGGGCAGACTGTTTGTGTGCAATAGTGGGGAGTGTACAGCAATGTGATAAGCTGAGCTCGTGTTATATTGTACTGTTTTCGGTGTGCATATAGAGGGTAGCTATTTGTGTCAAGTCGACGATTTACTCAGAAGGGTTTGGTCTGCGAGGTCAAGAATGTAAGTGACAGTATGTGGAGACCCACTTACAAAGCCGTTGGGCCAGTAGAAGTCGAGCCCATTGAGAAATGGACTTAGACTTGTAGCCAATTGGCTTTAGGATAAGTGAAAGATTTGTTAGATATATGTGCCTATGAAGTCAAAATGGCTGACACTTGTAATACACTTCTAAGGGCAAAATTGTAATTTTGACTAAAATCAATAAATGGGTTACTTTCTATCACATATGTGTATTTAGTGTCTGTGATACATCCTTTGAGTTAATGGTAATGATAATTCATATTTTCAAGAGTTGAATATTTAAGACATGAGTAATCATTGTTAACTCATAAAATGCTTCCGACCATAGGATCATCATGAGGATGGTGATTGACCTGGAAGATTGGTGTACAATCGCTTCTTTTAGTAGATGAGTCTGAGTCTACTGTGTGAGACACCGAAGCAGTAGAGTAAGGTACTCATTAGAGACGAGGGCACTGAGCGTGACCACTCGAGTAGTCATTAGGAAGTCTACCTTCTCGTCAATGACTGACTCGATGTGTAGTAGTGTGTCTGGTTTCTTGACCTGAGGTGCATCGGCAGTTCACCTTAAGGGTGTTATAGTTTGACTACACCATTACTCGATCTCCTAGCCATTGGAACCCGAGGTGTATGTTGGCTATAGCATGTTCATTGTAGAACTGGATGGCATCAAGATGGAATCTATCTACCTCGGTGGTAGAGGAGCATCCTAGAGATAATCATGAGAATCAAGTCCAGAAGCCCATGGCCATGGCAGAGTGAAATAATAGAAAGAGTTTCTATTTAGATTTCTCACAATTGGACTCAAAATCGAATGATTACATCATATGACAGAAACTGAGGTTTGACGAGTTCACCTAAACCCTAATCTGATCGAGCTCAAGATAGAAGAACTGAATTACAACAGGTAGCTGCACCAAGAAGGTTTGCATTCGCTTTGATGGGTTGCAACCATAATACTGCTAGGGTGTCACTGATGGATTCTGGGAGCAATGAGAATGATTTAAATGATGGATCATTCTAGTTGTTCGAATCAGGAGTTCTAATCCATCGAAAGGAGTTTCGATGATTGTCGTTGATAGAGATCATTCCATATCCCATTACCATACAGAACTGAAACAACTGGGTCACACAACAAGGGTTTTGAATCTGGTGATCATCAATTGAACTGATCTAGTTCAATTGATCTGAATGAGATTCAATTAGGTTCAAGGAATCGTGCTAGCACTCGATTGAACCTATCGTTCTTCTTTTTACTATCATAAATAAGTTGTCCTGTCTGAGCCAAAGAAGTTTGTGCTCAATCAGAGGCCTTCATATGGTCTGACTGGAGGTAGTCCAAGTCAGAATAGGTTTGTCTTATTTTAATAAGACAATTACTGCCCATTTTTGGTTACCTGCCATTTTCTTATTCTTGACTTTGGTCAAAAGTCTACCTTTGATTGGTCAAACGTTGACCATTGACACTTTGACTTTGACCATATGTTCATGCACCTATTGGAGAGCTGGTGGGGGCTGTCCCCTGCCAGAACCTTGGCAAGGAGGAGGGCGCACGCCACCCTAGGCATGTACCCAAGTTGGAGGCGCCTAGGAGTCCTTTTGGACAAGGACTCCATCTCCTTTTGGATTCCAATTAGAGTTTCTTCTAAGAACCAACTTTGACTGGTCTAGGTGCCCTCTAAGGAGGAATCAAAGGACTCTATTCCACCAATAGATTTAGATCTGATTTCACAAAGGGTTGTGATTGGTTGGGAAGAAGAGAGGAGTTGGATCACAGCTAGTCTATAAATAAGTCTGTACCAACTCAGATTGATTTGAGTAGAAGTTAAGAGTTTCCATACACCCCAAAGGCTGCCTCTCACTCCTTTCTCCATGCCAAACACCTTCTCACTCCTTGCTACTCCACATCCAAAAGGAGTTTTGGATTTTTGTTAGTGCGATTCAAGCAAGAGAAAGGCGATCAAAAGTAAGAAGGCTGCGCTGCTACAAAGGACGACTGCTGATCTTCAAAAGAAGTTTTGAAGATCCTCCAGATCAGATCCAAATCTAATTTTTGGAGATGTGATAGAGAAGAACAGGATCTCCAAATCTAGCCCGAGTGGATACCGGTAGAGGCCAGGTGCTTGCGTGGCTAGATCTAGAACCTTCCGCTGCATACAGGATCATCAATGGGTAATTGGATTACCCAAATCAAGTAAATTAAATTTGATTTAATTTATCCTTATTTTATTTTACTTATTAAAATAATAAGAATTAGATCTGAAACATTTCAGATCTGATACAGATCAAAGAGAAAAATTTTTGAAATATATCTCTTGATCTGATCAGATCTGAATGAACCTGGACCGAGAAATTAGGATTTTCCCTTCAATCACATGATCCAATCAGATGAGTGCCCCATCAAATCATCCTTAGGTGGCACCAAGATTGATCAAAGCTGAGTCTTAGGTGCCTTCCTAAATTGATTCTAAGAAGCAACGTAGAGTCCCATCTATATGGGATTCCAGGCATCCCTATCATTGGGCGCATGCCTCCCTAGGTGTGTGCCCCATCCTTTTCATTTTCTAGTAAGGGGACAAGCCTCTATCTGCTCTCCTATGGGTGCATGACACATGGGCAGATGTCTAAGTGTCAAAGGTCAATGTTTGACTAGAGTCAAAAGATAAGAATTGGTAGGTGACGAAAAATGGTAGGTATTGTCTCTAATTTATTCTCACAAATTAAGACAACACCTTTTCTGACCTAAACAAGCACCCAGTCAGATTAGGTGAACGGTTCTGAGTGGCACACACTTTTTGACTCAGTCGAGTATAATTTTAATTGATAGTAGAAGAAATATTAAAAAAAAAAGGCTCATCTGTGCTAAGAATAACTTTTCTTGAACTTAATTGAATTAATTCTGCCTGATCAAATTGAACTGAGTCAAGTCAGTTAATGATATCAGACTCCCTAACCCTTGTTTGTGTGACCAGTTAGGTTCAGTTCTATATGGTAATAGGGATATGTCATGATCTCTATCATTGACATCATCAAACATCTTTCAATGGATCAGAAACTATTCTAATTAGAAACTAGAATGATTGATTCACTAAAATCATTCTAATTGCTTCTAAAATCCACCAGTGACATCTAGCAGTATATGGTGGTAACCCATCAAAACTGAAAATGAACCTCTCAGTGCAGCTATCTGTGTGATTAAGTTCTTCTATCTTGAGCCCTTGATTAGATTAAGGTTAAGGTGAACTCATCAAATCCTAATTTCTATCATATAATTTAATCATTTGATTCAAGTCCGATGTGAAAACCTTAATAGAAACTCTTTTTATTATTTCACTCTGCCATGGCCTTGGGCTTATGGACTTGATTCTCATGATCATCGTAGGGCTGCTCTTCATCTACCGAGTAGATAGATTCTCTCTTGGTGCAATTCAATTCTTACAATGAACATGATATGCCAACATGCACCTCAGAATTTCGAATGGCTAGGAGATCGAGTCATGGTATAGTCAAACAATAACACGCTCAAGGTGAACTACCGATGCACCTCAGATCAAAGAACCAGACGCACCACTGCAGCTTCAAGTTAGTCATCGATGAGAAGGTAGACTTTCTTATGACGGCTCGAGGTGGTCACACTCAATGCCCTCGTTCTCTAATGAGTACCTGTACTCTCGCTCTAGTGTCTCTACACCGTAGACTCAAGACTCATCTACTATAAAGAAGCGATTGTACACCAACCTTTCGGATCAATCACCATCCTTATGATGATCCTATGATTGAAAATATTTTTTGAATTAATAATAAAAATTCATATCTTAAATTTTTAACTCTTGAAAATATGAATTATCATTACCATTATCTCAAGGAATGTATCACAAACACTAAATACACATTTATGATATAAAATAACCCATTTTATTATTTATAATCAAAATTATAATTTTGCCCCTAGAAGTGTATTTCAAGTGTCAGCCAATTCTGGCTTCTAGGGCACACATATCTAACAACACGAACCTTGGTATTAATCCAGAAACATGAAAGAAGAATAAAATAGATGATGGTGGCATCTTAGGGCTTAAAGATGTAACCTTAGAGAGACATATCAAATTCTATTCGCTTAGAAGTCGAGCTGACTCCGTGCCTAAGACATCCGACTCCGATTCTACCCAATCCGGCTTGATTACGGCTCGAGCCAGCTTGGCTATGTATCCAAGTGTGGCTCGACTGTGTGCCATCCCCTCGATCACTCCCTATCTCCCTCTCTCGATCTCTCTCACTGGTGACGGCAATGAGGCCGAACCCCTCCCTCCTAGCTTTTCCATCTCTCGATCTTCCTCTCTCCCTCTCTCGATCTCCCTTGCTGGCAAGGTCGGACCCCATCCCTTCCTCTCTCACTCTCTCAATCTCCCTCACCAACAAGGCCAGACCTTATCCCTCCCTATGATGCTAGCAAGGCTAGACCCCCTCCCTCCCTCTCTTGCTCTCTTAATATCGCACTCTCCCTCTCTCGATCTCCCTCGCTGGTGAGGCCGGACCCCCTCGCTTCCAACGATGGCGGTGAGGCCGGACCCCCTTCATCCCTCCCACTCTCGATCTCCCTTGTTGGTGGCTGACGAGCGATCAGCTCTCCCTTTCTCAATCTATCGATCTCCCTCTCAATCTCTCCATTTCTTAGTTTCAGATCTTGAAATAGGGTCCGACCTTCTAGGATCCATTAGGGTCTAGGTCTGGTACTTCAAGTATGGACCCATTGGATATTCGAATTTAGATCTAGTACTAGTAATTAAAATTGCATCTAGATCTGATATCCAGATTCTGATCTAAACCTAATCCATTGATAGATCTTGTCCACAACCACCGACATAGCACAACCCAAGGCTACCACCACGGCATGGCCCAAAACCTATGATATGCAAATAATTATAATATTTATTATAAATATTTTATAAATTATTATAAATATATATGATTAATAAATAATACTATAAAATTAAAAAAAAAATATACTTGCGGCTATAGAGAGTGGGTCGCACCGAAAGATCCGAGGGTCATCAGTGATGATGCTAGAGGAGGATAATGGTACTAGAGTTAACTTATGAAATAAAAGCAAGATAATAAGATAGAAAAGAGAGAGAAAGAGAAAAGAGAGAGAGAGAGAGAGCAGGGACAGTCGAAGATGGGGGCCAGGGGGCACATTGATTAGGAGGATCGGGAGGCACAATGACGGGAGGGTCGGCGATCGAAGGGGAGTATGGGTGGGAAAGGTCGGGTGGGGGGTGGTGGGGAGGGTGGCGAGGATGGGGGGCTGTGGGTCAGGGTGGCAGGGTGGCGGGAGGGGCGATCATGAAGAGGGGTCGGGGGAAGCGAGGGGCATGTGGCGGAGAGGGGCGGCGTAAGGGTGGCTGGGAGGGGCAGGATTGGTTTTGGGCGTGTGGCGCGAGGCGGCGGAGGGTGGGGAAAAGGTGCGGGGTGAAGCGAGGTTGGCAGGGCTGGGAGGCATGTTGGGAGATCAGGGGAAAGGAGGAGGGAAGGGGGTGAGCAGATAGACTGGAGATCGGAGGGGGAAGGAAGGTGGCATCGTCAGGGAATGAAGCCTCACCGATGATGAAGAGGATGGGGAGAGATAGAGAGAGAGATCGAGCGCGCATGAGAGGGAAGCAGGAAAAATTTGAAGATTCTTATCCTAACCTACGACAGCGGTTATCGAACCACTACCATAAATCTACAGTAGTGGTTACCCAAAATCGATGCCATAGATCTACAGTAGTAGTTCTCTAACCGTTGCTGTAGATCTATTGCAGGGATTTTTGATAACTATTATCATAAATTAAAAATAATTTTTTTCTTATTTTTTTCTAAATATTAAATAATTTTAAAATTTAATGTCCATCTTCATCATTCATTATCTAAATAATTATCATTAGAGTGTCGTCGCAAAAGATCGCCTTGATCCGATGACCCTAGCTTCATCGATCAAAAAAAATTGATTTCAAAGATCATAAATGATGATGTGATGATCTGATAGATGAAAATCTTCAATAGATCTGAAAACCTACAACAATGATCTTAGAGTTACGATGTTTGCTGGATTATGCTTGTATCCAAAGTTTACTCTGATATGGCCTGATGTTTTTAATCGAATCGGTAATTATTTAGTTCGTATTATGTCGTAGTATTCAATTAAGTTAGTAAGAGGATCAGTATATATTTTATCTGCATATTATCATTATTATCTCATTATAGATGCATCCATCCTATATTGATTCTTGAGATTTTCTTGTCAGTATTGAAACTGTTCTATACTGTTGTAGTCTGAATATGAGTGTCTAGATAGCATGAGCATACACTGAAGTTTCAGAATGTTATCAGAAGATGTTAATTTTAGATCATTTCTTTATCTCACGAGTATTGAATTTTTATAATCACCGCCAATAAAAATGATAAAGATAGTATCCAAATCATTATAAAAAAAATTATCTCATAATCGAATACCGTTTGGTCCTTTGATGACTCGTTTATCATTTAACGATCGAAACTAACCTACACGAAATTGATCAAGATAATGATATCCGATTGAATTGAAACTTTGATAGTACGCTATGAATATCATTGAGATCATCATCATAGGTTTTCAGAATCATCGAAGGTCTCCATCTATCAGATCATCGCATCGTTCTTCGTGGTCATCGAAATTGAATTTTTCTGATCGACGATGCTAGGGCCATCGGATCAAGGCAATCTTTTACGATGATACTCTAATGATAATTATTTGGATAATGAATGCTGAAGATGAACATTAAATTTTAAAATTATATAATATTTAAAAAAAATATATGACAGCGGTTACAATTAACCGCTGTCATAAATAAGCTTATAGCAGTAGTTCCTACTAACTGCTGCTATAGGTCTGACTTATGGCAGCGGTTTTACTAATCGCTGCTATAGGTCTGACCTATAGTAGTGGTTACAATGAACCACTGCTATAGATTGACTTATGGCAGCGATATTTTGTAACTGCTACTATAGATCCGATCTATGGTAGTGATTTTCGTTAACCACTACTATATGTCGGATCTATAGCAATGGTTACAAAAACTACTGCCATACATCTGACCTCTAGCAGCAGTTAAAGAAAATCGCTGCTGTAGGATCTATAGTAGCGGTTTCAAAAATCACTGCCACAGTATGCACTGTAATAGACTATTTTTATAGTAATGATGGTTGGTTTATGATGAGTCAGATCTAAAACTTATGGGATTTACAGACTTCAGCTTTCAATCTGACCATGATGGCAGCAGAAATGTGTCAGGATATATCTTCACTCTGTATGGTAGAGCCATCTACTGAAAGAGTTTCAAGCAGCCTATTGTAGCAAACTCTATTTACGAAGTAGAGTACATGGCAGCATTAGATCCTACAAAGAAAGCTGTGTGGCTGAGGAAGTTGATCACCAAGCTCGGAGTAGCACCCTTCTTTGATTGTCTAGTCCTGCTCTACTGTGATAGCACTGGTGCCATTGCTTAGGCAAAAGAACCAAAAGAATACCAGCGGACGAAGCACATTCTGCGCCACTTCTATCAATTCTAAAAGATCATGGATCGAGGTGATATCGATCTTCAGAAGATCGATGGAAAGGAGAACTTGGCCAACCCCTTCACTAGAGCCCTAGAGATAAAGGAGTTCAACAACCCATAAGTCGAAGATGGGTATTAGATACTATGCCGAGTTGATTTAGGACAAGTGGGTGTAGTTGGAAAATATGTTCCAAAGCCAATCGTCAGTCTGTTAATGATTGAGCTACATTATATCTATAATTGATTCATTAATAAATAAAATATATTTTTGATATTTTTCATCATAAAGTATTCATCTTCAAATGAACTCCATTACTGTGATGAAGTCCTTAGGACTATTTAGATTTGATAAAGAGAGAATTTATCGATTAGTCCTTAAATTTATTCACGACCAAATGATAGGCTGTTAATTAGGACGACAGCGTCTATCGAGCATAGGTCGCTGTATGCCATATAGGTTGGTTGTCCTCTTAACCAAGGAGTGTAGAGACACTGGTATGGCATACAGGTGAGATGTATGGGTACATCATCATTGAGTGTGACAACTCTAGAGCATTCTGCTATTGAGAATGTCTCTAATGGGATATAGGTATAAGTGTCCCTTAGACCTAACATCGCCTTGTGACTTACAAGCAACTCACTGTGCTTCGGTATTAGACAAACTAAATTTTTAATTTAGTAACGGAAGGCTTCTGGGCACAGTTAAGTACTTGCGAAGTTGGTGTGTGATTAAGATGGAATTGACCACTCCAAGAGTTGGAGAAGAATGTATCACTGTATTTCAATATAGCAAAACCTTGGCCATGATAATCCATCAGATGGATTTGATATTTTGAAATATAATGTGGACAATTTGATCAGAGTTGATAGTTAAATTCTGAGGTATCCTACAAGCATTTTGGTCAAGGGAATGAATTATATGAAAACTATATCCGCATGGATTCTAAGGATATTGTTCTGTACATTCGACCTATCCGGTCGTCGGATACCATTGCTAGATGGTCACTTCGATTGGTATAAAAATTTATTCTTATGCTATCGACTTAGGTTTGGAGCTATGAGATCACACACATTAGAGATCACGATCTGATCGGATGGTTGATCAATGATTAAGAATCGTTCTAGGATTAAATAATCAATACGATTGGTGTTTAACCTCGTGCAAGTATTGTAGGAAGATCGATTAGCAATTAGATTGCTAATTGACTTAATTTGACTAAGCTAGAGGGCTGAGATTAATTTTAATAAAATATAATTTAATTAAATTTAGTTTGGGCTTGATTGGATCGAGTCCAATTATCTTATTGTATAAGCCTAGTGCAAGGAAGAACTTGTCCTAGTTCAATTAGGACTTGGGTCAACCCAATTTCTAATCTGATTAAAAATTAAATCAAAATTAAATCTTATTTAATATAATATAATTAAGTTCTTAATTAGATTAAAATCTATTTTAACTAGATTAAATAAATTCTAATTTTATTTTGTTTAAAGATCAAGTTGGACCAAGTCAAATTGAAAGTCCTAGTGAGACTAGGACTTGTATCAACCCAATCTCTAATTTAATTAGAATTTAAATAAAAATTAAATTAAATTAAATTTGATTTAATTAAGATTTAGGTTGGACTAAGACCTATTCTAATTGGGTTGAAATAAATCTGATTTAATTTGATTAAAAGATTTTGTTTGACCAAGTCAAATTGCAAGTCCTAGTATGACTAGGACTTCCCTTACCTAGCGCCACCTTAGCCCACACCCCCCATGCCCACCTTTTTTTATTTTGTGTGTGAGATCTTCTCTCCCTAATGTTCACGCACACCCCTCTCTCCCTCCTTTTCTCATAAGGCAATTTGTTGGAAGACCAAGTCAAAAGGGGAGTTAGTTTTGCTTTAGGATTCAATGAGATAGAATCCTTATTGACCAAAACTTCTCTCCCTTGTGTGCCATCCCCTCTCCTATATTTTCTCCACTATTTCCATGGTCAAAAACCATTTTTTTGTAAACCCTCCCTTGCTGTCCCTTGCCAATAATTATGGAGGGGTTGCCCAAGAGTTGGGCGCCCCTTGTCTTGCCCTACTTGACATTTCCTTGTCTAGTTTTTGACCTAGACAAGAACTCTTATTTTTCAATAAATTTTGGATGAATTTTGGTCTAATATTTTCATGGAATATAAAGATTTGGGATCAGTTTAGGTTGTGTAAAAATCAGAGGAAGAGGGTCCTTGGACATGGGGGTTCCATAGGCATCAAACTAGGTGTCTAGGTGAGAGAAAATAGAAGAAGAAGAGGGTCTTCTTCTAGGACTATTTTATTCTTCATCTCTCCTCCTTCTTTTGAGTTTTTTTTCTATGAGAATATTATATTATAAAACTCTTCTCTTTCTTCTCATATTTTGGAGAGTCCATATTTTAAAGAAGGGAGCGTCAGATCGACCGTCGAAGAAGGATCAGCATGGTACTAGCATGCTATGCTGATTTTCTACATCGGACTTCAGATCAAAGTTTGTAGGCACGTGTGGATGACTCCTAGAGGCCGGATGTGTGTGCAGTTCATGAATTCATCCTCATGTTTGGATGAGCAAGTTAGAACATCTAAGTTGCATAGGTAATAGATCTGATCTATTGACTTCATACCTGCATTAGATGTAGTGTAGATCTAGGTTGATGAGATCAACCTTTCCTTCTCCTTTATATTTTTAATTTTTGATTTAATATCATACCTTAATCATATAATAGATCTAAAATCTAGGTATTTATATATTTATTTAAACAAATATTTTATTTATTTAAATCTTTTGCTATCTGATCTTGAAAAAGTTTCAAGATCTATCCATGAAATCCTAGATCTGGTTCCTTTATCTTCGACCAAGAGTCCCATAGCTCTGAGAATCTGAGTCCTACATGTCTGGGATTTGGTGATTGAGAGTTGGGACTCTACAATCATTGGTTCCACTTGTTTTGGACACCGAGATTCAAAGTTCCACTGGTTTGGGACTCTTTGATCAAGAGTTTCACTTTAATGAGACTCTAATGTCTGGACACCAACTAGATTTAGACTCTCGATTTATGAGACTTTTTATTAGTGATTTGATTGCTAATTAACTTAATTTGATTGAGTAATTATTTTTGGATCAAGTCAAATTGAATTGGGTTCAGCTGGGTTTGACCCGATTAGGTCACGAGTTGACCTAGTCATCGAGGAGGTTCGAACCTAGATTTGATCAGAGGTAGGCCTTGATCAATTTCTGATTTTATTGAAATTTAATTAAGTTTGATTAATCCTAGTTATATTTGGTTTAATCTAATCTAGTTAGACCTAATCAATTTTGATTAGATTGGTTCAATTGGTTGAAGTTTAAATTCAAAGACTAGTTTGACTAGACTTCTCTTCCCTTGTGCCACCTCATCCCTTTCTATGCCCATTTTTTCTATGAGAAAAGAGTTCTCATATATATTTCCATGCACAAAAGAGTCACACACCCTCCTTCTATATGCCCCTTATGGATAAGCTTTGGTTGTTATTGGTTTTAGTTTGAATGAGATTTAAACTTAGATAAGAAACAAACTCTACCTTATCCATGCGCCACCTCACTTTTTTGCACCCCCTTTACTCCACGAGAAAAGGTTTCTCATGAAGTTTTTCCATGCACAAGGGAGGGTGCATGCATTCCTTTCTCATGCCCAAAGTGGATAAGATCAATTAGTTTTGGTTTGAATTCAAATCAAGTTTGAATTTGAATCAAAAACCAACTTGATCTCATCCTTCCACACGTTGTGAATGCAGAAAAGTGTTTCTTTAAATTATGGATTTTTCTGAGCATGCGACATCTAAAAAAAAGGAGAGAAACTCAGTCCATGAGATCCCTTCTACATGGAGAAAAATTCTAGAAATTTGAGAAAAGAGTTCCAGAGAAAAAGGTGCGCAGGGTTTTGGGTGAGTGTGCTATCTTGGGGTTTTGACCTAGGGTTTGGGAAGGGTTTGTGTGTGCTACGAGTGTCGTGAGCCCACCAAGTTTTAAAGGAAGCGTCCTCTACCTCTCTACTTTGTCTAACAATAATTCAGAGCTTCTATGAATCCCGAGATGAGGATCGAAGTCATTCAATCAAAATAGCTCCTAAAAAACTCTAGTACTGAGCTAGCACTCATGGGGAGCCGATCAGGACTAAGGACCTCGTGTCGATGATTCATGGAGCCCAGACATCTGTGTGGCTATATCATGACTAGTGGACCTTCTTGATGATGATCAGATCATAGCGATCGACTATCCGCATAAGGTATAGTGTTTAGAACACTTAGATGTATTAAATAGTTTATGGCACTATTTTAATTTTTCTGATCTGATATGTATGCATTTATGTCGTATTTAGATCCTTAGTCTAGGATTTATTTTCTGATATGATCGATAATAAATTAATTAGATTTATTAATTTTTCACTATATTTTAGCTATTTTTGAAAAAAATTTTGAAAGTAGCATTGTTAACCCTGCATTGGTTCCCACAGATATCACAAGTGATATATCAGATCTAAAAGCATGCATGGTTGATTGAGTTATGATACATGAGATGTATGCAAGATATGTATAGGTTAGATCATTAATTATATATGTGATATATGATTTAGATCTAACTTATTTTATAGTAGAAATTATATTTTTGATTAAGGCATTCTCCTTGGCTATTCGATCATAAGAATAAAGTAGGATTTAAAGGTCCTCTACTCCCATTCGATGGGATATTCTTATAACATGTAGGGGTGCTACACATTCATCTTTAATTAGAAATCAGAACTTATTTTTTTGCAAAATTCTAGATCCTGAAATCCTTGGATTTTGATACATATTTTGTTTATGAATCCAAACTTAATTAAGAATTATGATTATGAAACTAATTAGGTCTGAAAACTATGAATTTTTAGATCTAAGACACCTTCATAAAATTGGGTTTGGGATTGGGTAGCTTAATTAGGTCTAGCGGTTGATCAAACTGAATCACGAGTTGGTTAGGTGGGATCAAAGAAAGCTTAGATTTGACTAGCCTAAAAGGATTAAGTCTGGATCACGGTTGAATCACATTGAGATGTGACTCGATCAAGTCAAGACCTGATTTGGCTCTATGATTTGATCCTAGATTGTAGGCTAACCTGATTGGTTCTGATTCGGTAATTTGGTGTCTATGGTAAGTCTGGCAGATACGACCAACTTGTTTTTAATTAGAAGCTACTCGACCTGAATGCATTCTTATTGGGTTAATGGCATATCCCTTCCATCGGTCTCACTTACCTGGCCATTGTTAGAATTTGATGTCTTTAATTTGATCCATAGTATAAGAGAATCAGAACCAGCAAGCAGTCGAGCTGGCTCGGATATGGGGTCAAGCCGACTCAAACCACAACCAAGCTGGCTCTCTTAGGTAGACAAAAAGTAGGAGTTTGAGTGAGATGCAGTTGAACCAGCTCAACCCCTGATAGAGCCAGCTTGATGAAAATGAACAGAACATGATGGGATTTTTTGTTTGGACTCAAAGTGTGATTAATCCAATGGGTCTACGGGAGTTGCGCATGGACCATAGGATCTAGAAACCATGAAGGATTGAGGTCATGATCTGAAGGTTAGAAAATATTTTAAGACTCCATCAAAGTCATGTTCGACACATATTAGGAGAAAGAGCCCTGTTAGGACTCTTGTGAACTACTAAGAAGAGGATTCTCATTTTATTTAAAGGACTGAGGTGCTGTGGAGCAGTAAGGTAGCACATGTGGCATGAGTGGCACATAGAGAGGCTCAGGCAGCCATCGAGAGGAGCTTGGCAGAGCGTTGAGTATGTGTAGCCTGTGTGAGAGAGAAACAATAGGTCTATAGCATCTGATGAAGAGATTGTGAGGGTAGAGCATCTTGTAGCTTCTGAGGGTCTCCTTAGTAATCTGAGAGTGCTTTTATGTGGGTAGCTCCTAGTTGATAGAGATTTATGTATGGTGAGTTGAGAATGGGTGTTCTCCTCTTGTACCAATTTTTTTCTTTCATAGTGGAGCTTTGCATGTCCCATGGAGGCGAGCCTTTGGACTGATCTATGTACTTGATTATTTTCTTATTTTATTTTTTTTTTCTTTATATCATAATAATTTGGTACTACATCCTTAACAAGAGGTATCAGAGTAGCTGATATCCTAATAGATTGATACCAGAGCCAGATAGTACCAGAGCGTAGATTATAGTGGTGGATAGTGATTGAAGAATATGGAGAAGACAAGCACAATCAAGGTGGAGATTGATTGGTTCAATGAAAAGGGCAATTTTTTCTTATGGCAAGAAAGGGTAAAGGATGTTCTCATCCAACAAGGGTTGATTGACGCACTCTTAAATGATGAGATGCCAGCTACCATGGAGGTGAAGGATTAAAAGTGGATCCAGATGTTGGCAGTGAGCATGATGAATTTATACTTAGTGGATGATATCATGATTCATGTACTTGGCAAGACTTTTCTGACGACATTATGGTTGAAGCTCGAAGAGTTGTACATGGCGAAGTCTTTCACCAACACCCTATTCCTTTGGAGGCTGTTCTATCAGCTGAGGATGGATGAATGCAAGAGCATGCTGGAACATCTATCCAACTTTCAGAAGATCCTCACCAACCTCCTCAGCATTGGTGAAAAAGTTGAGGAGAAGACTAGGGCATTGGTCTTACTAGTGTCACTTTTTTCTTCGTATGAGTCCTTGGTGACTGCTCTTCTAGTAGGAAAGAGCACCATCAAGATGGGTGAAGTCACTACAGCAATACTTCAGGATGAGATTCTCAGGAGGGAGAACCTAGTTTCGTGCTCAGATGGTGATAGCTCAGCTTTGGCGATTTTTGGAAGAGCAGGAGGCAGTAGACGGAGTGACAGAGGATCACAAGAAGGATGATCCAAGTCCAAGATGAGGGACCCTAGCAAGATCAGATGCTACAAGTGCAACGAGTTAGGACATCGAGTCAAGGATTGCCCACAACTCAATGATCAGACGAGGGCTACTATAGTGACGGCCAATAGTGAGTTAGAGGATGATGTCTTGAAGATATCTGATGAGGTATCTAAAGGGAAAATCCTATTTTTTAGGTCAGATTTGATTAGATCAAAAGAAATATTTCAAAAATTTTTTTTTAAATCTAAATTAGATCTCAGACTCTTCAGATCTAATTTTATTAATTTAATAAAATAAAATAAAAATAAAATAAATTAAAACTAATTTAATTATACCTTGTTGTGGATAATCCTATTATCTTATGATGATCCTGATGTTTGTCTGAGGTTCTGGATGTAGCCATGCAAGCGCCTGGCCTCTACCGACATCCACTCGGACAGGATCTGGAGATCTTCTACTTCAAAATCTATACTCCAAAGATCAGATCTAGATTTGATCTTGAAGATCTTCAAAACATCTTTTGAAGATCGGGTGTTGTCTCTTGCAGCAGTGCTGCCTTCTTGCTTTCTTGTCATCTTTCTCTTTCTTGGATCGCACCAAACTAAAATCCAAAACTTTTGGGCATGGAGAGAAGAGAGAGAATCTGAAGGGAGGCATGGAGAAGGGAGAGAGGGGCTATGTGGTATGGGTAAAGGCAGAAGCTCTCAATCTTGGTTGCAGATAGGGTTTACATAGACCCTGCTCCGCCATGTAGTGCCACATCATCCTGGCCAATCACGGCTCTTCGTGTAATCAGATCTAAATCTGATTGATGGGATGAAATCATCTAATCCAATCATATTAGAGTCTCTCACAAACCTTCTTAGGTGGTGCCAAGACTGGTCAAAGAAGAGTCTTTGGCACCACCCAAGTAGAGAGGATGAAGCAACTGGAGTCCCATTTGTATGGGACTCCAATCTTTATCCTCCTTGGGCGCACGCCTCGCTAGGCAGGCACCCCCTCCCTTTTCTTCTTTTAGCAGGGGGACAAAGCCCCATCTACTCTCCGATAGTTGCATGATACATGAGCAGATGTCTAAGTGTCAAAGGTCAATGTTTGAACAAAGTCAAAGAACAAGATTTAGTAGGTGATGGAAAATGGCAGGTGTTGTCTCAAATTTATCTTATAAATTAAGACAACCATTTTCTAATCTAGACAAGCTCCAGCCAGACCAAATAAAGATTCCTGAGTGAGACCAAATATATTTTGCTTAGTCGAGATAATTTTTAACGATTGTTGAAGGAGAATATCAGGCTCAATCATGTGCTAGCACGATTTCCTTGAACCTAATTGAATCTTATTCAAATTAGTTGAACTGGGTTAGTTCAATTGATGATATCCAGATCCAAACCCTTGTTTGCATGGCCTAGTTAGATTCAGTTTCATATATTAATGGGATATGTCATGATCTCTATCATTGCCATCATCAAAACACCTTCCGATGGATCAGAACTTTTCTAATTCAGACAACTAGTATGATTGATCATCCAAATCATTCTAATTGCTCCCAAAATCTACTAGTGATACTTAGCAGCATATGGTAGCAACCTATCAGAACTGAAAGTGAACCTCTTGATGCAGTTACCTGTATGATTAAGTTCCTTCATCTTCAGCTCTGATCGGATTAGGGTTAAGGTGATCTCGTCAAATCGTAATATCCATCATATAAATTAATCATTCGATTCAAGTCTGAGGTGAAAACACTAATAGAAACTCTTTCTATCATTTCACTCTACCATGGCCATGGGCTTATGGACTTGATTCTCACGATCATCATAGGACTGCTCCTCATCTACTGAGGTAGATAGATCCCCTATCAGTGCAATCTAATTCCTATAACGAACATGCTATAGTCGACATACACCTCAGGATTTTAAATGTCTAGGAGATCGAGTTATGGTATAGTCAAACTATAACACCCTCAAGGTGAACTACCGATGCACCTCAGGTCAAAGAACCAGACACACCACTGCAGCTTCAAGCCAGCCATTGACGAGAAGGTAGACTTCTTAATGACTGCTTGAGGTGGTCATGCTCAGTGCCCTCGTTCTCTAATGAGTACCTGTACTCTCACTCCGGTGTCTCTACACCATAGACTCAAGACTCATCTACTTTAAAGAAGCGATCATATACCAACCTTTCGGATCGATCACCATCCTCATGACGATCCTACGATCAGGAGCATTTTATGAGTTAATAATAAAAATTCATATCTTAAATTTTTAGCCCTTGAAAATATAAACTATCATTATCGTTAACTTAAGGTATGTACCACAGACACTTTCAATTACACACTGTGATAGAAAATAACCCATTTTATTATTTATAGTCAAAATTATAATTATGCCCTTAGATGTGTATTACAAGTGTTTAGCCAATTTTGGCTTCTAAGGCACACATATCTAACAAACTTCCACTTAACCTAAAGCCAATTGCCTACAAATCTAAGTCCCATCTTCTCAACATGGATTTTGATCTTCTGCTGGCCTAACGGTTTTGTAAGTGGGTCTACCGCATTATCCATGGAGTTGACTTTCTTGATCTCGACATAACCTTTCTTGAGGTAATTACGGATGAGGTGATATTGCCGCTCGATGTGCTTGGATTTTTGGTGAGATCTTGGCTCCTTAGCAAGGGCTATGGCGCCATTGTTATCGCAGTAGAGAGGAATGGCACAAGATAGCATCACTCCGATTTCTATGGCAAATTTCTTATACCAGAATGCCTCCTTCGCAGCTTCTAATGCAGCGACGTACTCTACTTCTATGATGGAATCTGCTATCACTGTCTGCTTGAAACTCCTCCAACCGATAGCACCATCATTACACACCAACAGACTCCCAGATGTCGACTTTCGATCATCTATATCGGATATAAAATTTGAGTCTATATACCCCTAGACTTGGAGTTCTCCATTACCAAAAATCAACAACAAATCCTTAGTTCTTCTCAAGTACTTAAGGATATATTTCACAGAAGTCCAGTGTTCTTCATCTAGATTCGACTAATATCTATTCATGACACTCACAGCATGAGCTACATCAGGTCGTGTAGATAACATGGCATACATGAGGCTCTCTATTGCTGAAGCATAAGGGATATTGCTCATGCGTTCTATCTCCTCAGGTGTGCTAGGGCACATTTTCTTGGAGAGATGAATGCCATATCTGAAGGGTACTAAACCCCTCTTGGAGTTTTTCATACTAAACCTTTTTAGCACTGCCTCTATGTACATCTTCTATGAAAGACCTAGCATCCTATTCGATCTATTTCTATAGACCTTAATTTCTAGAATGAATGACACATCTCCTAGATCTTTCATGGAGAATTCTTTTGATAACTATATTTTAATTATGGTCAACATGGGAATATCATTTCCAACAAGGAGGATATCATCCACGTACAGTACAAGAAAGACAATAGTGCTCCCACTGATCTTTTTGAAAACACATCATTCCTCCTCATTTTTGATGAAACCAAATAATTTGATCACATCATTAAAATGAGTATTCCAACTCCGAGATGCTTGCTTAAGTCCATATATGGACCTTTGCAGCTTGCATACTTTATGATCAGCATCACTAGATGTGAAACCTAGTGGTTGTTCCATATGGATATCTTCCTCAAGGTATCCATTTAAGAATGCCATTTTGATGTCCATTTGCCATATTTCATAATCAAAATAGGCTACAGTAGCAAGCAATATGCGGATGGACTTTAGCATAGCTACCGGCGAAAAGGTATCGTGACAGTCAATGCCTTCATGATGACTATACCATTTTGCCACTAATCTAGCATTGAATGTCTCCACATTCCCATCTATACCAATCTTTTTCTTGTAGATCCATTTACACCCATTAGGTACTATACCATCTAATGGATCTACCAAGGTCTAGACTTGGTTTGAGTGCATCGAGTCAATTTCTGATTTCATTGCTTCTAACCATTTCTTGGAGTCGATATTTGATATCGTCTCGTCATAGGTTTTGGGATCATCACCATGAACTCTATTACCTATGAGGAACATTTCTTCTACTTCCTCTGAAATAGTACCTAAGTACCTTTCAGTGGGATGGGATATCCTTTCCAATCTATGAGGTGGAGGAGGTAGTGATTGTATTGGCTCAACCTGATTTGGTTCCATGGGGTGCTTAGCTCCTTGCTCTTATGAGACTTTCCCCTCGAGCTTGATCTGCTTTCCAATGCCGCTATCTTGAATAAATTATTTTTTAAGAAAGATGGCATGCCCACTCACAATCACATTATGATCTTCTGGAATGTAAAAATAATATTCTAATGACTCTTTAGGATATCTTATAAATCAAACTCTAAATGACCTATATTCTAACTTGTTCACTTGTTGTCTTTTGACATGAGCCGGACAACCCCAAATTTTGAGATGACTCAGACTTGATTTCTTACCATGCCATATCTCATATGGTGTGGTAGGAACTATTTTAGAGAAAATCCTATTTAGTACACATATAGCAATTAATAGACTATGTCCCTAAAGAAAATCAGAAAGGTCTGTGAAGCTCATCATGGATTGGACCATATCTAATAGGGTCCGATTCCTCCATTCTGAAACTCTGTTGAGTTGAGGTGTTTCAAGTGGAGTCCATTAAAAGACCATGCCATTTTGCATGAGATAGTTCAAAAATTTTTGACTAAGGTATTCACCTCCTCGATCTGATTGAAGAACCTTAATGAATTTTTCAGTTTGCTTTTCTACTTCATATCTAAATTTTTTGAACTTTTCAAAAGTTTCAGACCTGTGTCTCATAAGATACATGTACCCATACCGAGATAAATCATCGATAAAGATTATGAAGTATACAAAGTTGCCTCTAACCTGCACATCAAATGGGCGGCACACATCACTATGTATTAGAGCAAGTAGCTCCATGGTCCTTTCTCCATGTCCCACAAAAGGAAGCTTAGTCATTTTGCCATGAAGAAATGATTCATAAATTGGATATGACTCGGAAGTCAACGGACTCGATAGCCTAATTTTCTCTAATTTGTTAACCCTATCTTCTACTATATGACCTAGCCTTATGTGCATAGATACCTATCATTTGGACTATCCCTAGGTCATTTTGATCTTATGGCATTCACATTTTGCTCGACATTAAAGATAGATAAGTCAATATGTAACTGACAGAGATCGTTAATGAGGAAACTACTTGCTATTTTATCTCTTTCATAAAGAATATTACAATGGTCCTTAAGAAAACTAATTACAAAGCCTTCTTGTGCTAAACATGAAACAGAAATCAAATTCTTGCTCACAGCAGGCACATAGTAACAATCCCTAAGTACTAAATCTAAGCCAGATGATAGTCGAAGTGGGTAGGTTCGTATGACCACAGTAGCAACTCTTGCTTCATTTTTGATGCATAGGATCATCTCACCATCCCTCAGCCTCCTGCTATCCTCAAGATCCTGCATGGAAGTGCACAAATGAGCACTAGAACCAGAGTCAAGCACCTAACTGCATGCAGAAAAAATCGTAAGGTTAGATTCAATAACGAGCATACCTCCAAAAGGACCTATCTCCTTATTCTTCAGGGTGGCAAGGTATATAGGGCAGTTCCACTTTCAGTGGCCATCTGTGTTACAATGAAAATACTTTTCTTTGTCAGCAGCCTTCTTCTTCAGCTCTGCCTTCTTCTTCTTTCCACCTTCCATCTTCTATCTTTTCATAGATTTCTTCTTCTTTCCAAAAGACTTTCTCTTGGAAGAAGTCTGTTCCATAGCAAGTCCCGAGCCTTTAGAACCTTTCATAGAAAGCTCAGTAGTAACCAGCATGTTCATTAGTTCAGCTAGAGTACTCTAAAGTTTATGCAAATGGTAGTTCATGATGAACTACCCATACGCATTAGTCAAGGATTGCAGAATTATATCATCCTGTAGATCCTAGTCTAACTTCACTCCGAGCTTCTCAACCTCTTCTAAGTCCTTGATCATCATCAGACAATAATCTTGGACTGACTATCCATCATGCATTTTAGCCTTAAAAAGTCATTTAGTGATCTGATATTTGGCTGCACGACTCTGTTCACCAAACAACTCTAGCAGGTGAGCCAACATTTGGTGGGCAGTCTTGATATCTTCATATTGGCACTGAAGCTCATCAGACATCGAGCCCAACAAGTGGTATCTGACCTTATTATTTTCATCCATCTTTTGTCAAGAGATGCTCTCTATTCAACGGATGGATGGACTGATAAGGTGGAGGGATCCTGGTCTAATACATGAGTTAACTTCTCAGAATCCAAAATGATTATGATGTTTCGAAGCCAATCCTTGTAATTGGATTCAGTCAGTCTATGGGTGTCCAGGATATGGGTTGGTGGGTTGGATGCAGACATTTTCCTATAGAGAGTCAAAGTTTCTAGTTAGATTTTATAATTAAGACTTGACCAATTTGTTTAGAGGTTTGACTTTTAAACAAATTAACTTTCACTATTTTCGTGAATCCCTATACTCGCTCTGTATAGATGCGAAAATCTCTATGATTAATGATTTCTAGTGGATGGTGCAGTCCCACCAACTGACTCATTACCTCACTTAACAATTATTGGTGATGGGTTAGCCAACGAGTAAACAACTCTTGTCCAATAATTCTCTAATCATGGTGCACCCATGCCTGGTCTCTAATTCATGAATCTCACTATACCTAGAATATTGATTCACTCCTTAGTTAAGTTAGATCCATCATTTGCATAGATTGGATTTCTAATTAGATCTCTCACCATATCCAAAATATTGAGCCCAATCCATCCTCCAGCCTGTAGCATCCACTGCCTAATAGATATGGTTGCATCTTTTCGGTGCAACTGAACCACTGTGACCAGTCGAGAACAATCAACCCCAAAAAGGGCCCATACATCTACAATGGTGGAAGACCTTAGACTTAATATTTTCTTAGGAAGATTTGATTTAAGTCTCTTTAAACTTGACTTGACGTTGTCATAACCATTATGACTAACCTAGAGGTATGGATTAGCTCGGATCATTAGCCACCTCAGATTAGGACTGAGCCAACAAATATGGCCAGGTAAGTGAGATCGGTGGAAGGGATATGCCATAAACTTGACAAGAATGCATTCAAGTCGAGTAGCTCCCAATTAAAAACCAGTTGATCGTATCTGCCAAATTTATCTTAAATACCAAATTATTGAGCCAGAACCAATTGAGTTAGTCTACAATCTAGACTCTAACCACTGAGCCTAATTAGGTCTTAACTTGATTGATCACTCATGTGACTCGACCTTGATCTAGACTTAATCCTACTAGTCTAATCAATTTAAGCACTCTTGATCCCATCTAACCGACTCTTGATTCGATTTGGTAAACCACTAAATCTAATTGAGGTACCCAAGTTCGAACCCAATTTTATGAATATGTCTTAGATCTGAAAATTCTCAATTTTACACCTAATATATTTCATAATCTTAATTCTTAATTAAGTTTAGGATTCATAAATAAAATATGTAAATAAAATTTAAGGATTTTAGGATCTAGGGTTTTATAGAAAATAAGTTTTTGATTTCTGATTAAGGACGAACATGCAGCACCCTTACACATCATAAGAACATCCTATCGAATGGAAGGAGAGAGCCTTTAAACCCTTCATTATTCTTATGACCGGACGGCCAAGGAGAATGCCTTAATCAGAAATATGATGAATCTACAAAACTAGTTAGATCTACATATATATCACACATATAAAATTGATCAGACTTAAAAACATCTCTTGCATACATCTCATGTATCATATCATACATGTTTTTAGATCTAAATTATCTCATAAACATCTAAAAGTAAAATTTATATTTGATTATATCAAATTAAATTTATTTTAGATAACTTTGTAGAACTATTCTACAACTAGTTTAAACATGCATCTATCATATCTCATATGAACAAAATTAAATAAAATTATTTTTTTATTTTTTAGATCTAATTATAATATTTATAATATCAAAAGATAATTAATAAATAGATCTAAAATTATAGTTAATCAAATTAAAACTATGATCATCCGAGACTACACATAGAACAGTTCTATTCCTAGTCTAGTCATGCATCTCATACATCTTAGATCTAGATTATTTAATTTTTTTAATTTTTAATTTTAGATCTAATCACATCTAACATGATATCTAAAATTATCTAATTATTAAATTAAAATTATATTAAAATTAGATCTAAATAATTATGGAACCTGGCTCTGATACCAGTTGAAGAAAAAATCCTGATACCAGTTGAAGGAAATATCCTATTTTCTGGATCAAGTTCATTCAGATCTGATTAGATCAAGAAAAATATTTTAAAAATTTTTTGTTAGATTCAAATTAGATCTAAGACTCTTCATATCTAATTTTACTAATCTAATAAAATAAAATAAAAATAAAATAAATTAAAACTAATTTAATTGTACCTTGTTATGGATAATCCTATTATCATGTGATGATCTTGATGTTTGCCTGAGATTCTGGATGTAGCCATGCAAGAGCCTGGCCTCTACCAGTATCCATTTGGGCAAGACCTAGAGATCTTCTCCTTCTCAATCTGTACTCCAAAGATCAAATCTGGATCTGATCTTGAAGATCTTCAAAACGTCTTTTGAAGATCGGATGTTGTCTCTTGCAGCAGTGCTGCCTTCTTGTTTTCTTGTCACTTTTCTCTTACTTGAATCACATCAAATTGAAGCCCAAAACTTTTGAACATGGAGAGAAGAGAGAGAATTTGAAGGAAGGCATGGAGAAGGGAGAGAGGGGCTATGTAGCATGGGCAAAGGGCAAAAACTCTCAATCTGGGTGCAGACAGGGTTTATATAGACCCTGCTGTGCCATACAGTGCCACATCAATCCGACCAATCATGGTTCTTCGTACAATCAAATCTAAATCTGATTGATAGGATGACATTATCTGATCCAATCAGATTAGAGTCCCTCACAAACCTCCTTAGGTGGCGCTAAGATTGGTCAAAGAAGAGTCTTTGGAACCACCCAAGTAGAGAGAATGAAGCAACTGGAGTCCCATTCGTATGGGACTCCAATCTTTAGCCTCCTTGGGTGCATGCCTCCCTAGGCGTGCACCCCCTCCCTTTTCTCCTTTTAGTAGGGGTACAAAGCCCCATCTACTCTCCTATGGTTGCATGACACATGGGTAGATATCTAAGTGTCAAAGGTCAATATTTAATAAAAGTCAAAGAACAAGATTTAGCAAGTGATGAAAAATGGTAGGTGTTGTCTCAAATTTATCTTATAAATTAAGACAATCCTTTTCTGACCTGGACAAGCTCCAATCAGATCAAGTAGAAATTTTGAGTGAGCCCAAACATATTTGACTCAGTCGAGATAACTTTTAACGATTGTTGAAGGAGAATATTAGGCTCAATCGTATGCTAGCATGATTTCCTTGAACCTAATTGAAGTTTATTCAAATCAATTGAACTGGGTTAGTTCAATTGATGATATCTAGATCTAAATCCTTATTTGTGTGATCCAGTTAGGTTCAGTTTCATATGGTAATGGGATATGTCATGATCTCTATCATTGCCATCATCAAAACACCTTCCGATGGATCAAAACTTTTCTGATTCAGACAACTAGTATGATTGATCACCCAAATCATTCTAATTGCTCCCAAAATCTACTAGTGACACCTAGCAGCATATGATAGCAACCCATCAAAACTGAAAGTGAACCTCTTGATGCAGTTACCTGTATGATTAAGTTCCTTCATCTTGAGCTTCAATCGGATTAGGGTTAAGGTGATCTCGTCAAATCGTAATATCCATCATATGAATTAATCATTCGATTCAAGTCTGATGTGAAAATACTAATAGAAACTCTTTCTATCATTTCACTCTGCCATGGCTATGGGCTTATGGACTTGATTCTCATGATCATCATAAGGCTGCTCCTCATCTACCGAGGTAGATAAATTTTCTATCGGTGCAATCTAATTCCTACAATGAACATACTATAGCCGACATACACCTCAGGATTTTGAATGACTAGGAGATCGAGTTATGGTGTAGTCAAACTATAACATCCTCAAGGTGAATTGTCGATGCACCTCAGCTTAAAGAACCAGACACACCACTACAGCTTCAAGCCAGTCATTGACGAGAAGGTAGACTTTTTGATGACTGCTCGAGGTGGTCACGCTCAGTGCCCTCATTCTCTAACGAGTACCTGTACTCTCACTCTGGTGTCTCTACACCATAGACTCCAGACACATCTACTTTAAGGAAGCAATCGTACACCAAGCTTTCGGATCAATCACCATCCTCATGATGATCCTACAGTTGGGAGCATTTTATGAGTTAATAATGAAAATTCATATCTTAAATTTTTAGCTCTTGAAAATACAAACTATCATTATCATTAACTTAAGGTATGTATCACAAACACTTTCAAATACACACTGTGATAGAAAATAACCCATTTTATTATTTATAGTCAAAATTATAATTTTGTTCTTATATGTGTATTACAAATGTTTAGCCAATTCTAGCTTCTTTGGCACACATATCTAACCGTATCTACTTCTTTCAAGTAGTGGATTTTAGATTTTGCATGCACATATTATGTTTATTGTAGAGATGAGCAATTTGACTTCCTAGAGAGTTGTGAAGGCACTGTTTATCTGCCCGATGGATCAAGCTATGCAAGTAAAGACATCGAGATGGTCAGCTTGAGGATACATGATGGTGTAGTAAGAAGATAGGAGAAGGTCTGATATACCCGATTTTAAGAAGAATCTTATCTGACTGAGCAGACTGGATTCAAATGGCTATAGGTGGGTAGCTGGTGATGGAATTCTAAAGGTTATGCATGATGATAGGATTATATTGGAGGAAAAGAAGAAGATGAGAGGACATTATTATCTGACAGGAAGTCCAGTGCGAGATGGAGCTTCAGGAGCTGGAGGGATCCTAGTACAAGGTGGAGCTCCAGGTGGAGATAGATTAAGCACGAGATAGAAGACTCGAAAGGATGAGAGGCAACATCATAGAGTGAAGTTTTTATTACTGCAGAAAACTTTTTCGAGTAGGTCCCATATTAGGAGGAATCACAGCCATTGACGAAGGTGTGATCGAGTGACCTAGCTTGACTCTCATGTTTGTCCATCCATGAGACAGCAGGCATGCCCCAGGGTATAGCAGTGAGATGGATCACAAGCTCTCAAAGTTAGGTGGAGGCTGAATGTCAAGTCGAGCTAGAGATTGTTAGAATTTGATGCCTCAAATTCGATCAATAATAGAAGAGAATCAGTATCAGTAAGCAGTTAAGCTGGCTTGGATATAGGATTGAGCCAGCTCAGGTTGAGACCAAGCCGACTCAAACCACAGCTAAGTCGCTCTCTCAGGTAGACAAAAAGTAGGAGTTCAGATGTGATGTAGTCGAGCCAGCACGACCCCTGACAGAGCCGGCTCAACAAAAATGAATAGAACAGGATGGAATTTTCTATTTGGACTCAGATTATAATTAATCCAAGGGGTCTGTGGGAGTTGCACTAGACCATAGGATCCAATGGCCATAGAGGATTGCGGTCATGATTTGAAGGTTGGGAAATATTTCAAGACTCCATCAAAATCATGTTCGATATATATTAGGAGAAAGAGCCTTGTTAGGACTCCTGTGAACTATTGAGAAGAGGATTCTCATCCTATTTAAAGGGCTGAGGTGCTGTAGTATAGTAAGATGGCATGTATGGCATGAGAGGCATGTAGAGAGGCTTAGGCAGCTATCGAGAGAAGCTTAGCAGAGTGCCGACTATGTGCAGCCTGCGAGAGAGAGAAGTAACAGGTGCATAGCATTCGATGAGGAGGCTGTAAGGGTAGAGCATCTTATAGATTCTGAGGATCTCCTTGGCATTCTAATAGAACTTTTGTGAGGATAGCTCCTAGTTGAAAGAGATTTGTATATGATGAGTTGATAGTGGGTATTCTCCTCTTGTACCTATTTTTCTTTTCCATAGTGAAGATTTGCATATCCCATGGAGGTGAGCCTTTAGGCTAATTCATGTACTTGATTATTTTTTTATTTTATTTTTTCCTTCTTTTTATCATAATTATTTGATACTAGATCCTTGATAAGTGGTATCAGAGTAGTTGATATCCCAACAGCTATTTGTGTCGACCCAGTTCTGATTTGAGGTGGCTAACAATTTGAGCCAACCCATGGCACTAGAATAGTCAAAATTATTATGACTAATTAAAGTCAAGTTTAAAGAGACCTAAATTAAATCTTCCTAAGAAAATATTAAGTCTAAAGTCTTCCACCATTATAGATGTGCAGGCCCTTTCTGAGGTTGATTGTTCTCGACTGGTTACAGTGATTCAGTTGCACCAAAAAGATGCAACCATATTTATTAGGCATTAGATGCAATAGGTTGGAGGATGGATTGTGCTCAATATTTTGGATATGGTGAGAGACCCAATCAGAAATCCAATTCATACAATTGGTGGATCTAACTTAATTGGATCAATATTTCAGATATAGTGAGATTCATGGATTAGAGACTAGGTTTAGGTGTACCATGATTAAAGAATTATTAGACAAGAGTTATCCATTTATCGATTGACCCATCATCAATAACTATTAGATGAGGTGGTGAGCCAGTCCGTGGGATTGCACCATCTATTAGAAATCTTTGATTGCAGAGATTTTTGCATCTCTACCAAGGGAGTGTAGGGATCCGAGTAAATAGTGGGAGCTTAATTTATTTAAAAATATTTTTTTTTAATAAATTGGTTAAGTCTAATTACAAAATCTAACTAGAGACTTTGACTCTCTACAGAAAAATGTCTACGTCCAACCCCTTAGCTAAGATCCTAGACACCCATAAACTGACCAGACTCAATTTTAAGGATTGGCTTAGGAACTATAAAATTATTTTGGATTCTAAGAAGCTATCTTATATTTTGGACCAGGATCCATCCACTTTACCAGCTCGTCCGACCGCTGAATAAAGAGCATCTCTAAAAAGGTGGACCAATGATGATAATAAGGCCAAGTACTATATGTTGGGTGCTATGTCTGATGAGCTAGAGCACCAACATGAGAATATCTTGACTACCCAACACATATTTACCCACCTGCAAGAGTTGTTTGGTGAGCAGAGTCATGCAGTTAGGTATCAAGTCACTTATAGACTTTTTAAGACTCAGATGTATGATGGACAGTCTATCCAAGATCATTGTTTGACCAATGATCAAAGATCATGAGGAGCTTGAGAAGCTTGGTGTTATCATGGATAGGAACTTACAGAATAATGTGATCCTACGGTCCTTGATCGATACATATAGTTAGTTCATTATAAACATTTATATGCACAAGATGCAATGTACCTTGGCTGAATTGATGAACATGTTGGTCACTATTAAGCTTTTCATGAAAGGTTCTAAAGGCTCAGTACTTGCTATGGAGCAGACTTCTTCCAAGAGAAAATTTTTTGAAAAAAAGAAGAAATTCTTGAAGAAGCAGAAAATGGATGGTGGAAAGAAGAAGAAGGCAGAAACAAAGAAGAAGGCTGGTGACAAGAAAAAATATTTCTATTACAACACAGATGGCCACTGGAAGCAAAACTACCTCTATACCTTGCTAGCCTGAAGAGCAAGAAGGAGGAAGGTCCTTCTAGAGGAATGCTTGTTATAGAATCTAACCATACGATTTCTTCTACATCCAGTTGAGTGCTTGACTCTGGTTCTAGTGCTCACCTATGCACTTCTATGCGAGATCCTGAGGGTAGCAGGAGGCTGAGGAATGATGAGATGATCCCGCACATCAAGAATAAAGCAAGAGTTGCTGCGTGGCCGTGGGAACCAATCCTCTTCGACTATCATCAAAATTAGATTTAATACTTAAGAACTATTTTTATATGCCTGCAGCAAGCAAAAATTTAATTTTTATTTCATGTTTAGCATAGGAAGGCTATATAATTAGTTTTCTTAAGGACCATTGTAACATTCTTTTTGAAAGAAATAAAATTGCAAGTGGTTTTCTTATAAATGGTCTTTATTAGTTACATATTGATGTTTTTATTTTTAATATCGAGCAAAACGTGAATACGAAAGGATCAAAGCAACCTTGGGATAATCTAAATGATAGGTATCTTTGGCATGTTAGGCTAGGTCATATAGCTGATGATAGGATTAATAAATTGGAGAAATATGGGCTATTAAGTCTATTGACTTTGACTCATATCTGATTTATGAATCATGCTTTCATGGCAAAATGACCAAGATCTCTTTTATAGGATATGAGAAAAGAGCCACAAACCTACTTTTTCTGGTACACATAGATGTATGCGACCCATTTGATGTACCGGCTAGAGACAATTATGTCTACTTCATCACTTTTATCGTTGATCTATCTTGGTACGGGTATGTGTATTTGATGCGACATAAGTCTGAAGTCTTTGAAAAGTTGAAGAATTTTAGACTTGAAATAGAAAAACTAACAGAAAAACCCATTAAGTTTCTTTGATTAGATCGAGGAGGCAAATACCTTAGCTGAAAATTCTTAGACTATCTTAAGGATAATGGTATAGTCTCACAATGGACTCCACCTAGAATGCCTCAACTTAATAAAATTTTAGAATAGAGAAACTGGATCCTATTAGATATGGTCCGATCCATGATAAGTTTCACGAACCTTCCTAAATTTTTTTAGGGACATAGTCTTATCACAGTAATATATCTACTGAATAAGATTTTCTCTAAAATCATTCCTACCACATCATATAAGATATGGCATGGTAGGAAACCAAGTCTGAGTCATCTTAGAATTTGGGATTGATCGGCTCATGTTAAAAGATAGCAGGCAGACAAATTAGAATTTAGATTCTTTAGAGCTCGGTTCATTGGATATCCTAAAGAGTTTTTAGGATATTAATTCTATCTTCCAAAAGATCATAATATGATTATGAGTCGACACGTCATCTTTCTTGAAAAATAGTTTATTCTAGATGGTGGCATCGAAAGATAAATAAGGCTCGAGGAGAAGGTCTCTGATGAGCAACGAGCTAAGGAACCTGAGGAACCCAATCAATTAGAGCCAACCTAGACACTACCTCCTCCATCTCGTAGATTAAATAGGATTTTTTGTCCTCCTAAAAGATACTTAGATACTATTTAAGAGGATGTAGAGAAAATATTTCTCATAAAAAATGGGGTTCATGGTGATGATCCTAAAATTTATGACGAGATGATATCAGATATCGACTCTGAGAAATGGTTAAAGACAATGAGATTAGAAATTGATTCAATGTGCTCGAACCAAATCTGGACCTTAGTAGATCCACCTGAAGGTATAGTACCTAATGGGTGTAAATGGATCTACAAGAGAAAGATAGGTGCCGATGGAAATGTAGAGACATTCAAAGCTAGGCTTGTAGTGAAAGGATATAGTCAACGTAAAGGCATTGTCTATCAGGATACTTTTTTGCCATTAGCCATGCTCAAATCCATCCACACATTGCTTGCTACTGCAGCCTATTTTGATTATGAAATATGGCAGATGGACATGAAAATAGCATTCTTAAATGGATATCATGAGGAAGATATCTATATAAAATAGTCGCTTGGTTTTACATCCAGTGATGGTGATCACATGGTATGCAAGCTACAAAGATCCATATATGGACTTAAGCAAGTATCTTAGAGCTAGAATGCTCATTTTAATGATGTGATCTATTGGTGTAGAATCTGGTTGATGCCGGATCGAGCTGGAGTTGGAGAAGAAGAGGTTGCCATTGATGACCAGCAAAATAAAGTTCCATCTGGAGTCAGTGGTGGTGGCTCTAATAGGACCCTCCGACGATCAAGTCAGCTCTTCTAGTCAATAAAAATGAAGAGCTCAGGTAAAAATTTAGCTAAATTTTAAGGAGAAGAGAGCTTAGAGAAAATATATCTGGAGGATCCCATTTATAGATGAAGTTTGGAGCAGATTGATAGGGACAATCATAACCATCCGATAGTGACAATCATAACCGTTCGATCATGGACCGCTCGTGGCTACATGAAATTTATTACAGAGAGAGGTGTCACTCATAATAGATTGATAATGATAGTCATAACCATCCGATCATGGGCCGCTTGGGGCCACGTGGAATTTACTATGGAGAGAGGTATTTCTCGTAATAGACTGATAATGACAGTCGTAATCATTCGGTAGTGGGGTCGCCTGTTCGTTATGATTTAATAGTCGAAGTTCGGAGGAAGCAGACATTGATTGGTGAAGGGCCTTGATATATATCAATTTTTGAGAAGTTTGGACTCCTAAATGTAATACAGCTAAAGGGGATCATCTAGGAGGAATACTACTTGAAATCTGAAAGTAATCTACTGTGGGAATGCAGATGGAGTTCAACTATTGGAGAAGTCTAGAAGGAGTTTGATTGATGGAAAAATTTGACTAAGAAAGAAGTCTGAAAGGAGTTTGGCTCTTGGAGGAATCTGACTGAAGGGGAAGTCCGAAAGAAGTTCGGCTCTTGGAGGAATCTAAATGAAGGATTTGAGAAGTCCAAAAGGAGTTTGGCTCCTGGAGGAATCCAATTGAAGAAAAAGTCCGAAAGGAGTTCGGCTCCTATAGGAATCTGACTGAAGGAGAAGTTCGGAAGGAGTTTGACTACTAGAGAATTCCCGATCGAAGCTCTTCTATGATTACCAGTTACATTAAGCTAAGCATCAGATTGGACTTTAGTGGGAGCAGGGTTTATCCCCAATAATAGTCCTCCCACTTTCGAATTCAAAATTCAAAGGAATGGAGTACAAAAAAGATGACTGTCAAATTTTTTTTTCGCGCTCTGCACCCATTAAGGTTGAAGCCCGAGGGAGATCTTATTTTTTATTGAAGTTGAAGTTCGGAAAAGATCTTATCTCCCGTGGAGGTTCAGTGAGATCTTATCTTCTTTTGAAGTTGAAGCTCAGAGGAGATCTTATCTCCAGTCGAGGTTGAAAGAGATCTTATCTTCTTTTGAAGTTGAAGCTCGGAGGAGATCTTATCTCCAACCAACGTTGAAAAGGATCTTATCTTCTTTTGAAATTGAAGCTTGAGGGAGATCTTATCTCCAGCCAAGGTTGAAGGAGATCTTATCTCTTGTTGAGGTTAAAGCTTGGTGGAGATCTTATCTCCAGCCGAGGTTGAAGGAGATATTATCTCCTATTGAAGTTGAAGCTCGGGAGAGATCTTATCTCCGATCGAGGTTAAAGGAGATCCTATTTTCTGTTGAAGTTGAAACTCGGAAGAGATCTTATCTTCAGCCCGGGTTGAAAGAGATCTGATCTTCTTTTGAAGTTGAAGATCGGGAGAGATCTTATCTCCAACCGAGGTTGAAGAAAATCTCATCTTCTTTTGAAGTTTAAGCTCGAGGGAGATGTTATTTCTAGCAAAGGTTGAAAGAGATCTTATCTCCTTTTGAGGTTGAGGCTCAAGAGAGATCTTATCTCCAACTGAGGTTGAACGAGATTTTATCTCCTATTGAAGTTGAAGCTCGGAGAAGATCTTATCTCCGATCGAGGTTGAAGGAGATCCAATCTCCTATTGAAGTTGAAGCTCAGGGAAGATCTTATCTCCAACCGAGTTGGGGCTTCTCTTCTCATGTCCTCTAAAATGAACGAGGTCTTCGACTTTGCTCACGTTAGGACGAGGTTCTCCTCCTATTCCTAATGGGCTGTAGGGGAACATTAGGACCGTTGTCAGGGCCTCTCCCATCATCTCGTCTAAAATGAGCAAGGCCTTCTACTTTGCTCACGTTAGGACGAGGTTCTCCTCCTATTCCTAATGGACTGTAGGGGCACATTAGGGTCATTTTTAGGGCCTCTCTCCTCATCTCGTCTAAAATGAATGAGGCCTTTGACTTTGCTCATGTTAGGATGAGATTCTCCTCCCATTCCTAATGGGCTGAGGGGCACATTAGGACCGTTGTTAGGGCCTCTTCCCTTATCTCGTCTAAAATGAACGAGGTCTTTGATTTTGCTCATGTTAGGATGAGGTTCTCCGTCTATTCCTAACAGATTGTAGGAGCACATTAGGGCCATTGTTAGAGCCTCTCCCCTTATCTTATTTAAAATGAATGAGGCCTTCGACTTTGCTCATGTTAGGATGAGGTTCTCCTCCTGGTCCTAACGGACTGTAGGGGCATATTAGGATTGTTGTTAGGGCCTCTCCCCTCATCTTGTCTAAAATGAATGAGGTCTTCGACTTTGCTCATGTTAGGATGAGGTTCTCCTCCTATTCCTAACGGACTGTAAGGGCACATTAGAGCCATTATCAGGGCCCCTCTCCTCATCTCGTCTAAAATGAACAAGGTCTTCGACTTTGCTCATGTTAGGATGAGGTTCTCCTCTTGTTCCTAAAGGGCTATAGGGGCACCTTAGGACCATTGTCAGGGCCTCTCCCCTTATCTCGTCTAAAATGAATGAGGTCTTCTACTTTGCTTATGCTAGTACGAGGTTCTCCTCCTATTCCTAATGGGCTATATTTATCATGAAATTAAGTTGGTGGGGTAGTCCTCCTTTATCATTGGTACACAACAAAGATTAGGGTGTTGGAGTTGGGGGATTTTATTGTAATCAAATTATCGATAATACATTTATAGATTTTTTGAATTTCATGGTCGAGGTAGATTGTCCCCCCTCGAGCTCCTTCAAATAGTATGTCCTAGATCGGATGACTTTCGTGACCTCATAGGGTCCTTCCCAATTTGGGGCAAGCTTTTTCTGGCTTTGAGACTGAGAGATAGCGGCTTGTTGAAATACTATGTCCCCCACTCTAAATATTTTATTTCTGACTCTAGAGTTATAATATCGGACTATCCTTCGCCTGTAGGCCGCCATCCGAACTTGGGCTTCTTCTCTTTTTTCTTTCAGTAGATCGAGATTGACTTATGCTATTCATTGGAGGCCACGACCCATGCTGATGGGAGTTTAAGCTCGATTGGGATGACTGCCTCCATTCCAAAGGCCAAGGTGAATGGTGTTTCCCCAGTCGATAGCCTTTGTGTAGTTTGGTATGCCCAGAGGATGTGGTAGAGTTCATCCACCTAGGCCCTCTTTGCTCTATCGAGCCTTATCTTGATGTCTTATAATAGAATTTGGTTGGTTACTTCAGCTTCCCAATTTGCTTATGGGTGAGCTACCAACATGAAGTGATGGAAGATGTTTACATCTTCATAGAACTCAGTGAATCTCGTCTCAGTGAATTGTCGCCCGTTATCTATTATGTGAGTTTTGGGTAGGCCAAACTGACAAATGATTGACTTCCAAACGAAGTCCTATATCTTGACCTCAGTAATTCTTGCTAGTGGTTCGGCTTCAACCCATTTGGTGAAGTAGTCGATCACAACTAGGAGAAACTTTCGTTGTTTGGATGCCACTAGAAAAGGGTCAAGTATATCCATTTCCCACAACGCAAATGGCCATGATGTGCTTAGTGGAGTAAGCTTGTGAAAGGATTATGCCCTCAAGCCAATTTATTTTTGGGATGTTCTTTGTCTTCTAGACTCATGTAATGACATTTTTAATAAATAAAGGCATTTATTTCATCATATGCAGTGTCTTATTATTATGATGAATCCTATAAATTAGGGATATGATTTTAGGATTATGATGAGATCATACTAGTGAGACCTAAAGTCTTAAAACCCTAATTTAAATATTCCTAGTCGATGAGACATTGAGTTAGGAATCATTGTTTTCCGATAAGACTAGCACATTCTTTGCATGCTCAATTAAGAGGGTGATTGATCTCACAATAACCTATGTATGACACTAATACAAGAATGTGGGTGCTCATTAGAGAATGAGTTCACTAAATTGATCCAAATTGAGAATATCGAATGGAGTCTTATCTACATGTCAATAGATGGTTCTCATAGTGGAATTTGTGCATGTAATCCTTTGACCTAAAACTACCATAGAATCTTATATATATAAATCCATATTTTGGTTCAAACTCATTCAAGACTCAGTTATGTAAGGGATGTTTTGCATATGGTAGATTATATATATGAAGGTTGTGAGTAGGTTAACATGGAATCGATCTTTCCTGGTAAGAGGAAATAGCATCCTACCTGCTTCAAACAAATAATGATTCAAGAAGTCTTTGATCAAAACATGATGAAAAAAAATTAGAAATGGTTTCTAATGTTTCATTAAATGAATCATTATCATAAGATTGAAAAAGAAATGAAAATGATATTGGGGTTGACAAATTTTCATACCCAAAGTCATATTCAGGATGCAAGAAGATCGAAGGATCTAGTTGCATGATAAATTTTACTGAAGGATATGTTTGGTATTTTCATCAAAATTTTACATCTTTCGGATAGTCATGATACATTGCTAGACGTCAATCATGTCTTGTGAGTTCAATCAAATTAAAATTTTAATTTGATCATTAAATTAGAAAGTCTTCTAATTTAAGTCAAATTGGGTTCACATCTTTCGGGTAGTCATGATACATTGCTAGACGTCAATCATGTCTTGTGAGTTCGATCAAGTTAAAATTTTAATTTGATCATTAAATTAGAAAGTGTTATAATATAAGTCAAATTGGGTTGGCTAGTTTTGACCTAAATCGGTTTGGTTGAGTTCTAACCAAATTGGGTTGGCTAGTTTTGACCTAAATTGGTTTGGTTGAGTTCTAACCAGATTAGGTGAAATCACACCTAGACTCACTGCTGGTTGGATGTGGAAACCAATGGGTCACACACAAAAAGAATTGATTAAGGGTCTAATTAGATTAGATCATGTTTGCAAGATGAATATGCTAGCACATATAGCAAACCCTAGCACCAGGATTCGAATTGGATTCGAATCAGCTTTCGATATGGGATAATTTAGATCTGATTTGAGCCAAATAGGTTTTGGTCTTGAGTTGGATTAATCTAGATTAATTGGGCTTCAGATTGGGCACCACATATCTGCATCCCACATGCCAGAAAGTCTCTCTCTTGCGTGTCGGAAGTATTTCATGTGCGAAGGACACTTTGGCGCATAGAATAAGATGACGCCTACCTTCTTTGACTTTTTCCATGTATTATGTCGCATAATTTTTTTTTAATTTGCATGGACGTCAGATATGGGGCACAGAAGAGTCCTTCTGCAGATAAAAGACTTCTTTTCCTTTTAAATATTTTTGCCCATATTGTTTTGTCGCCCAAGATACTTTGCCGCTCAAGACCCCATGCCGCCTACTCCTCCTTGACGTCTCTTGGACCAAGTCAAAATCTCTTGGGACTTTGACTATTCAAAGTTTTTCTTCCACACCTTCTTGCTGAATGGGCATCCATTTTTAGAGCCATTGGATGGCTTTGTTTCATGATCTAATGGATGAAAAGGGTCGGGCCAAGGATGAAGCATCGCGACTCTTCATAAAAAATACGTAGAATTAGTCCGAAGAGTCTTTCTGCTTTAAGGCACCTCTTGGACTAAGTCTATATCTCATTTTTACTGATGAGGCATGAGAATGGCTGATGGGGCATGAGAAATGGATAAGGAAAGGGCGTGAGATTTTTGTTGGCATCCTTACGTTCATTATAAATAAGGGTGTGCATCAAGAGTCCAAGAATGCGAACATTATCTTTTCTTTCTTACAAGAGTTTCTTCTTATCCAATTTTCTTTCTTCCTTTCTCTTGTCTAGACCTTGTCTTTATAAGGACAAGAAGTCATCTTAAGACTAAGAGATTAGGAAGGAAAACTAAGAAGACAAAAGAAAAAGAAAGATAGATAAGGAAAGGCAAGGAAGGTGACATAAAGGCTTAAGAAGGTCTTGCCCATTTATTTGAAGTTTTTATTACAAGAATTTTAATTATATAAATTAGAGATGCTGGTGTCTTGATCAAGTCTCTATGTGGATCAACGTTGGAGGGTGAACACGTGGGCACCTTATGGAACCCCTGACAGACTACTACCAATAATCATATTAATTTAGGGTTTAGCGATAAGAGGTATGTTCTAATATTTTATTTTATATTACAAATGCATGTTATATGATTTAATTGCTAATAAGGTGGTCCTTGGGTTTGGGTTTGGTTTGTTTTGATTTTATATTTTGCTTTGAAATCCATGCTTCCGCCATGTACACCAAACCTATCAGTGGTATTAGAGCAAGCCTTATTAGGTTAAATCATATAATGCCTTGCTTATAGTATAATGTTATAAATGAAAAGTATGATATAATATTTTTTAGTATGTTTTTATTTATATGATGAGATCATATTCTTTCACTTATCATAATGAGATTATGTTGTATATATTATTCTACAAAGGTTGCCCTGATATAGTGGAAAGTATTCACTATATAATGATGGTTGTCCTAGAATAATTATACATGTTAATAGATATATATATTTTATTGATGCTATTAGATATTTAGTTTGATTTAAATCAGTATGTATATCAAGACCATTTAAATCCCTCTATAAAGTTATATCTAGTTGTAGTATAATTAATCGATAGCTGAATCAGTCAGGATGTCTAATTGATCAATCGGTGTCTAGGAAAAATGGTTCATGATTGGTAAAGAGAACATGGTTTTTAATTGGTTCCATTGTCTAACCTGGCCAATTTATTGGTGTCTAAGGAAAGCAATAGGGGGACTCCCACTTCTCTCCCATTTACCTGGCCGATTCGATTAATTTAATTCCAGATTGAAATGCTTAGTATTATATTCACTACATTAAGGCCTTCCTTTATACTAGTTTCTTATTATATCCTAAACCATATTAGTTCTGTTGTGTAAACACAAGATCTATTATGGGGAATGATGTAATATTAATCTAGTGCATTGAGATGCTTACAGCATTTTGAATATACTACTTTATTGTGTAACCACAAAAGTAGTTATATTTCATTTTGATTGTATAGAAATGAAGGGTTCTACTTAAACTAAAACATTAAAGTTTGTTGTGTTAACACAAGGCTATTAATGTTTTAGAGGCAAAAGTTAAATGAGAGTTGCATAAAATGCAATTGGAAAGAGTTTCCTACCTTTGAACTTATAACAGGTTTGTTGTGCAACCACAAGACTTTTTTAAGGAATTAGGATCTTATTCTCACTAAGAAAATCAATGAGAGGATTATGTTTTTTAGCGGGAGACATAATTAAATTAAAGTCCTAATTTAATTATGTTTGCTTATATATTGTTCTTTATTATGTAGATAAATGGCTTCTTCACTTTCATTGCATTCAATTTTGGATTCAAATAAATTGATGGATCAAAATTATGTTGACTGGTTAGGAAACCTTAAAATAGTACTCAGTCAAGAAAAACTCTCCTATGTTCTTGATGCCCCTAATCCTAAGCCATTAAGAAATGATGCCATAGATGAAGATAAGTCCACATACCAGATGTGGCAAAATGATTCTCTTACTGTCAAATATATTATACTTGCCGCTATGAATAATAAGTTATAAAGGCAGCATGATGGCATGGACACTCAATCCATATTGCTCAATCTAAAAGAGCTTTATGGAGAGCATAGTAGGACTGCTAGATATGAGATATCTAAGCAATTATTTCATGCAAGAATGATAGAAGGAACATCCATACAAAATCATGTTTTGATGGTAATTGACCTAATCACTCGATTAAGTCAATTAGGTTTTGTTATGGATGGAGAGTTAAGTCAGGATTTGATCCTGCAATCACTCTCTCAGAATCATTTTCTCAATTTATCATGAACTATCACATGAACAAACTAAATTCTTCATTACCTGAGCTGTTAAATATGCTCAAGATAGTAGAAAGCCATATCAAGAAAGATAAGGCTCCTCTTCTTCTTGTGGATGGGATCTTTAAGAAGAAGGCAGGTAGAGAGGGTTTAAAGAGATGGTTGAATCCTAAAAGTGGTATAAATAAGAAGAAAAAGGGAAAGAAGGTCTCCGGACAGACGACTTATTTTCACTGTGGCAAAGCAGATCATTGGAAGAGAAATTGCAAGGCTTACCTTGCAACCATGAAGTCTGGTGCAAATAATGCACCAAAAGGTATGTATAAGATACATACTATAATATCATTAAATTCTTCCATTTTAAATTCTTGGGTATTAGATACTGACTGTGGTTTTCATATCTGCAAATCTTTGCAGAAACTGCAAAAAATTAAAAGTTTGAAGAAAGGTGACTTCAAACTCTATGGTGCTGGAGGAGATTCTATCCAGGTAGAAGCTGTAGGGACAAAAATATTGAAGATATCTTATGAAAAGATCTTAGAGCTTACAAATTATTATTATATGCCTAAGATCATTAGAAATATTATATCTATACCCTTGTTATTAAAATAAGATTATAGTCTTAATGTAATGAGCGAAGGTTGCTCGATCAAATATTCTAATGAAAATATTTGTTTTGGTATATTTAGCAATAGTTTGTTAACTCTATGTTTGGATGACAATATATTTCATATTGATGAAAATAGAAAATGTAAGAGAGATGACATAAATAATACTTTACTTTGGCATTGTCGATTAGGTCATATTAGTGAGGCTAGGATTAACAAGTTATACAAAGAAAAGTTCTTTCGATTCTTTTGATTATGAATCATTAGGAACTTGTGAATCATGCCTCATGGGTAAAATGACCAAGATTCCATTTAGTGGACATGGAGAAAGGACAAAAGAGTTATTAGGACTTGTACATACAGATGTATGTGGTCCTATGACAACTCAAGCCAGAGGAGGATACTCTTATTTTATAATATTCACTGATGATTTATCTAGGTTTGGATATGTGTATCTTATGAAACACAAATCAGAAGCCTTTGATAAATTTAAAGAGTATCAAAGTATGGTCGAAAAACAAACTGGACAATGTATAAAAATCCTTCGATCTGATCGAGGAGGAGAATACTTATCTAGTGAGTTTCTAGACTATCTTAAATTTAAAGGGATTCTCTCTGAATGGACACCTCCTTATACACCACAATTAAATGGTGTAGCCGAAAGAAAAAATCATACCTTATTAGATATGGTACGGTCCATGATGTGCTTCACTGAATTACCTATTTTCTTCTGGGGTCATGCTCTGGAGACTGCAATTTACATCTTGAATAGAGTACCTTCTAAAGTCTGTATCTAGTACTCCATATGAGATATGGAGAAAGTAAGAAATCCAAATCTTAAGTATCTTAAGATATGGGGTTGTCCAGCATATGTCAAAAGAAATTTTGGACATAAACTTGATGCTAGATCAGATAGATGTCTATTTATAGGATATCCTAGAAATAGTATAGGATATTTATTCTACCATCCTACTGAACAAAAGGTATTTGTAAGTAGGCATGCCATTTTCATGGAAAAAAGAATTTATCCTAGAAAAGGGCAGTGGCAGAAATATTGAACTTAGTGAAGTTCAAGAAAAATCAAATAGAATATTTCTCAACCATATAATCACATAAAAGAACCAGAACACATAACTCCTATCCATAGGTCTAAAAGAGTAAGAAATACAGCTATTAGGTATGGATTCATTATTCAGAACAATGAAGCCCAAGTCATTCAGAATGACGAACCTCTGACCTATATAGAAGTAAGTCAAAAGTAAGGACTCTTACAAATGGCTGGCTGCCATGCAATCCGAAATAGAATCCATGCACACCAACAAAGTATGGACTTTGGTGGATGCACCAAGAGGATATAAATCCTATTGGATGCAAATGGATTTTTAAGAAAAAGATTGGAGCTGATGGTCAAATTGAAACCTATAAGGCTAGACTAGTGGCTAAGGGTTTTAGGCAAAAACAAGGGATTGATTATGATGAAATATTTTCACCTATTGCCATGCTCAAATCTATTCGGATTATGCTTGCTATAGCAGCATACCACGACTATGAAATATGGCAAATGGATGTAAAGACTGCCTTCCTTATGGTTTCCTTGAGGAGGAAGTCTATATGTCACAGCCAGAAGGATTTGAGTCAAATGAAGATCAAATCAGGTTGCAAACTTAAGAGATCCATTTATGGATTAAAGCAAGCATCAAGGAGTTGGAACATCCATTTTGATATGATGAGGAGCATACCACGACTATGAAATATCTATGTAAAGACTGCCTTCCTTAATGATTTTCTTGAGGAGGAAAGTCTATATGTCACAGCCAGAAGGATTTGAGTCAAATGAGAGACCAAATCAGGTATGCAAACTTAAGAGATCCATTTATGGATTAAAGCAAGCATCAAGGAGTTGGAACATCCATTTTGATGAAACAATAAAAGAGTTTGGTTTTATCAAGAATGTGGATGAACCATGTGTGTACAAGAAAACTAGTGGGAGAACAATAGTATTCTTGGTTCTGTATGTAGATGACATACTCCTCATTGGGAATGATATCCCAATGTTACAATTCAGTCAAATTATGGCTATCAAATAAGTTTTTCCATGAAAGATTTGGGAGAAGCATCCTATATACTAGGAATAAAGATCTATAGAGATAGATCTAAGAGGATGCTAGGCTTGTCCCAATCAAGGTACATTGACTTAATACTGAAAAGATTCAGTATGGATGGGAGTAAAAGAGGTTATTTACCCATGAGTCAAGGCATACATCTCTCTAAAAAGATGTCTCCAAAGACACCTGAAGAGAGAAATAGAATGTGTTCTATTCCTTATGCTTCGGCTGTTGGATCAATAATGTATGCCATGTTATGTACAAGGCCTGATGTTGCTTATGCTTTAGGCATTGCAAGTAGATTTCAAGCTGATCTAAGAGAGGATCATTAGAAAAGCTATGAAAAATATTCTTAAGTACTTCAGAAGGACTAAAGATATTTTTCTTGTATATGATAGTTCTGATCTTAAACTAGAAGCATATTCTGATTCCAATTTTTAATCAGACCCAGATGATAGGAAATCCATTTCAGGATATATCTTTATTCTAAATGGTGGAGCAGTGAGTTAGAAGAGTACTAAGCAACCAACTGTAGCTGACTCAACCACTGAAGCAGAATACATAGCTATAAGTGAAGCCGCCAAGGAAGCTATCCGGATTAAAAAGTTCATCACTGAATTGGAAATTATTCCTGAAATTGAGAAACAAGTACCACTTTATTATGATAATACTGGAGCTGTAGCTTAAGCAAAGGAACCAAGGTCTCATCATAAATCCAAACACATTCTGAGATGCTTCCATCTCATTCGAGAAATTATTGAAAGACAAGATGTAGTCATAGAACGAGTAGATACAAAGAACAATATAAAAGATCCATTCACTAAGGCATTACCACTGCAACTATTTGATTGCCACCTTGATTGTTTGGGATTAAAATTTAAGGGTGATTGGCTTTAGTGCAAGTGGGAGATTGAAAGGATTATGCCCTCAAGCCAATTTATTTTTGGGATATTCTTTGTCTTCCAGACTCATGTAATGACATTTTTAATAAATAAAGGCATTTATTTCATCATATGCAGTGTCTTATTATTTATTAAGATTATGATGAACCCTATAAATTAGGGCTATGATTTTAGGATTATGATGAGATCATACTAGTGAGACCTAAAATCTTAAAACCCTAATTTAAATATTCCTAGTCGATGAGACATTGAGTTAGGGATCAATGTTTTTCGGTAAGACTAGCACATTCTTTGTATGCTCAATTAAGAGGGTGATTGATCTCACAATAACCTTGTGTATGACACTAATACAAGAATGTGGGTGCTCATTAGAGAATGAGTTCACTGAATTGATCCAAATTGAGAATATCTAATGGAGTCTTATCTACATGTCAATAGATGGTTCTCATAGTGGAATTTGTGCATGTAATCCTTTGACCTGAAACTACCATAGAATCTTATATATATAAATCCATATTTTGGTTCATACTCATTCATGACTTAGTTATGTATGGGATGTTCTGGATATGGTAGATTATATATATGAAGGTTGTGAGTAGGTTAACATGGAATCGATCTTTCCTGGTAAGAGGAAATAGCATCCTACTTGCTTCAAACAAATAATATTTCAAGAAGACTTTGATCAAAGCATGATGAGAAAAGAATTAGAAATAGTTTCTAATGCTCCATTAAATGAATCATTATCATAAGATTGAAAGAGAAATGAATATGATATTGGGGTTGACATATTTTCATACCCAGAGTCATATTTAGGATGCAGGAAGATCGAAGGATCTAGTTGCATGGTAAATTTCACTGAAGGGTATGTTTGGTATTTCAATCAAAATTTCACATCTTTCAGGTAGTCATGATACGTTGCTAGATGTCAATCATGTCTTGTGAGTTCGATCAAGTTAAAATTTTAATTTGATCATTAAATTAGAAAGTGTTCTAATTTAAGTCAAATTGGGTTAGCTAGTTTTGACCTAAATCGGTTTGGTTGAGTTCTAACCAGATTAGGTCAAATCACACCCAGACTCACTGCTGGTTAGATGTGGAACCCAATGGGTCACACACAAAGAGAATTGACTAAGGGTCTAATTAGATTAGACCGTGTTTGCAAGATGAATATGCTAGCACATATAGCAAACCCTAGCACCAGGATTCGAATTAGATTCAAATCAGCTTCTGATTTGGGCTAATTTAGATCTGATTTGAGACAAATAGGATTTGGTCCTGAGTTGGACAAAACTAGATTGATTGGGCTTTAGATTGAGTGCCACATATCTACATCCCATGTGCTAGAGAGTCTCTCTCTTGCACGTGGGAAGTATTTCATTCACAAAGGATACTTTGGCGCATGGAATAAGATGACGCCTACCTTCTTTGACTTTTTCCACATATTATGTCATGTAATTTTTTTTTAATTGCTGTGGACATCAGATATAGGGTGCAAAAGAGTCCTTCTATAGATAAAAGACTTCTTTCCCTTTTAAATATTTTTGCCCATGTTGTTTTGTCGCCCAAGATACCTTGCCGCTCAAGACCCCATGCTGCCAACTCCTCCTTGACGTCTCTTGGGCCAAGTCAAAATCTCTTGGGACTTTGACTATTCAATGTTTTTCTTCCATGCCTTCTTCGTGAATGAGCGTCCCTTTTTAAAGCCATTGGATGGCTTTGTTTCATGATCTAATGGATGAAAAGGGTGGGGCCAAGGATGAAGCATCGCGACTCTTCATAAAAAATACGTAGAATTATTCCGAAGAGTCTTTCTGCTTTAAGGCCTCTCTTGGACTAAGTCTATATCTCATTTTTACTGATGAGGCATGAGATTGGCTGATGGGCTATGAGAAATGGATAAGGAAAGGGCGTGATATTTTTGTTGGCATCCTTACGTTCATTATAAATAAGGGTGTGCATCAAGAGTCCGAGAATGTGAACATTATCTTTTCTTTCTTACAAGAGTTTTTTTTTGTCCCATTTTCTTTCTTCCTTTCTCTTGTCTAGACCTTGTCTTTATAAGGACAAGAAGTCATCTTAAGACTAAGAGATTAGGAAAGAAAATTAAGAAGACAAAAGAAAAAGAAAGATAGATAAGGAAAGATAAGGAAGGTGACATAAAGGCTTAAGAAGGTCTTGCCCATTTAATTGAAGTTCTTATTATAAAAATTTTAATTATATAAATCAGAGGTGCTGGTGTCTTGATCAAGTCTCTGTGTGGATCAACATTGGACGGTGAACACGTGGTTACCTGGTAGAACCCCTGACAGACTACTACCGACAATCAGGGTTAATTTAGGGTTTAGCAATAAGAGGTATGTTCTAATACTTTCTTTTATATTACAAATGCATGTTATATGATTTAATTGCTAATAAGGTGGTCCTAGGGTTTGGATTTGGTTTGTTTTGATTTCATATTTTGCTTTGAAATCCATGCTTCCGCCATGTACACCAAACCTATCAGCTCGGAGGTCAGCTATCTTTGTATATTTGTATTTCTCTGACAGCGATCATATTTCTTGACATAATCCATAGAATCATTGTACAAGATCGACCAATAGTACCCTTGCTGAAGTAGTTTTTATTATAGGGATCTGGCTCCTACATGACTTTCATAAATTTTCTCGTGCACTTTTTATAATGCGAAGTCGGCCTCTGAAGGTCGGAGACATCTCAGTAGTGGTAGCGAATACGACCTTTTATACGATTTGCCCTCATACAAAATATATCGAAAGGCTTGATTTTTGAGTCTCCAAGCTTCTTTCGGATCATGAGGAAGAACTTTCTCTTTGAGATAGGCAACTAACGGGTCAATCTAGCTTAGCTCGAGCTCTGTCTGCATAACGAGCTATGATTCCTCTAAGCTTGGGCATTTTAGAGTCTCAAAAATACTTCTTTGGATAGTTCTACTAGGGCTGAAGTGGCTAATTTGGAGAGAAGGTCGGCTCTTATATTTTCTACCCTCGAAATTTATCGAATGCTAAAACTGTCGAAGGCCGGAGTCAAATCCTATACTTTCTTAAGATATTTCATCATACTTTTCTTTCGTGCTTCATAGTTGCTACTAACTTAGCCGACCACTAACTGAGAATCACTGTAGACTTGAAGCTGATCTATTTTTAACTCTCTTCTTATTTTTAATCCGATGATCAGCACTTCATATTCGACCTCGTTATTAGTTGCAGAAAATTTGAAGCATAGCACATACTCGACGATGACTCCCTCGGGGTTGACTAGGACTAACCCCGTGCCTGCTCCAGCAGAGTTGGACGAACCATCCACGTAAAGGATCCAAAAACCTAATTGAATTAAATTAAATCTAATACTTTGTTTAGATCTAATTTGATGGATCTAAATCAAATCTAATACTTTTCAGATCTAATTTGATGGATCTAATAAAATAAAATAAAATAAAATAAAATTAGATTTAATTTATATCTTATTCTTGGATAATCTAATTATCCTGTGATGATCCTGCTGATTGCTTGAGATTCTGGATGTAGTCACGTAATCATCTGGCCTCTATCGGTATCCACTCGAGTAGGATCTAGATGTCTCCTCCTTCTCGATCTATCCTCCAAAGATCAGATCAAGATCTGATCTTAATGGTCTTCAAAACAAACTTTGAAGATTTGATGTCGTCTCTTACAGCAGTACTGCCTTCTTCCTTTCTTGTCATCTTTCCCATACCTAGATCGCACCAAACTTGAGCCCAAAGCCTCTGGGGCACAGAGAGGAGAGAGAGGATCTAAGAAATGCATGGAGGAGAGAGGGAGAGAGCAATGTGGCATGGGCAAAGGGAGAGGTTCTCTAAAACTAGGCACAGATAGGGTTTATATGGATCCTGCTGCGCCATGCAGTGCAACATAATCACGACCAATCACATCTCTTCATGCAATCAGATCTAAATCTGATTGGTGGGATGATATTACCTGATCCAATCAAATAAGAGCCCCTCTCCAACACCCTTAGGTGGTGCCAAGATTGGTCAAAGTCGAGTCCTTTGGCACCACCTAGTTTGATTCCAAGAAGCAACCTAGAGTCCCATCTGTATGGGACTCCAGGCATATCTATCCTTGGTCGCATGCCTCCCTAGGCATGCACCCCCTCCTTTCCTCTTTCTAGCAAGGGGACAAGCCCCTATCTGCTCTCCTATGGGTGCATGACACATGGGCAGATGTATAAGTATCAAAGGTCAACGTTTGACCAAAGTCAAAAGACAAGAATTAGCAGGTGATGAAAAATGGTAGATGTTATCTCAAATTTATCTCATAAATTAAGACAATCCTTTTCTGATCTGGACAAGCTCTAGTTAGACCAAGTAAAGGTACTTGAGTCCAAACACATTTGGCTCACTCGAGATAACTTTTGATGATTGTAGATGGAGAACATTAGGCTCAATTGTGTGCTAGCACGATTTTCTTGAACCTAATTGAATCTAATTCAAATCAATTGAATTGGATTAGTCCAATTGATGATATCTAGATCGAAACCCTTATTTGTGTGACCCAGTTAGGTTTAGTTCTGTATGGTAATGCGATATATCATGATCTCTATCATCGACATCATCGAAACACCTTCTGATGGATCAGAACTTTTCTGATTCAGACAACTAGAATGATCGATCAGCCAAATCATTCTAATTGCTCCCAAAATCTACCAATGACACCTAGCAATATATGGTGGCAACCATCAAAACTAAAAATAAACCTCTTGGTGCAGTTACATGTGTGATTAAGTTCTTCTATCTTGAGCGCCGATCAGATTAGGATTAAGGTGAACTCGTCAAATCCTAATTTTTGTTATATGATTTAATCATTTGATTCAAGTCCGATGTGAAAACATTAATAGAAACTCTTTCTATTATTTTACTCTGCCATGGCCATGGGCTTATAGACTTGATTCTCATGATCATCATAGGACTGCTCCTCATCTACCGAGGTAGATAGATTTCCTTTTGCTGCAATCCAATTCCTACAATGAACATGCTATAGCCAACATACACCTCAGGGTTCCGAATGGCTAGGAGATTGAGTTATGGTGTAGTCAAACTATAACACCCTCAAGGTGAACTGTCAATGCACCTTAGATCAAAGAACCAGACACACCGCTACAACTTCAAGCCAGTCATTAATGAGAAGGTAGACTTCCTTATAACTGCTTGAGGTGGTCATGCTCAGTGCCCTCATTCTCTAACGAGTATCTATACTCTCACTTCGATGTCTCTACATCGTAGACTCAAGACTCATCTACTATAAGGAAGTGATTGTATACCAACCTTTTAGATCAATCACCATCTACATGATGATCCTACGGTCGAAAGCATTTTATGAGTTAATAACGAAACTTCATGTCTTAAATTTTCAACTCTTGAAAATAAGAATTATCATTATCATTAACTCAAGGGATGTATCACAGATACTAAATATACATATGTGATAGAAAATAACCTATTTTAATATTTATAGTCAAAATTATAATTTTGTCCCTAGAAGTGTGTTACAATTGTCAGCCAATTCTGGCTTCTAGGGCCCACATATCTAACAAACTCCCAGTTGATCTAAAGCCAATTGGCTATAAATCTAAGTCCCATCTTCTCAAGGTGGGCTTCGATCTTCTGCTGGCCCAACAGCTTTATAAGCGGATCTACTACATTATTTGTGGGTCGACTCTCTTGAGCTCGACGTAATCCTTCTCGAGGTAATCGTGGATGAGGTGGTATCGCCGCTCGATGTGCTTGGATTTTTGGTGAGACCTCAGCTCCTTAGCAAGGGCTATGGCACCATTATTGTTGCAGTATAGAGGAATGGCATCTGATGGCATCACTCCAATCTTTACAGCAAACTTTTTGTACCAGAATGCCTCCTTTGTAGCTTCTGACGCAGCGATGTATTCTGCTTTCATGGTGGAATCTGCGATCACTGTCTACTTGAAACTCTTCCAACTGACAGCACCACCACTACACACAAATAGACTTTCAGATGCCAACTTTCGATCATCTACATCAGATATAAAATTTGAGTCTGTATACCCTTGGACTTGGAGTTCTCCATTACTAAAAACCAACAACATATCCTTAGTTCTTCTCAAGTACTTAAGGATACATTTAATAGAAGTCCAATGTTCTTCATCTAGATTTGACTGATATCTGCTCATGACACTCACAACATGGGCTATATTAGGTCGCGTACATAACATGGCATACATGAGGCTTCCTATTGCTGAAGCATAAGGGATCTTACTCATGCATTCTATCTGCTCAGGTGTGCTAGGGCACATCTTCTAGGAGAGATGGATACCATGTCTGAAGGGTACCAAACCTCTCTTAGAATTTTTAGTGCTAAATCTCTTTAGCACTTCATCTATGTACATCTTCTGTGAAAGTCCTAGCATCCTATTCGGTCTATCTCTATAGACCTTAATTCCTAGAATATAGGATGCTTCTCCTAGATCTTTCATGGAGAATTCTTTGGATAACCATATTTTAATTGTGGTCAACATGAAAATATTATTTCTAATAAGGAGGATGTCATCCACGTACAATATGAGGAAGACAATAATGTTCCCACTAATATTTTTGAAGACACATGGTTCCTCCTCATTTTTGATGAAACTAAATAATTTGATCACATCATTAAAATGAGTATTCCAACTCTGAGATGCTTGCTTAAGTGCATATATGGATCTTTGTAGTTTGCATACCTTGTGATCAGCATCACTAGATATGAAACATAGTGGCTATTCCACATAGATATCTTCCTCAAGGTATCCATTTAAGAATGTCATTTTCACATCCATTTGTCATATTTTAAAATCAAAATAGGTTGCAATAGCAAGCAATGTGTGGATGAATTTCAGCATAGCTACTGACAAAAAGATATCCTGATAGTCAATGCCTTCGCATTGACTATACCCTTTTTGCCATTAATCTTGCTTTGAATGTCTCCACATTTCCATCTGCACCAATCTTTCTCTTATAGATCCATTTACACCCAATAGGTACTATACATTCTGGTAGATCTACCAAGATCCAGACTTGGTTTGAGTGCATCGAGTCAATTTCTAACTTCATTACCTCTATCCATTTCTTGGAGTCGATATCCGATATCACCTTATCATATGTTTTGGGATCATCACCATGAACTCCATTACCTACGAGGAACATTTTCTCTACTTCCTCTGAAATAGTATCTAAGTACCTCTAAGGGGGACGGGAAATCCTTTTCAATCTACGAGGTGGAGGTAGTGGTTGAGTTGGCTCAACCTGATTTGGTTTCATTTGGTCCTTAGCTTGTTGCTCTTATAAGACTTTCTCCTCGAGCTTGATCTACTTTCTAATGCCGCTATCTTAAATAAACTTATTGTTTAAGAAAGATGGCATGTTGACTCACAATCACATTATGATCTTTTGGAATGTAGAAATAATATCCTAATAACTCTTTAGGATATCCTATAAATCAAACTCTAAAGGACCTAAAGTCTAACTTATCCATTTGCTATCTTTTGACATAAGTCGAACAACCCAAAATTTTGAGATGACTCAAAATTGATTTCTTATGATGCCATATGTCATACGGTGTGGTAGAAATGGTTTTAGAAGGAATCCTATTCAGTAAGTATATTGCAGTTAACAAACTATGTTCCTAAAAAAAATTAGGAAGATCTGTGAAGCTCATCATGGATCGGACCATATCTAATAGGATCCGATTTCTCAGTTCTGAAATCCCATTGAGTGGAGGTATTTTAGGTAGAGTCCATTGAGAGATTATGCCATTTTTCTTGAGATAGTCTAGGAATTTCCGACTAAGGTATTCACCTCGATCTGATCGAAGAACCTTAATAGGTTTTTCAGTATGCATCTCTACTTCATGTATGAATTTCTTGAACTTTTCAAAAGCTTCAGACTTATGTCTCATAAGATACACATACCCATACCTAGATAAATCATCGATAAAGGTTATGAAGTAGACAAAGTTGCTTCTAACCGACACATCAAATGGGCCGCACACATCAGTATGTACTAGGGCAAGAAGATCCATGGCCCTTTCCCCATGTCCTACAAAAGGGAGCTTAGTCATTTTGCCATGATGAAAAGATTCATAAATTGGATATGACTCAAAAGTCAACGGACTCAATAGCCTGGTTTTCTCCAATTTATTAACCCTATCTTTTGCTATATGATCTAGTCTTAGGTGCCGTAGATACCTATCGTTTGGACTATCCCTAGGTCATTTCATAGCATTTATATTTTGCTAGATATTAAAAATAGATACATCAATATGTAACTAGTAAAGATCGTTAATAAGAAAAGTACTTGCAATTTTATTTGTTTCATAAAGAATGCTACAATGGTCCTTAAGAAAGCTAATTACATAGCCTACTGGTGCTAGGCATGAAACAAAAATCAAATTTTTGCTTGCTGCAGGCATATAATAACAATCTTTTAATACTAAGTCTAAACTAGATACTAGTCGAAGAGGGTATGTTCCCATGGCCACAGCAGCAACTCTTGCTCCATTTCCAATGCACAGGATCATCTCACCATCCCTTTGAAGGAAAATCCTGATTTTTCGGACCAAGTTCGTTCAGATATGATCGAATCGAGAGATATGTTTCAAAAAATTTTCTCTTTGATTCAGATCAGATCTAGGATGTTTCAGATCTAATTCTTATTATAAAAATAAAATCTAGATAAATTAAATTAAATTTAATTTATCTTTAAGTAGGATAATCCTATTATCCATTGATGATCCTGTAAGGCTCGGCATGGAGGAGGAAGAGAGAGGTAGCCTTAGGGCATGGGGAATTCAATCAATTGCTCTTTGAGTTGGGCGCAGGGTCTTATTTATAGACTATGCGTGATCCAACTCCTCTTCCTCCCAACCAATCACAATCCTTTGTGAAATCAGATCTAAATCTGATTGGTGGGAATAGAGTCCCCGAGATTCATCCTTAGATGGCACCTAAGACCAGTCAAACTTGGTTTTTAGGAGAAGTCTAATCGGAATCCAAAATGGAGATGAAGTCCCTATCCAATAGGGACTCCTGGGCGCCTCCAGCTTGGGCACACGCCAAGGGTGGCATGCACCCTCCTCCTTGCCAGGTTCTAGTAGGAGGACAAGCCCCCACCAGCTCTTCAATAGGTGCATGATATGTGGATAGAAGTCAAAGTATCAATGGTCAATATTTGACCAGTCAAAGGTCAGACTTTTGACCAAAGTCAAAGGACAAGAAATGGCAGGTGACCAAAAATGGTAGGTAATGTCTTACAAAATAAGACAACCCTTTTCTGATCTGGACAACCTCCAGTCAGACCATAGTGAAGGCCTCTGATTCGAGCACAAACTCCTTTGGCTCAGTCAGGACAACTTATTTATGATAGTAAAAGAAGAACGTTAGGTTCAATCGAGTGCTAGCACGATTTCCTTGAACCTAATTGAATCTCATTCAGATCAATTGAACTGGATCAGTTCAATTGATGATCACCAGATTCAAACCCTTGTTTGTGTGACCCAGTTAGGTTCAGTTCTGTATGGTAATGGGATATGTCATGATCTCTATCATCGACATCATCGAAACTCCTTTCGATGGATCAGAACTCTTCTGATTCGAACAGCTAGAATGATCGATCATCTAAATCATTCTAATTGCTCCCAAAATCCACCAGTGACACCTAGCAGTATATGGTGGCAACCCATCAGAGCTGAATGCGAACCTCTTGGTGCAGCTACCTGTGTGATTAAGTTCTTCTATCTTGAGCCCCGATCAGATTAGGGTTAAGGTGAACTCGTCAAACCCTAGTTTCTGTCATATGATGTAATCATTCGATTCAAGTCCGATGTGAAAATCTAAATAGAAACTCTTTCTATTATTTCACTCTGCCATGGCCATGGGCTTCTGGACTTGATTCTCATGATCATCATAGGGCTGCTCCTCTACCACCGAGGTAGATAGATTCCATCTTGATGCAATCCAGTTCCTACAATGAACATGCTATAGCCAACATACACCTCAGGGTTCCATATGGCTAGGAGACCGAGTAATGGTGTAGTCAAACTATAACACCCTCAAGGTGAACTGCCGATGCACCTCAGGTCAAAGAACCAGACACACTACTGCAGCATCAGTCAGTCATTGACGAGAAGGTAGACTTCCTAATGACTACTCGAGGTGGTCACGCTCAGTGCCCTCGTTCTCTAACGAGTACCTGTACTCTCGCTCCTGGTGTCTCCACACCATAGACTCAAGACTCATCTACTAAAGAGAAGCGATTGTACACCAACCTTCCGGATCAATCACCATCCTCGTGATGATCCTATGGTCGGGAGCATTTTATGAGTTAATAATGATTATTCATGTCTTAAATTTTCAACTCTTGAAAATATGAATTATCATTACCATTAACTCAAAGGATGTATCACAGACACTAAATACACATATGTGATAGAAAATAACCCATTTTATTGATTTTAGTCAAAATTATAATTTTGCCCCTAGAAGTGTATTACAAGTGTCAGCCAATTCTGGCTTCTAGGGCACATATATCTAACAATCTCCCACTTATCCTAAAGCCAATTGGCTACAAGTCTAAGTCCCATCTTCTCAAGGTGGGCTTCGATCTTCTGCTGGCCCAACGGCTTTGTAAGTGGGTCTGCCACATTATCTGTGGAGTTCGACTCTCTTGACCTCGACGTAACCCTTCTCGAGGTAATCGTAGATGAGGTGGTATCGCCGCTCAATGTGCTTGAATTTCTGGTGAGACCTCGGCTCCTTAGCAAGGGCTATGGCGCCATTGTTGTCGCAATAAAGGAAAATGGCATCTGATGGCATTACTCCAATTTCTGCAGCAAACTTCTTGTACCAAAATGCTTCCTTCATAGCCTCTGATGCAGCGATATATTCTGCTTCCATGGTGGAATCTGCTATCATGGTTTGCTTCAAAACTCTTCCAGCTGACAGCACCACCATTGCACACAAACAGACTCCCAGATGTCGACTTTCGATCATCTACATCGGACATGAAATTCGAGTCTGTGTATCCCTGGACTTGGAGTTCTCCATTACCAAAGACCAACATCATATCCTTAGTTCTTCTTAAGTACTTAAGGATACATTTCACAGAAGTCCAGTGTTCTTCACCTGGATTTGACTGATATCTGCTTGTGACACTCACAGCATGGGCTATATCAGGTCGTGTACATAGCATGGCATACATGAGGCTCCCTATTGCAGAAGCATAAGGGATCTTGCTCATGCATTCTATTTCCTCAGGTGTGCTAGGGCACATCTTCTTGGAAAGATGAATACCATGTCTGAAGGGTATTAATCCCCTCTTAGAGTTTTCCATACTAAACCTCTTTAGTACTTCCTCTATGTACATCTTCTGTGAAAGTCCTAGCATCCTATTCGGTCTATCCCTATAGACCTTAATTCCTAGAATAAAGGATGCTTCACCTAGGTCTTTCATGGAGAATTCCTTGGACAACCATATTTTGACTGTCGTCAACATGGGAATATCATTCCCAATAAGGAGGATGTCATCCACGTACAATACGAGGAAGACAACAGCGCTCCCACTGACCTTTTTGAAAGACACATGGTTCCTCTTCATTTTTGATGAAACCAAACTTTTTGATCACATCATTGAAACGAGTGTTCCAGCTCCGAGATGCTTGCTTAAGTCCATATATGGACCTTTGCAGCTTGCAAACCTTGTGATCAGTATCACTGGATGTGAAACCTAGCGGCTGTTCCATATAGATATCTTCCTCAAGATATCCATTTAAGAATGCCATTTTCACGTCCATTTGCCATATTTCATAATCGAAATAGGCTGCAATGGCAAGCAATGTGCGGATGGATTTTAGCATAGCCACTGGGGAAAAGGTATCCTGATAGTCAATGCCTTTGCATTGACTATAACCTTTTGCCACTAGTCTAGCCTTGAATGTCTCCACATTCCCATCTGCACCAATCTTTCTCTTGAAGATCCATTTACACCCAATAGGTACTATACCTTCTGGTGGATCTACCAAGGTCCAGACTTGGTTTGAGTGCATCGAGTCAATTTCTGACTGCATTGCCTCTAGCCATTTCTCGGAGTCGATATCTGATATCGCCTCGTTGTAGGTTTTGGGATCATCACCATGAGCACCATTACCTATGAGGAATATTTTCTCTACTTTCCTCTGAAATAATACCTAAGTATCTTTCAGGGGGACGGAAAACTCTTTTCGATCTACGAGGTGGAGGAGGTAGTGTTCTTATTGGCTCAACCTGATTTGGTTCCAATTGGTCCTTAGCTCGTTGTACTTTATGAGACTTTCTCATCAAGCTTAATCTGCTTTTCCAATGCCGCTATCTTGAATAAACTATTTTTCAAGAAAGATGGCATGTCGACTCACAATCACATTGTGGTCTTCTGGAATGTAGAAATAGTATCCTAATGACTCTTTAGGATATCCTATGAATCGAGCTCTGAAGGACCTAAACTCTAACTTGTCCGCTTGTTGTCTTTTGACATGAGCCGGACAACCCCAAATTCTGAGATGACTCAGACTTGGTTTCTTACCGTGCCATATCTCATACGGTGTGGTAGGAACGGTTTTAGAGGGAACCCTATTCAGTAGATAAATTGAAGTTAACAATGAATGTCCCCAAAGAAAATCAGGGAAGGTCTGTGAAGCTCATCATGGATCGAACCATATCCAATAGAGTCCGATTTCTCCATTCTGAAACCCCGTTGAGTTGAGGTGTTCCTGGTGGAGTCCATTGAGAGACTATGCCATTTTTCCTTAAGATAGTCTAGGAATTCCCGGCTAAGGTATTCACCTCCTCGATCTGATCGAAGAACCTTAATGGGTTTTCTAGTTTATTTTTCTACTTCATGTCTGAATTCTTTGAACTTTTCAAAAGCTTCAGACTTGTGTCTCATAAGATACACATACCCATACCTAGATAGATCATCGATAAAGGATAATGAAGTAGACAAAATTGCCTCTAGCCGGCACATCAAATGGGCCGCACACATCAGTATGTACTAGGGCAAGGAGATCTGTGGCCCTCTCCCCATGTCCAACAAAAGGGAGTTTAGTCATTTTGCCTTGAAGACAAGATTCACAAGTTGGATATGACTCGAAAGTCAATGGACTCAATAGCCCATTTTTCTCCAATTTGTTGATCCTATCTTCTGCTATATGACCTAATCTCAGGTGCCATAGATATCTATCATTTGGACTATCCCTAGGTCGTTTGGCATTCACGTTTTGCTCGATAGTTAGAACAGGTACATCAATATGTAGCTGATAAAGACCATTAATAAGGAAACCATTTGCAATTTTATTTCTTTCATAAAGAATGTTACAATGGTCCTTAAAGAAGGTAATCACATAGCCTTCTTAGTGCTAAGCATGAAACAGAAATCAAATTCCTGCTAGCTGCAGGCACATAATAACAGTCTTTCAAAACTAAGTCTAAACTAGATGGTAATCTAAACCAGATGGTAATCGAAGAGGGTATGTTCCCACCGCCACTGCAGCAACTCTTGCTCCATTACCGATGCGTAGGATCATGTCTCCATCCCTCAGCCTCCTGCTATCCTCAAGACCCTGCATGGAAGTGCACAGATGAGCACTAGAACCAGAGTCAAGCACCCAACTGGATGCAGAAGAAACCGTAAGGTTAGACTCAATAACGAGCATACCTCCAGAAGGACCTTCCTTCTTGTTCTTCAGGGTGGCCAGGTAAGTAGGGCAGTTCCGCTTCCAATGGCCGTCGCTGTTGCAATGGAAATACTTTCCTTTGACATCGGCCTTTCTTCTTCGGCTCTGCCTTCTTCTTCTTTGATCCTTCCACCTTTCTGCTTTTTCACAGACTTCTTTTTCTTTCCATAAGACTTTCTTTTGGAAGAAGTCCATTCCATAGCAAGAACTGAGCCTTTAGAACCTTTCATAGAAAGCTCAGCGGTGACCAGCATATTCATTAATTCGGCCAAGGAATTTTGAAGTTTATGCATGTGGTAATTCATGATGAATTGCCCATATGCATCAGTCAAGGATTGCAGAATAATATCATTCTGCAGATCCAAGTCTAACTTCACACCGAGCTTCTCAAGCTCTTCCATGTCCTTGATCATCATCAGACAGTGATCTTGGACTGACTGCCCATCACGCATCTTAGCCTTAAAAAGTCATTTCGTGACTTGATACTTGGCTGCGCGACTCTGTTCACCAAACATCTCCTGCAGGTGAGCCAACATTTGGCGAGCAGTCCCGATATCTTCATGTTGGTGCTGGAGCTCATCAGACATCGAGCCCAACATGTAATATCTGGCCTTATTATCTTCGTCTATCCATTTTTTCAGAGATGCTCTCTGTTCAGTGGATGGACGGGCTGGTAAGGTGGGAGGGTCCTGGTCCAATACATGGGTTAACTTCTCGAAACCCAAAATGATTTTGTAGTTCCCAAGCCAATCTTTATAATTGGGTCCGGTCAGTCTATGTGTGTCCAGGATACGTGCTAATGGGTTGGACGCAGACATTTTTCTGTAGAGAGTCAAAGATTCTAGTTAGATACTGTAATTATGACTTGACCAATTTATTTAAAAATTTTATTTTTAAACAAATTAGCTCCCACTATTTTCTCGGATCCCTACACTCCCTCTGTAGAGATGCAAAAATCTCCACGATTAATGATTTCTAGTGGGTGGTGCGGTCTCACCAACTGACTCATCACCTCACCTAACAGTTATTGGTGATGGGTTAGCCAATGAGTGAACAACTCTTGTTCAATGATTCTCTAATCATGGTGCACCCAAACTTGGTCTCTAATTCATGAATCTCACCGTATCCCGAAATATTGATCCACTCCTTAGTTAAGTCAGACCCACCATTTGCATACAGACTGGATTTCCTAATTGAGTCTCTCACCGTATCCAAAATATTGAGCCCAACTCATCCTCCAGCCCATAGCATCCAATGCCTAATAGACATGGTTGCATCTTTCCCGGTGCAACTGAGCCACTGTATCCAGCCGAGAACAATCAACCCCGGGAAGGGCCCGCACATCTACAATGGTGGAAGACCTCAGACTTAATCTTTTCTTAGGGAGAATTGATTCAGGTCTCATTAAACTAGACTTGTCATAGTCATAACAATTATGACTAACCTAGTGGCATGGGTTAGCTCGGATTATTGACCACCTCAGATCAGAACTGTGTCAACAGATATGGCCAGGTAAGTGAGATCGGTGGAAGGAATATGCCATTAACTCGTACAAGAACGCATTCAGGATCGAGTAGCTTCCAATTAAAAACCAGTCGGATCGTATGTGCCAAACTTACCTTAGACACCAAATTGTTGAGTCAGAACCAATTGGGTTAGCCTACAATCCAGACTCTAACCTCTGAGCCTAATTAGGTCTTGCTTGATCGTGACTCGATCTTGACCCAGACTTAATCCTATTAGGCTGGTCAATTTAAGCATTGTTGATCCCATCTAACCAACTCTTGATTCGGATTTGATCAACCGCTTAGACCTAATTGAGCTACCCAAGCCCGAACCCAGTATTATGAATATGTCTTAGATCTGAAATTCTTAATTTTAGACCTAATTAATATTTCATAATCTTAATTCTTAATTAAGTAGGGTTCATAAATAAAATATGCACAATAAATCCTAGGGTTTCAGGATCTAGGATTTTGCAGAAAGTAAGTTTTGGGTTTCTGATTAAGGACGAATGCGCAGCACCCCTACACATCATAAGAACACCCCATCGGATGGGAGGAGAGGGCCTTTAAACCCTTCTTCGTTCTTATGACCGGACGGCCAAGAGGAATGCCTTAATCAGGAACATGTCAATACTACAAAACAGTTTTAGATCTATATCATATATCTCATATACAAATTAGATCTAATCATGGCATATTTTGCATACATCTCATGTATCGAATCATGCATATTTTTAGATCTAAATTATCTCATAATAATCTAAAAAATTAGATTTAAATTGATCTAATCAAAATAAACTCTAATCTAGACAACTATGTAGAACTATTCTACAACTAGTCTAGACATGCATCAATCATATCTCATATGATGGAGATGCTTGCTTAAGTCCATATATGGACCTTTGCAGCTTGCAAACCTTGTGATCAGTATCACTGAATGTGAAACCTAGCGGCTGTTCCATATAGATATCTTCCTCAAGATGTCCATTCAAGAATACTATTTTCACGTCCATTTGCCATATTTCATAATCAAAATAGTCTGCAATGGCAAGCAATGTGTGGATGGATTTTAGCATAGCCACTGGGGAAAAGGTATTCTGATAGTCAATGCCTTTGCATTGACTATAACCTTTTGCCACTAGTCTAGCCTTGAATGTCTCCACATTCCCATCTGCACCAATCTTTCTCTTGAAGATCCATTTACACTAAATAGGTACTATACCTTCTGGTGCATCTACCAAGGTCCAGACTTGCTTCGAGTGCATCGAGTCAATTTCTGACTGCATTGCCTCTAGCCATTTCTTGGAGTCGATATCTGATACGCCTCGTTGTTGGTTTTGGGATTATTACCATGAGCACCATTACCTATGAGGAATATTTTTTCTACTTTCTCTGAAATAATACCTAAGTATCTTTCAAGGGGACGGAAAACTTTTTTCGATCTACGAGGTGCAGGAGGTAGTGTTCTTATTGGCTCAACCTAATTTGGTTCCAATTAATCATTAGCTCGTTGTACTTATGAGACTTTCTCATCAAGCTTAATCTACTTTTCAATGCCGTTGTCTTGAATAAACTATTTTTCAAGAAAGATGGCATGTCGACTCACAATCACATTATGGTCTTCTGGAATGTAGAAATAGTATCCTAATGACTCTTTAGGATATTCTATGAATCGAGCTCTGAAGGACCTAAACTCTAACTTGTCCGCTTGTTGTCTTTTGATATGAGCCAGACAATCCCAAATTCTGAGATGACTCAGACTTGGTTTCTTATCGTGCCATATCTCATATGGTGTAGTAGGAATGGTTTTAGAGGAATCCTATTCACTAGATAAATTGAAGTTAACAATGAATGTCCCCAAAAAAATCAAGAAGATCTGTGAAGCTCATCATGGATCGGACCATATCCAATGGAGTCTGATTTTCCATTCTAAAACCCCGTTGAGTTGAGGTGTTCCTGGTGGAGTCCATTGAGAGACTATGCCATTTTTCTTAAGATAGTCTATGAATTCCCAGCTAAGGTATTCACCTCCTCGATCTGATCGAAGAACCTTAATGGGTTTTCTAGTTTATTTTTTCTACTTCATGTCTGATTTTTGAACTTTTAAAAGCTTCAGACTTATGTCTCATAAGATACACATACCCATACCTAGATAGAAGATCATCGATAAAGATAATGAAGTAGACAAAATTACCTCTAACCAGTACATCAAATGGGCCGCACACATTAGTATGTACTAGGGCAAGGGAATCTGTGGCTCTTTTCCCATGTCCAACAAAAAGGAGTTTAGTCATTTTTCCTTGAAGACAAGATTCACAAGTTGGATATGACTCGAAAGTAAATGGACTTAATAGCCCATTTTCTCTATATTTGTTGATCATATTTTCTGCTATATGACCTAATCTCAGGTGCCATAGATACCTATCATTTGGACTATCCCTAGGTCGTTTGGCATTCACGTTTTGCTCGATAGTTAGACAGATACATCAATATGTAGCTGATAAAGACCGTTAATAAGGAAACCATTTGCAATTTTATTTCTTTCATAAAGAATGTTACAATGGTCGTTAAAGAAGGTAATCACATAGCCTTCTAGTGCTAAGCATTAAATAGAAATCAAATCCTGCTAGCTGTAGGCACATAATAACAGTCTTTCAAAACAAAGTCTAAACTAGATGGTAAATGAAGAGGTATATTCCCACCGCCACTGCACAACTCTTGCTCCATTACCAATGCGTAGGATCATGTTCTATTCTGCAGTCTTGTATCACCAGACCACTGAATCAAAGTATCAATGGTCAATATTTGACCAGTCAAAGGTCAACTTTTGATCAAAGTTAAAGGACGAGAAATGGCAGGTGACCAAAAATGGTAGGTATTCCCTTACAAAATAAGACAACCCTTTTCTGATCTGGATAGACTTCAATCAAACCAAGTGAAGGCCTCTGATCGAGCATAAACTCCTTCGGCTTAGTCAGGATAACTATTTATGATAGTAAAAGAAGAACGTTAGGTTCAATCGAGTGCTAGCATAATTTCCTTGAACCTAATTGAATCTCATTCAGATCAATTGAACTGGATCAGTTCAATTGATGATCATCAGATTCAAACCCTTGTTTGTGTGACCTAGTTAGGTTCAGTTCTGCACGATAATGGAATTTGTCATGATCTCTATCACTGACATCATCAAAACTCCATTCGATGGATCAAAACTTTTCTGATTCGAACAGCTAGAATGACCGATTATCTAAATTATTCTAATTGCTCCCAAAATCCATCAGTGACACCTAGCAGTATATGGTGGCAATCCATCAGAGCTGAATGCGAACCTCTTGGTGCAGCTACCTGTGTGATTAAGTTCTTCTATCTTGAGCCCAAATCAGATTAGGATTAAGGTGAACTCGTCAAACCCTAGTTTCTATCATATGATGTAATCATTCGATTCAAGTCCGATGTGAAAACATAAATAGAAACTCTTTCTATTATTTCACTCTGCCATGGCCATGGGCTTCTGGACTTGATTCTCATGATCATCATAGGACTGCTCCTCTACCGTCGAGGTAGATAGATTCCATCTTGATGCAATCCAATTCCTATAATGAGCATGCTATAACCAACATACACCTTAGGATCCCATATGGCTAGGAGATCGAGTTATGGTGTAGTCAAACTATAACACCCTCAAGGTGAACTGTCGATGCACCTCAGGTCAAAGAACCAGACACACCACTACAGCATCAGTCAGTCATTGACGAGAAGGTAGACTTCCTAATGACTACTCAAGGTAGTCATGCTTAGTGCCCTCATTCTCTAACGAGTATTTGTACTCTCGCTCTGGTGTCTCCACACCATAGACTCAAGACTCATCTACTAAAGAGAAGCGATTGTACACCAACCTTCCAGATCAATCACCATCCTCGTGATGATCCTATGGTCGGGAGCATTTTATGAGTTAATAATGATTATTCATGTCTTAAATTTTCAACTCTTGAAAATATGAATTATCATTACCATTAACTCAAAGGATGTATCACAGACACTAAATACACATATGTGATAGAAAATAACCCATTTTATTGATTTTAGTCAAAATTATAATTTTGCCCCTAGAAGTGTATTACAAGTGTCAGCCAATTCTGGCTTCTAGGGCACATATATCTAACAATCTCCCACTTATCCTAAAGCTAATTGGCTACAAGTCTAAGTCCCATCTTCTCAAGGTGGGCTTCGATCTTCTGCTGGCCCAATGGCTTTGTAAGCGAGTCTGCCACATTATCTGTGGAGTCGACTCTCTTGACCTCGACGTAACCCTTCTCGAGGTAATCGTAGATGAGGTGGTATCGCGGCTCAATGTGCTTGAATTTCTGGAGAGACCTCGGCTCCTTAGCAAGGGCTATGGCGTCATTGTTGTCACAATAAAGGAAAATGGCATCTGATGGCATTACTCCAATTTCTGCAGCAAACTTCTTGTACCAAAATGCTACCTTCATAGCCTCTGATGCAGCGATATATTCTGCTTGCATGGTAGAATCTATTATCATGGTTTGCTCAAAACTTTTCTAGCTGATGGCACCACCATTGCACACAAACAGACTCCCAGATGTCGACTTTCGATCATCTACATTGGACATGAAATTCAAGTCTGTGTATCCCTGGACTTGGAGTTCTCCATTACCAAAGACAAACATCATATCCTTAGTTCTTCTTAAGTACTTAAGGATACATTTCAAAGAAGTCCAGTGTTCTTCACCTTGATTTGACTAATATCTGCTTGTGATACTCGCAGCATGGGCTATATCAGGTCGTGTACATAACATGGCATACATGAGGCTCCCTATTGTAGAAGCATAAGGGATCTTGCTCATGCATTCTATTTCCTTAGGTGTGCTAGGGCACATCTTCTTGGAAAGATGAATATCATGTCTGAAGGGTATTAATTCCCTCTTAGAGTTTTCCATACTAAACCTCTTTAGTACTTCCTCTATGTACATCTTCTTGTGAAAGTCCTAGCATCCTATTCGGTCTATCCCTATAGACCTTAATTCCTAGAATAAAGGATGCTTCACCTAGGTCTTTCATGGAGAATTCCTTGGACAACCATATTTTGACTGTCGTCAATATGAGAATATCATTCCCAATAAGGAGGATGTCATCCACGTACAATACGAGGAAGACAACAGCACTCCCACTAACCTTTTTGAAGACACATGGTTCCTCTTTATTTTTGATGAAACCAAACTTTTTGATCACATCATTGAAACGAGTGTTCCAGCTCCGAGATGCTTGCTTAAGTCCATATATGGACCTTTGCAGCTTGCAAACCTTGTGATCAGTATCACTGAATGTGAAACCTAGCGGCTGTTCCATATAGATATCTTCCTCAAGATATCCATTCAAGAATACTATTTTCACGTCCATTTGCCATATTTCATAATCAAAATAGGCTGCAATGGCAAGCAATGTGTGGATGGATTTTAGCATAGCCACTGGGGAAAAGGTATTCTGATAGTCAATGCCTTTGCATTGACTATAACCTTTTGCCACTAGTCTAGCCTTGAATGTCTCCACATTTCCCATCTGCACCAATCTTTCTCTTGAAGATCCATTTACACCCAATAGGTACTATACCTTCTGGTGCATCTACCAAGGTCCAGACTTGGTTCGAGTGCATCGAGTCAATTTCTGACTGCATTGCCTCTAGCCATTTCTTGGAGTCGATATCTGATATCGCCTCGTTGTTGGTTTTGGGATTATTACCATGAGCACCATTACCTATGAGGAATATTTTTTCTACTTTCTCTGAAATAATACCTAAGTATCTTTCAAGGGGACGGAAAACTTTTTTTCGATCTACGAGGTGCAGGAGGTAGTGTTCTTATTGGCTCAACCTAATTTGGTTCCAATTAATCATTAGCTCGTTGTACTTATGAGACTTTCTCATCAAGCTTAATCTACTTTTCAATGCCGTTGTCTTGAATAAACTATTTTTCAAGAAAGATGGCATGTCGACTCACAATCACATTATGGTCTTCTGGAATGTAGAAATAGTATCCTAATGACTCTTTAGGATATTCTATGAATCGAGCTCTGAAGGACCTAAACTCTAACTTGTCCGCTTGTTGTCTTTTGATATGAGCCAGACAATCCCAAATTCTGAGATGACTCAGACTTGGTTTCTTATCGTGCCATATCTCATATGGTGTAGTAGGAATGGTTTTAGAGGGAATCCTATTCACTAGATAAATTGAAGTTAACAATGAATGTCCCCAAAGAAAATCAAGAAGATCTGTGAAGCTCATCATGGATCGGACCATATCCAATGGAGTCTGATTTCTCCATTCTAAAACCCCGTTGAGTTGAGGTGTTCCTGGTGGAGTCCATTGAGAGACTATGCCATTTTTCTTAAGATAGTCTATAATTCCCAGCTAAGGTATTCACCTCCTCGATCTGATCGAAGAACCTTAATGGGTTTTCTAGTTTATTTTTCTACTTCATGTCTGAATTTTTTGAACTTTTTAAAAGCTTCAGACTTATGTCTCATAAGATACACATACCCATACCTAGATAGATCATCGATAAAGATAATGAAGTAGACAAAATTACCTCTAACCAGTACATCAAATGGGCCGCACACATTAGTATGTACTAGGGCAAGGAGATCTGTGGCTCTTTTCCCATGTCCAACAAAAAGGAGTTTAGTCATTTTTCCTTGAAGACAAGATTCACAAGTTGGATATGACTCGAAAGTAAATGGACTTAATAGCCCATTTTTCTCTAATTTGTTGATCATATTTTCTGCTATATGACCTAATCTCAGGTGCCATAGATACCTATCATTTGGACTATCCCTAGGTCGTTTGGCATTCACGTTTTGCTCGATAGTTAGAACAGATACATCAATATGTAGCTGATAAAGACCGTTAATAAGGAAACCATTTGCAATTTTATTTCTTTCATAAAGAATGTTACAATGGTCGTTAAAGAAGGTAATCACATAGCCTTCTAGTGCTAAGCATTAAATAGAAATCAAATTCCTGCTAGCTGTAGGCACATAATAACAGTCTTTCAAAACAAAGTCTAAACTAGATGGTAAATGAAGAGGGTATATTCCCACCGCCACTGCAGCAACTCTTGCTCCATTACCAATGCGTAGGATCATGTCTCCATTCCTCAGCCTCCTGCTATCCTCAAGACCCTGAATGGAAGTGCATAGATGAGCACTAAAACTAGAGTCAAGCACCCAACTGGATGCAGAAGAAGCTGTAAGGTTAGACTCAATAATGAGAATACCTCCAGAAGGACCTTCCTTCTTGTTCCTCAGGATGGCTAGGTAAGTAGGGTAGTTCCGCTTCCAGTGGCCGTCGCTGTTGCAATGGAAATACTTTTCTTTGACAGCAGCCTTCTTCTTTAGCTCTGCCTTCTTCTTCTTTCCTCCTTCCACCTTCTACTTTTTCACAACTTTTTTTCTTTTCAGAAGACTTTTTTTTGGAAGAAGTCCATTCCATAGCAAGAACTGAGCCTTTAGAACCTTTCATAGAAAGCTCAGCGGTGACCAGCATGTTCATTAATTTGGCCAAGGAATTTTAAAGTTTATGCATGTGGTAATTCATGATGAATTATCCATATGCATCAATCAAGGATTGTAGAATAACATCATTCTACAGATCCAAGTCTAACTTCACACCGAGCTTCTCAAGCTCTTCCACATTTTTGATCATCATCAGATAGTGATCTTGGACTGACTGCCCATCATACATCTTAGCCATAAAATGTTATTTCGTGACTTGATATTTGGCTGCGCGACTCTGTTCACCTAACATCTCCTACAGGTGAGCCAACATTTGGCAAGCAGTCCCGATATCTTCATGTTGGTGCTGGAGCTCATCAGACATCGAGCCCAACTTGTAATATCTGGCCTTATTATCTTCATCTATCCATTTTTCTAAAGATGCTCTCTATTCAGTGGATGGACGGGCTGGTAAGGTGGGAGAGTCCTGGTCCAATACATGTGTTAACTTCTCGAAAGCCAAAATGATTTTGTAGTTCCCAAGCCAATCTTTATAATTGGGTCTGGTCAATCTATGTGTGTCCAGGATACATGCTAATGGATTGGATACAGACATTTTTCTGTAGAGTCAAAGATTCAAGTTAGATACTGTAATTATGACTTGACCAATTTATTTAAAAATTTTATTTTTAAACCAATTAGCTTTCACTATTTTTTTGGATCCCTACACTTCCTCTATAGAGATGCGAAAATCTCCACGATTAATGATTTCTAGTGGGTGGTGCGGTCTCACCAACTGACTCATCACCTCACCTAACAGTTATTGGTGATGGGTTAGCCAATGAGTGAACAACTCTTGTTCAATGATTCTCTAATCATGGTGCACCCAAACTTGATCTCTAATTCATGAATCTCACCATATCCGAAATATTGATCCACTCCTTAGTTAAGTCAGACCCACCATTTGCATACAGACTGGATTTCCTAATTGAGTCTCTCACCGTATCCAAAATATTGAGCCCAACTCATCCTCCAGCCCATAGCATCCAATGCCTAATAGACATGGTTGCATCTTCCCGGTGCAACTGAGCCACTGTATCCAGCCGAGAACAATCAACCCTGGGAAGGGCCCACACATCTACAATGGTGGAAGACCTCAGACTTAATCTTTTCTTAGGAAGAATTGATTCAGGTCTCATTAAACTAGACTTGTCATAGTCATAACAATTATGACTAACCTAGTGGCATGGGTTAGCTCAGGATTATTGACCACCTCAAATCAGAACTGAGTCAACAGATATGGCCAGGTAAGTGAGATCGGTGGAAGGGATATGCCATTAACTCGTACAAGAATGCATTCAGATCGAGTAGCTTCCAATTAAAAATCAGTCGATCGTATGTGCCAAACTTACCTTAGACACCAAATTATTGAGTCAGAACCAATTGGGTTAGCCTACAATCCAGACTCTAACCTCTGAGCCTAATTAGGTCTTGCTTGATCGTGACTCGATCTTGACCCAGACTTAATCCTATTAGGCTGGTCAATTTAAGCATTGTTGATCCCATCTAACCAACTCTTGATTCGATTTGATCAACCGCTTAGACCTAATTGAGCTACCCAAGCCCGAACCCAGTATTATGAATATGTCTTAGATCTGAAATTCTCAATTTTAGACCTAATTAATATTCCATAATCTTAATTCTTAATTAAGTAGGGTTCATAAATAAAATATGCATAATAAATCCTAGGGTTTCAGGATCTAGGATTTTGCAGAAAGTAAGTTTTGGGTTTCTGATTAAGGACGAACATGCGCAGCACCCCTACACATGTCATAAGAACACCCCATTGGATGGGAGGAGAGGGCCTTTAAACCCTTCTTCGTTCTTATGACCGGACGGCCAAGAGGAATGCCTTAATCAGGAACATGTAATACTACAAAATAGTTTTAGATCTATATCATATATCTCATATACAAATTAGATCTAATCATGGCATATTTTGCATACATCTCATGTATCGAATCATGCATATTTTTAGATCTAAATTATCTCATAATAATCTAAAAAATTAGATTTAAATTGATCTTATCAAAATAAACTCTAATCTAGACAACTATGTAGAACTATTCTACAACTAGTCTAGACATGCATCAATCATATCTCATATGATGTTTAAAATTAAATAATTTTTATTTACTATTTTTTAGATATTATTATAATAATTATAATATCAAAAAATAGTAAATAAATAGATCTAAAATATGATTTAATCAAATTAAATTATAAACATGCAAGACTATTCTATAGAACTATTCTATTTTAGAACTAGTCATGCATATTTTCTAATCTTAGATCCAAATCATTTAATTTTAATTTTTTCTGATTTTAGATCTGATCACATCTCATGTGACATCTAAAATCACTTATTTTTTAATTAAAATAAATTTAAAATTAGATCTAAATACTTTAGAACCTTGGCTCTGATACCAGTTGAAGGAAAATCCTGATTTTTCGGACCAGGTTCGTTCAGATCTGATCGGATCAAGAGATATATTTCAAAAATTTTTCTCTTTGATCTAGATCAGATCTGAAATATTTTAGATCTATTTGATTCTTATTATTTTAATAAAAATAAAATAAATAGATAAATTAAATTAAATTTAATTTACCTTGATGTAGGGTAATCCTATTACCCGTTGATGATCCTGTAAGCAGCGGAAGGTTCTGGATCTAGCCACGCAAGTGCCTGGCCTCTATCGGTATCCACTCAGGCTGGATCTAGGAGATCCTCTTCTTCTCTATCACATCTCCAAAAATTAGATCTGAATCTGATTTGGAGGATCTTCAAAATACCTTTCGAAGATCAGCAGTTGTCCTTTGCAGCAGCGCAGCCTTCTAGCTTTCTGTCGCCTTTCTCTCATCTGGATTGCACCAACTTGGATCCCAAACTACTTTGGGCATGGAGAGGAGAGGGAGAAGATGGGCTTGGCATGGAGGAGGAGGAGAGAGGCAGCCTTGGGGCATGGGAATTTTCAATTGCTCTTTGAGTTGGGCGCAGGGTCTTATTTATAGACTATGCGTGATCCAACTCCTCTTCTTCCCAACCAATCACAACCCTTTGTGAAATCAGATCTAAATCTGATTGGTGGGAATAGAGTCCCTTGGATTCCTCCTTAGATGGCACCTAAGACCAGTCAAACTTGGTTCTTAGGAGAGTCTAATCGGAATCCAAAAAGGAGATGGAGTCCCTATCCAACAGGGACTCCTGGGCGCCTCCAGCTTGGGCACACGCCAAGGGTGGCGTGCGCCCTCCTCCTTGCCAGGTTCTGGCAGGGGGACAAGCCCCCACCAGCTCTCCAATAGGTGCATGACACATGGACAGAAGTCAAAGTGTCAATGGTCAACATTTGACCAGTCAAAGGTCAACTTTTGACCAAAGTCAAAGGACGAGAAATGGCAGGTGACCAAAAATGGCAGGTATTGTCTTACAAAATAAGACAACCCTTTTCTGACCTGGACAGGCTCCAGTCAGACCAAGTGAAGGCCTCTGATCGAGCACAAACTCCTTTGGCTCAGTCAGGACAACTATTTATGATAGTAAAAGAAGAACGTTAGGTTCAATCGAGTGCTAGCACGATTTTCTTGAACCTAATTGAATCTCATTCAGATCAATTGAACTGGATCAGTTCAATTGATGATCACCAGATTCAAACCCTTATTTGTGTGACCCAGTTAGGTTCAGTTCTGTATGGTAATGGGATATGTCATGATCTCTATCATCGACATCATCGAAACTCCTTTCGATGGATCAGAACTCTTCTGATTCGAACAGCTAGAATGATCGATCATCTAAATCATTCTAATTGCTCCCAAAATCCACCAGTGACACCTAGCAGTATATGGTGGCAACCCATCAGAGCTGAATGCGAACCTCTTGGTGCAGCTACCTGTGTGATTAAGTTCTTCTATCTTGAGCCCCGATCAGATTAGGGTTAAGGTGAACTCGTCAAACCCTAGTTTCTGTCATATGATGTAATCATTCGATTCAAGTCCGATGTGAAAATCTAAATAGAAACTCTTTCTATTATTTCACTCTGCCATGGCCATGGGCTTCTGGACTTGATTCTCATGATCATCATAGGGCTGCTCCTCTACCACCGAGGTAGATAGATTCCATCTTGATGCAATCCAGTTCCTACAATGAACATGCTATAGCCAACATACACCTCAGGGTTCCGTATGGCTAGGAGATCGAGTTATGGTGTAGTCAAACTATAACACCCTCAAGGTGAACTATCGATGCACCTCAGGTCAAAGAACCAGACACACCACTGCAGCATCAGTCAGTCATTGACGAGAAGGTAGACTTCCTAATGACTACTCGAGGTGGTCACGCTCAGTGCCCTCATTCTCTAACGAGTACCTGTACTCTCGCTCCGGTGTCTCCACACCGTAGACTCAAGACTCATCTACTAAAGAGAAGCGATTGTACACCAACCTTTCGGATCAATCACCATCCTCGTGATGATCCTATGGTCGGGATTTTATGAGTTAATAATGATTATTCATGTCTTAAATTTTCAACTCTTGAAAATATGAATTATCATTACCATTAACTCAAAGGATGTATCACAAACACTAAATTCACATATGTGATAGAAAATAACCCATTTTATTGATTTTAGTCAAAATTATAATTTTGCCCCTAGAAGTGTATTACAAGTGTCAGTCAATTCTGGCTTCCAGAGCACATATATCTAACACCCTTAGCCTCCTGCTATCCTCAAGATCCTACATGGAAGTGCACAAATGAGCACTACAATCAGAGTCAAGCATCCAACTGGATGCAGAAGAAATCGTAAGGTTAAACTCAATAATGAGCATACCTCTAGAAGGACCTACCTCCTTCTTATTCTTTAGGTTGACCAGGTATGTAGAGTAGTTCTACTTCTAGTGGCCGTCAGTGTTGTAATGAAAATACTTTTCTTTATCAGCGGTCTTCTTCTTCAGCTCTGCATTTTTCTTCTTTCCTCCTTCCACCTTTTGCCTTTTCATAGACTTCTTCTTCTTTCCAAAAGACTTTCTCTTAGAAGAAGTCCATTTTATAGCAAGCATTGAGCCTTTAGAACCTTTCATAAAAAGCTCAGTAGTAACCAGTATGTTCATAAGCTCGGCCAGGAAATTTTAATGTTTATGCATATGGTAGTTCATGATGAACTGTCCATATGCATCAGTCAATGATTGTAGAATTATATTATTCTATAGATCCAGATCCAACTACACTTCGAGCTTCTCAAGCTCTTCCATGTCCTTGATCATCATCAGACAATGATCTTGGACTGATTGCCCATCACATATTTTAGCTTTGAATAGTCATTTAGTGACTTGATACTTGGCTGTGCGACTCAGTTCACCAAACATCTCTTATAGGTGAGCCAACATTTATCGTGTTGTCTTGATATCTTCATGTTGGCATTGAAGCTCATCAGACATTGAGCCCAATATGTAATATCTGGCCTTGTTATCTTCGTTCATCCACTTATCAAAAGACACTCTCTATTCAGTGGATGGACGAGCTGGTAAGGTAGGAGGGTCTTGGTCTAGTACATGAGTTAACTTCTCAGAATCCAAAATAATTTTGAAGTTTCAAAGCCAATCCTTATAATTAGATCTGATCAGTCTATGGGTGTCCAGGATACGTGCTAGTGGGTTGGACGCAGACATTTTTCTGCAGAGAGTCAAAGTTTTTAGTTAGATATTATAATTAAGACATGACCAATTTATTTAGAAGTTTTATTTTTAAACAAATTAGCTTTCACTATTTTCTCGGATCCCTACACTCCCTCTATAGAGATGCAAAAATTTTCATAATTAATGATTTCTAGTGGGTGGTACAGTCCCACCAACTGACTCATCACCTCACCTAATAGTTATTGGTGATGGTTTAGCCAATGGCTGAATAACTCTTGTTCAATGATTCTCTAATCATGGTGCACCCAAACTTGATCACTAATTCATGAATCTCACTGTGCCCAAAATATTGATCTACTCCCTAGTTAAGTCAGACCCACCATTTTCACAGATTGGATTCCTAATTGAGTCTCTCACCGTATCCAAAATATTGAGCCCAATCCATCTTCCAGTTCATAGCATCCAATGCCTAATAGACATGGTTGCATCTTTTCGGTGCAACTAAACCACTGTAACCAGCCGAGAACAATCAACCCTGGAAAGGGCTTGCACATCTACAATGGTGGGCGACCTTAGACTTAATCTTTTCTTAGAAAGATTTTTAGGTCTCATTAAACTAGACTTGACATAGTCATAACCATTATGACTAACCTAGTGGCATGGGTTAGCTCGGATTGTTGGCCACCTTTGATCAAAACTGAGCGAACAAATATGGCTAGGTAAGTGAGACCGATGGAAGGGATATGCCATTTACTCAATAAGAATTCATTCGGATCGAGTAGCTCTCAATTAAAAATCAATTGATTGTATCTACCAAACTTACCTTAGACACCAAATTGTTGAGCCAGAACCAATCAAGTTAGCCTACAATTCAGACTCTAACCATTGAGCTAAATTAGATCTTAGCTTGATCAATCACTCATGTGATTCGATCTTGACCCAAACTTAATCCTATTAGGCTGGTCAATTTAAGCACTTTTGAACCCATCTAATCAACTCTTGATTCGGTTTGATCAATGGCTTAGACCAAATTGAGCTACCCAAGCCCGAACCCAATTTTATGAATATGTCTTAGATCTAAAATTCTCAATTTTAGACCTAATATATATTTTATAATCTTAATTCTTAATTAAGTTTAGGATTCACAAACAAAATATATAAATAAAATCCTAGAATTTTAGGATCTAGGGTTTTGCAGAAAATAAGTTCTTGATTTCTAAATAAGGACGAACACGCAGCACCCCTACACATCATAAGAACATCCTATCAAATTGGAGGAGAGGGTATTTAAACCCTACTTTATTCTTATGACCGGACGACCAAGAGAAACACCTTAGTTAGAAATATAAAAACTACAAAACTAGTTAGATCTACATCATATATCTCATATATAAAAATTGGTCAACTATAAACATGTTTTGCATACATCTCATGTAACATACCATGCATATTTTTTAGATCTAAATTATCTCATAATTATCTAAAAAATTAAATTTAAATTGATCACATCAAAATAAAATCTATTCTAGATAATTATGTAGAACTATTCTAGAACTAGTCACATGCACTCATCATATCTCATATGAACCAAAAATTAAATATTTTTATTTTTTATTTTTTAAATTATATTATAATATTTATAATATTAAAAAATAGTAAATAAATTAATCTAAAATTATAGCTTAATAAAATTAAATTATGATCATGCAAGACTATACATAGAATAACCTATTCTACAACTAGCCATGCATCTTGTAGAACTTAGATCTAAATTATTTAATTTTAATTTTTTTGATTTTAGATATAATCACATCTAATGTGATATCTAAAATTTCTTAATTATTAGATTAAAATTAAATTAAAATTAGATCTAAATAATTTATGAAAACCTGGCTCTGATACCAGTTGAAGAAAAAAATCTATTTCTCAAGTCCGGTTCGTTCAGATCTGATTTGATCAAGAAAAATATTTTAAAATTTTTTTTCTTAGATCTAAATTAAATCTAAAACTTTTCAAATCTAATTTGATGAATCTAATAAAATAAAATAAAATAAAATAAAATAAAATTTATAACTTGTTCTTGGGTAATCTAATTATCCTATGATGATCCTGCTGATTGTCTGAGGTTCTGGATGTAATCATGCAATCGCCTAGCCTCTATCGATATCCACTCAGGTAGAATCTAGATATCTCCTTCTTCTCGATCTATCCAACAAAGAATAGATCTGGATCTGATCTTAAAGATCTTCAAAATAATCTTTAAAGATTCGATGTCGTCTCTTGCAGCAGTATTGCCTTCTTCCTTTCTTGTCGCCTTTCTCTTGCCTGGTTCACATCAAACTTAAGCCCAAAGCCTCTTGGGCATAGAGAGGAGAGAGAGGATCTGAGGAAGGCATGGAGGAGAGAGGGAGAGAGTAATGTGGCATGGGTAAAGAGAGAGGATCCCTAAAACTAGGCGCATATAGGATTTATAAAGTCCCTGCTGCGCCATGTAGTGCCACATCATCCCGACGAATCACATCTCTTCATGCAATCAGATCTAAATCTAATTGGTGAGATGACATCACTTGATCTAATCAGATGAGAGCCTCTTTCCAATATACTTAGGTGGTGCCAAGATTGGTCAAAGTAGAGTCCTTTGGTGCCACCTAGTTTGATTCCAAGAAGCAACCTGGAGTCCCATCTGTATGGGACTCCAGGCATCCCTATCCTTGGGCACATGCCTCCCTAGGCATGCACCCCCTCCTTTCCTCTTTCTAGCAAGGGGACAAGCCCCTATCTGCTCTCCTATGGGTGCATGACACATGGGCAGATGTCTAAGTGTAAAAGTCAACGTTTGACCAAAGTTAAAAGACAAGAATTAGCAGGTGATGAAAAACGGCAGGTGTTGTCTCAAATTTATCTCATAAATTAAGACAACACTTTTCCAACCTGGACAAGCTCTAGTCAGACCAAGCAAAGGTACTTGAGTGAGTCCAAACATATTTAGCTCGGTCGAGACAGCTTTTGATGATTGTAGAAGGAGAACATTAGGCTCAATTATATGCTAGCACGATTTTCTTGAACCTAATTGAATCTAATTCAAATCAATTGAACTAGGTTAGTGCAATTGATGATATCTAAATCCAAACTCTTGTTTGTGTGATCTAGTTACATTTAGTTCTGTATGATAATAGGATATGTCACGATCTTTATCATCAACATCATCAAAACATTTTTTGATGGATCAAAACTTTTCTGATTCAGACAACTAGAATGATCGATCATCCAAATCATTCTAATTGCTCCCAAAATCCACCAGTGACACCTAGCAGTATATGGTGTTAATCCATCAAAATTAAAAATGTACCTCTTGATGTGGTTACATGTGTAATTAAGTTCTCTTATCTTGAGCCTCGATTTGATTAGGATTAATGTGAACTCGTCAAACCTTAGTTTCTATCATATGATTTAATCATTTGATTCAAGTCTGATGTGAAAATCTTAATAGAAACTCTTTCTATTATTTCGCTTTGCCATGGCCATGGGCTTATGGACTTGATTCTCATGATCATCACAAGGCTGCTCCTCATCCACCGAGGTAGATAAATTCTCTCCTGATGTAATCCATTTCCTACAATGAACATGCTATAGCCAACATACACCTCAGCATTCCAAATAGATAGGAGATTGAGTTATGGTGTAGTCAAACTATAACATCCTCAAAATGAACTACCGATACACCTCAGGTGAAAGAACCAAACACACCACTACAGCTTCGAGCCAGTCATTGACGAGAAGGTTGACTTTCTTATGACTACTCGAGGTGGTCACGCTCAGTGCTCTTATTCTCTAACGAGTATCTATATTCTCACTCCGATGTCTCTACACCATAGACTCAAGACTCATCTACTATAAAAAAGCGATTGTACACCAATCTTCTGGATCAATCACCATCCTTATGATGATCCTATGGTCGGAAGCATTTTATGAGTTAATAACAAAAATTCATGTCTTAAATTTTCAACTCTTGAAAATAAGAATTATTATTACTATTAACTCAAGGGATATATCACAGACACTAAATACACATTGTGATAGAAGAAACCTATTTTATTTCTTTATAGTCAAAATTATAATTTTACCCTTAGAAGTGTACAATAAGTGTCAGTCAATTCAAGCTTCTAGGGCTTGTGTATCTAACAATAGCATATCCTTGAAAGTATGATCGAAGTCTTCTTACCATAATCAGAAGAGCATAAGTCAATATTTCCAACTTTGTATACCTGATCTCAGCATCCCTTAGGATCTAACTTATGTAGTAGACCGATCGTTGTACTTTCATCTCTTCTTTGACCAGGACTGTCACTAGCGCCGTAGGAGAGACTGCAATGTAGAGAAATAGTTTCTCTCCAGATTCGAGTTTGGCCAGTAGGGGGTGAGTGTAGATAGTTCTTGAGCTCGTCGAATGCCTTTTGACATTCCTGAGTCCAGTAGAAATCTTTCAATTTTTTGAGGATTTGGAAGAAGGGCATGCATTGTTCGACTGACCTCGAAATAAAATGATTCAAAGATGCCACCTTTTTGGTCAGGTGCTGAACTTTCTTGATGAACTTCAGAGTGCTCATCTCCTGGATAGCTCGAATTTTCTTCAAGTTAGCCTCGATCCCTCATCTTGAGATCATGAATCTCAAAAATCTTCTTGAGGCTATCCCAAAGGTGCACTTGGTTGAATTCAGCTTCATCTTGTATTTTCTGAGCTTATCGAAAGCTTCTTCAAGGTCGGCGACATAATTGACAGTCTTTCGACTTTTGACCAGCATGTCGTTGACGTAAACCTCAATATTGCAGTCGATCTACTCCTTGAAGATGTTATTAACCAAGCACTGATAAGTCGTGCCTATATTTTTAAGCCTGAAGGACATGATGCTATAATAGTAAAGAACATGGTTAGTAATAAAAGCAGTCCTTCCCTCATCCTCCAGTGCCATCCGAATTTGGTTGTAGCCAGAGAAGACATCCATGAAGGTGAGGAGCTCGTACCCTAAAGTTGCATCCACTAGTTGATCGATTCTAGATAAAGGATAGCTATCTTCTGGACAAGCCTTGTTAAGTTTCTTAAAGTCGATGCACATCCTCCACTTACCGTTGGCTTTCTTGACCAGGATCATGTTAGAGATCCAAGTCGGATAGCTGACTTTTTGGATAAATTCGGAATTGAAAAGCTTGTCGATTTTTTCTGCTATTATCTTTTGCCTTTTTGGTTCATAGCCTCGAACTCTTTCTTTCACTGGCCGATGCTTGGGATCAATAGCCAGTCGATGTTCCATAACCTCGGTGTCAATCCCAAGCATATCCATTAAAATCCAAGCGAAGATGTCGCCATTCCTTCATAAAAAGGCAATGAGCTGCTTCCGAACTTCATCTTCCAGATTGGAGCTAATTTGCATCGTATGCTTTGTGTTTTCATCATTCAGGGAGATGGTCACAAGATCTTCTATCACTTCTTCCATTTCTTTTGCGATATCATGAAGGGAAAACCTGATTTTTCGGTCCAGATTCGTCCAGATCTGATCAGATCAAGAGATATATTTCAAAAAAAATTTTCTTGATCCTAATCAGATCTTGATATGTTTTAGATCTGATTCTTATTATTTTAATAAATAAAATAAAATAAGATAAATTAAATCAAAATTAATTTACCTGATTTGGGTAATCCTATTACCCTGTAGATGATCCTGATTGCAGCGAAAGGTTCTGGATCTAGCCACGCAAGCGCCTGGCCTCTACCAGTATCCACTTGGGTTGGAACTGGAGATCCTCTTCTTCTCTATCACACCTCCAAAAATTAGATCTGGATCTGATCTGGAGGATCTTCAAAACTCTTTTGAAGATCTGCAGTCGTCCTTTTGCAGCAGCGCAGCCTTCTTGCTTTTGATCGCCTTTCCTTGATCTGAATCGCACCAACCAAAGTCCAAAACCCTTTTGGACGTGGAGAGGAGAAGGAGGAGAAGTTTAGGCATGGAGGAAGGGGAGAGGCAGCCTTGGGGCGTGGGAAATCTCTTCTCAATTGCATTGAATTGAGTTGGGCGCAGGGTCTTATTTATAGACTAAGCGTGATCCAACTCCTCTTCCTCCCAACCAATCACAACCCTTTGTGAAATCAGATCTAAATCTGATTGGTTGGAATAGAGACCCCTGGATTCCTCCTTAGAGGGCGCCTAAGACCAGTCAAACTTGGATTCTTAGTAGAACTCTGAATTGGAATCCAAAAGGGAGGTGGAGTCCTTGTCCAACAAGGACTCCTAGGCGCCTCCTACTTGGGCTCACGCCACCCTTGGCGTGCGCCCTTCTCCTTGCCAGGTTCTGGCAGGGGGACAGGCCCCCACCAGCTCTCCAATAGGTGCATGACATGTGGTCAAAAGTCAAAGTGTCAATGGTCAACGTTTGACCAGTCAAAGGTAGACTTTTGACCAAAGTCAAAGAACAAGAAATGGCAGGTGACCAAAAATGGCAGGTAATGTCTTACAAAATAAGACAACCTTTTCTGACTTGGACAACCTCCAGTCAGACCATATGAAGGCCTCTGATTGAGCACAAACTCCTTTGGCTCAGTCAGGACAACTTATTTATGATAGTAAAAGAAGAACGTTAGGTTCAATCGAGTGCTAGCACGATTTCCTTGAACCTAATTGAATCTCATTCAGATCAATTGAACTAGATCAGTTCAATTGATGATCACCAGATTCAAACCCTTGTTTGTGTGACCCAGTTAGGTTCAGTTCTGTATGGTAATGGGATATGTCATGATCTCTATCATCGACATCATCGAAACTCCTTTCGATGGATCAGAACTCTTCTGATTCGAACAGCTAGAATGATCGATCATCTAAATCATTCTAATTGCTCCCAAAATCCACCAGTGACACCTAGCAGTATATGGTGGCAACCCATCAGAGCTGAATGCGAACCTCTTGGTGCAGCTACCTGTGTGATTAAGTTCTTCTATCTTGAGCCCCGATCAGATTAGGGTTAAGGTGAACTCGTCAAACCCTAGTCTCTGTCATATGATGTAATCATTCGATTCGAGTCCAATGTGAAAATCTAAATAGAAACTCTTTCTATTATTTCACTCTGCCATGGCCATGGGCTTCTGGACTTGATTCTCATGATCATCATAGGGCTGCTCCTCTACCACCGAGGTAGATAGATTCCATCTTGATGCAATCCAGTTCCTACAATGAACATGCTATAGCCAACATACACCTCAGGGTTCCATATGGCTAGGAGACCGAGTAATGGTGTAGTCAAACTATAACACCCTCAAGGTGAACTGCCGATGCATCTCAGGTCAAAGAACCAGACACACTACTGCAGCATCGAGTCAGTCATTGACGAGAAGGTAGACTTCCCTAATGACTACTCGAGGTGGTCACGCTCAGTGCCCTCGTTCTCTAACGAGTACCTGTACTCTCGCTCCGGTGTCTCCACACCGTAGACTCAAGACTCATCTACTAAAGAGAAGCGATTGTACACCAACCTTCCGGATCAATCACCATCCTCGTGATGATCCTATGGTCGGGAGCATTTTATGAGTTAATAATGATTATTCATGTCTTAAATTTTCAACTCTTGAAAATATGAATTATCATTACCATTAACTCAAAGGATGTATCACAGACACTAAATACACATATGTGTGATAGAAAATAACCCATTTTATTGATTATATAGTCAAAATTATAATTTTGCCCCTAGAAGTGTATTACAAGTGTCAGCCAATTCTGGCTTCTAGGGCACATATATCTAACAATCTCCCACTTGTCCTAAAGCCAATTGGCTACAAGTCTAAGTCCCATCTTCTCAAGGTGGGCTTCGATCTTCTGCTGGCCCAACGGCTTTGTAAGTGGGTCTGCCACATTATCTGTGGAGTTGACTCTCTTGACCTCAACGTAACCTTTCTCGAGGTAATCGCGGATGAGATGGTATCGCCGCTCAATGTGCTTGGACTTTCTGGTGAGACCTCGGCTCCTTAGCAAGGGCTATGGCGCCATTGTTGTCGCAGTAAAGAGGAATGGCATCTGATGGCATTACTCCAATTTCTGCAGCAAACTTCTTGTACCAGAATGCTTCCTTTGCAGCCTCTGATGCAGCTATATATTCTGCTTCCATGGTGGAATCTGCTATCACAGTTTGCTTGGAACTCTTCCAGCTGACAGCTCCACCATTGCACACAAACAGACTTCCAGATGTCGACTTTCGATCATCTATATCGGACATGAAGTCCGAGTCTGTGTATCCCTGGACTTGGAGTTCTCCGTTACCAAAGACCAACATCATATCCTTAGTTCTTCTCAAGTACTTAAGGATACATTTCACAGAAGTCCAGTGTTCTTCACCTGGATTTGACTGATATCTGCTTGTGACACTCACAGCATGGGCTATATCAGGTCGTGTACATAGCATGGCATACATGAGGCTCCCTATTGCAGAAGCATAAGGGATCTTGCTCATGCGTTCTATTTCCTCAGGTGTGCTGGGGCACATCTTCTTGGAAAGATGAATACCATGTCTGAAGGGTATTAATCCCCTCTTAGAGTTTTCCATACTAAACCTCTTTAGTACTTCCTCTATGTACATCTTCTGTGAAAGTCCTAGCATCCTATTCGGTCTATCCCTATAGACCTTAATTCCTAGAATAAAGGATGCTTCACCTAGGTCTTTCATGGAGAATTCCTTGGACAACCACATCTTGACTGATGTCAACATGGGAATATCATTCCCAATAAGGAGGATGTCATCCACGTACAATACGAGGAAGACAACAGCGCTCCCACTGACCCTTTTGAAAACACATGGTTCCTCTTCATTTTTGATGAAACCAAACTTTTTGATCACATCATTGAAACGAGTGTTCCAGCTCCGAGATGCTTGCTTAAGTCCATATATGGACCTTTGCAGCTTGCAAACCTTGTGATCAGTATCACTGGATGTGAAACCTAGCGGCTGTTCCATATAGATATCTTCCTCAAGATATCCATTTAGGAATGCCGTTTTCACGTCCATTTGCCATATTTCATAATCGAAATAGGCTGCAACGGCAAGCAATGTGCGGATGGATTTTAGCATAGCTACTGGGGAAAAGGTATCCTGATAGTCAATGCCTTCGCGTTGACTATAACCTTTTGCCACCAGTCTAGCCTTGAATGTCTCCACATTCCCATCTGCACCAATCTTTCTCTTGAAGATCCATTTACACCCAATAGGTACTATACCTTCTGGTGGATCTACCAAGGTCCAGACTTGGTTTGAGTGCATCGAGTCAATTTCTGACTTCATTGCCTCAAGCCATTTCTCGGAGTCGATATCTGATATCGCCTCGTTGTAGGTTTTGGGATCATCACCATGAGCACCATTACCTATGAGGAACATTTTCTCTACATCCTCTGAAATAATACCTAAGTATCTTTCAGGGGGACGGGAAAACTCTTTCCGATCTACGAGGTGGAGGAGGTAGTGTTCTTATTGGCTCAACCTGATTTGGTTCCACTTGGTCCTTAGCTCGTTTCCACTTGTGAGACTTTCTCATCAAGCTTAATCTGCTTTCCAATGCCACTATCTTGAATAAACTATTTTTCAAGAAAGATGGCATGTCGACTCACAATCACATTGTGGTCTTCTGGAATGTAGAAATAGTATCCTAATGACTCTTTAGGATATCCTATGAATCGAGCTCTAAAGGACCTAAACTCTAACTTGTCCGCTTGTTGTCTTTTGACATGAAGCCGGACAACCCCAAATTCTGAGATGACTCAGACTTGGTTTCTTACCGTGCCATATCTCATACGGTGTGGTAGGAACGGTTTTAGAGGGAACCCTATTCAGTAAATAGATTGAAGTTAATAATGAATGTCCCCAAAGAAAATCAGGGAGGTCTGTGAAGCTCATCATGGATCGAACCATATCCAATAGAGTCCGATTTCTCCATTCTGAAACCCCGTTGAGTTGAGGTGTTCCTGGTGGAGTCCATTGAGAGACTATGCCATTTTCCTTAAGATAGTCTAGGAATTCCCGGCTAAGGTATTCACCTCCTCGATCTGATCGAAGAACCTTAATGGGTTTTTCCAGTTTGTTTTTCTACTTCATGTCTGAATTCTTTGAACTTTTCAAAAGCTTCAGACTTGTGTCTCATAAGATACACATACCCATACCTAGACAGATCATCGGTAAAGGTAATGAAGTAGACAAAATTGCCTCTAGCCGGCACATCAAATGGGCCGCACACATCAGTATGTACTAGGGCAAGGAGATCTGTGGCCCTCTCCCCATGTCCAACAAAAGGGAGTTTAGTCATTTTGCCTTGAAGACAAGATTCACAAGTTGGATATGACTCAAAAGTCAATGGACTCAATAGCCCATTTTTCTCCAATTTGTTGAATCCTATCTTCTGCTATATGACCTAATCTCAGGTGCCATAGATATCTGTCGTTTGGACTATCCCTAGGTCGTTTGGCATTCACGTTTTGCTCGATAGTTAAAATAGGTACATCAATATGTAGCTGATAAAGACCATTAATAAGGAAACCATTTGCAATTTTATTTCTTTCATAAAGAATGTTACAATGGTCCTTAAAGAAGGTGATCACATAACCTTCTTGTGCTAAGCATGAAACAGAAATCAAATTCCTGCTAGCTGCAGGCACATAATAACAGTCTTTTAAAACTAAGTCTAAACCAGATGGTAATCGCAAGAGGGTATGTTCCCACGGCTACTGCAGCAACTCTTGCTCCATTACCGATGCGTAGGATCATGTCTCCATCCCTCAGCCTCCTGCTATCCTCAAGACCCTGCATAGAAGTGCACAGATGAGCACTAGAACCAGAGTCAAGCACCCAACTGGATGCAGAAGAAATCCGTAAGGTTAGACTCAATAACGAGCATACCTCCAGAAGGACCTTCCTTCTTGTTCTTCAGGGTGGCCAGGTAAGTAGGGCAGTTCCGCTTCCAATGGCCGTCGCTGTTGCAATGGAAACACTTTCCTTTGCCATCGACCTTCTTCTTCGGTTCTGCCTTCTTCTTCTTTGATCCTTCCACCTTTTGCTTTTTCACAGACTTCTTTTTCTTTCCATAAGACTTTCTTTTGGAAGAAGTCCGTTCCATAGCAAGAACTGAGCCTTTAGAACCTTTCATAGAAAGCTCAGCGGTAACCAGCATATTCATTAACTCGGCCAAGGAATTTTGAAGTTTATGCATGTGGTAATTCATGATGAATTGCCCATATGCATCAGTCAAGGATTGCAGAATAATATCGTTCTGCAGATCCAAGTCCAACTTCACACCGAGCTTCTCAAGCTCTTCCATGTCCTTGATCATTGTCAGACAGTGATCTTGGACTGACTGCCCATCACGCATCTTAGCCTTAAAAAGTCATTTCGTGACTTGATATTTGGCTGCGCGACTCTGTTCACCAAACATCTCCTGCAGGTGAGCCAACATTTGGCGAGCAGTCCCGATATCTTCATGTTGGCGCTGGAGCTCATCAGACATCGAGCCCAACATGTAGTATCTGGCCTTATTATCTTCGTCAATCCATTTTTCCAGAGACGCTCTCTGTTCAGTGGATGGACGAGCTGGTAAGGTGGGAGGGTCCTGGTCCAAAACATGTGTTAACTTCTCTGAACCCAAAACAATTTTGTAGTTCCTGAGCCAATCTTTATAATTGGGTCCAGTCAGTCTATGTGTGTCCAGGATACGTGCCAATGGGTTGGACGCAGACATTTTCCTGTAGAGAGTCAAAGATTCTAGTTAGATACTGTAATTTTGACTTGACCAATTTGTTTAGGAATTTTATTTTTAAACAAATTAGCTCCCACTATTTTCTCGGATCCCTACACTCCCTCTGTAGAGATGCGAAAAATCTCCACGATTGATGATTTCTAGTGGGTGGTGCGGTCTCACCAACTGACTCATCACCTCACCTAACAGTTATTGGTGATGGGTTAGCCAATGAGTGAACAACTCTTGTTCAATGATTCTCTAATCATGGTGCACCCAAACTTGGTCTCTAATTCATGAATCTCACCGTATCCGGAATATTGATCCACTCCTTAGTTAAGTCAGACCCACCATTTGCATAGACTGGGTTCCTAATTGGGTCTCTCACCGTATCCGAATATTGAGCCCAACTCATCCTCCAGCCCATAGCATCCAATGCCTAATAGACATGGTTGCATCTTCCCGGTGCAACTGAGCCACTGTATCCAGCCGAGAACAATCAACCCCGGGAAGGGCCCGCACGTCTACAATGGTGGAAGACCTCAGACTTAATCTTTTCTTAGGGAGAATTGATTCAGGTCTCATTAAACTAGACTTGGCTTAGTCATAACAATTATGACTAACCTAGTGGCATGGGTTAGCTCGGATTATTGACCACCTCAGATCAGAACTGTGTCAACAGATATGGCCAGGTAAGTGAGACCGGTGGAAGGAATATGCCGTTAACTCGCACAAGAATGCGCATTCAGGTCGAGTAGCTTCCAATTAAAAACCAGTCGGTCGTCTGTGCCAAACTTACCTTAGACACCAAATTGTTGAGTCAGAACCAATTGGGTTAGCCTACAATCCAGACTCTAACCTCTGAGCCTAATTAGGTCTTGCTTGATCGTGACTCGATCTTGACCCAGACTTAATCCTATTAGGCTGGTCAATTTAAGCATTGTTGATCCCATCTAACCAACTCTTGATTCGGTTTGATCAACCGCTTAGACCTAATTGAGCTACCCAAGCCCGAACCCAGTATTATGAATATGTCTTAGATCTGAAATTCTCAATTTTAGACCTAATTAATATTCCATAAACTTAATTCTTAATTAAGTTGGGTTCATAAACAAAATATGCACAATAAATCCTAGGGTTTCAGGATCTAGGGTTTTGCAGAAAGTAAGTTTTGGGTTTCTGATTAAGGACGAACACGCAGCACCCCTACACGTCATAAGAACACCCCATCGAATGGGAAGAGAGGGCCTTTAAACCCTTCTTCGTTCTTATGACCGGACGGCCAAGAGGAACGCCTTAATCAGGAACATGTCAATACTACAAAACAGTATCAGATCTATATCATATATCTCATATACAAAGTTAGATCTAATCATGGCATATTTTGCATACATCTCATGTATCAAATCATGCATGTTTTTCAGATCTAAATTATCTCATAATAATCTAAAAAATTAGATTTAAATTGATCTAATCAAAATAAATTCTAATCTAGACAATTATGTAGAACTATTCTACAACTAGTCTAGTCATGCATCTAATCATATCTCATATGATATTTAAAATTAAATAATTTTTATTTGCTATTTATCAGATGTTATTATAACACTTATAATATCAAAAAATAGTAAATAAGAAGATCTAAAATATGATTTAATCAGATTAAATCAAAGACATGCAAAACTATTCTATAGAACTATTCTATTCTAGAACTAGTCATGCATATCTTCATGTTCTTAGATCCAAATCATTTAATTTTAATTTTTCTGATTTCAGATCTGATCACATCTCATGTGACATCTAAAATCACTTTATTTTCTAATTAAAATAAAATTAAAATCAGATCTAAACAATTTAGAACCATGGCTCTGATACCAGTTGAAGGGAAATCCTGATTTCCCGGTCCAGGTTCGTCCAGATCTGATCAGATCAAGAGATATATTTCAAAAATTTTTCTCTTGATCTCAATCAGATCTTGATATATTTTAGATCTGATTCTTATTATTTTAATAAATAAAATAAAATAAGATAAATTAAATCAAATTTAATTTACCTGATTTGGGTAATCCTATTACCCTGTAGATGATCCTGATTGCAGCGGAAGGTTCTGGATCTTAGCCACGCAAGCGCCTGGCCTCTACCGGTATCCACTCAGGTTGGATCTGGAGATCCTCTTCTTCTCTATCACGCCTCCAAAAATCAGATCTGGATCTGATCTGGAGGATCTTCAAAACTCTTTTGAAGATCTGCAGTCGTCCTTTTGCAGCAGCGCAGCCTTCTTGCTTTTGATCGCCTTTCCTTGATCTGAATCGCACCAACCTAAGTCCAAAACTCCTTTTGGACGTGGAGAGCAAGGGGAGAAGAGACTTTGGCATGGAGGAAGGGGAGAGGCAGCCTTGGGGCATGGGAAATCTCTCTCTAATTTCATTAGAATTGAGTTGGGCGCAGGGTCTTATTTATAGACTAAGCTTGTGATCCAACTCCTCTTCCTTCTCCAACCAATCACAACCCTTTGTGAAATCAGATCTAAATCTGATTGGTTGGAATAGAGACCCCTGGATTCCTCCTTAGAGGGTGCCTAAGACCAGTCAAACTTGGATTCTTAGTAGAACTCTGAATTGGAATCCAAAAGGGAGGTGGAGTCCTTGTCCAACAAGGACTCCTAGGCGCCTCCTACTTGGGCTCACGCCACCCTTGGCGTGCGCCCTTCTCCTTGCCAGGTTCTGGCAGGGGGACAGGCCCCCACCAGCTCTCCAATAGGTGCATGACATGTGGTCAAAAGTCAAAGTGTCAATGGTCAACGTTTGACCAGTCAAAGGTAGACTTTTGACCAAAGTCAAAGAACAAGAAATGGCAGGTGACCAAAAATGGCAGGTAATGTCTTACAAAATAAGACAACCTTTTCTGACTTGGACAACCTCCAGTCAGACCATATGAAGGCCTCTGATTGAGCACAAACTCCTTTGGCTCAGTCAGGACAACTTATTTATGATAGTAAAAGAAGAACGTTAGGTTCAATCGAGTGCTAGCACGATTTCCTTGAACCTAATTGAATCTCATTCAGATCAATTGAACTAGATCAGTTCAATTGATGATCACCAGATTCAAACCCTTGTTTGTGTGACCCAGTTAGGTTCAGTTCTGTATGGTAATGGGATATGTCATGATCTCTATCATCGACATCATCGAAACTCCTTTCGATGGATCAGAACTCTTCTGATTCGAACAGCTAGAATGATCGATCATCTAAATCATTCTAATTGCTCCCAAAATCCACCAGTGACACCTAGCAGTATATGGTGGCAACCCATCAGAGCTGAATGCGAACCTCTTGGTGCAGCTACCTGTGTGATTAAGTTCTTCTATCTTGAGCCCCGATCAGATTAGGGTTAAGGTGAAACTCGTCAAACCCTAGTCTCTGTCATATGATGTAATCATTCGATTCGAGTCCAATGTGAAAATCTAAATAGAAACTCTTTCTATTATTTCACTCTGCCATGGCCATGGGCTTCTGGACTTGATTCTCATGATCATCATAGGGCTGCTCCTCTACCACCGAGGTAGATAGATTCCCATCTTGATGCAATCCAGTTCCTACAATGAACATGCTATAGCCAACATACACCTCAGGGTTCCATATGGCTAGGAGACCGAGTAATGGTGTAGTCAAACTATAACACCCTCAAGGTGAACTGCCGATGCATCTCAGGTCAAAGAACCAGACACACTACTGCAGCATCAGTCAGTCATTGACGAGAAGGTAGACTTCCCTAATGACTACTCGAGGTGGTCACGCTCAGTGCCCTCGTTCTCTAACGAGTACCTGTACTCTCGCTCCGGTGTCTCCACACCGTAGACTCAAGACTCATCTACTAAAGAGAAGCGATCGTACACCAACCTTCCAGATCAATCACCATCCTCATGATGATCCTATGGTCGGAAGCTGTTTATGAGTTAATAATGATTATTCATATCTTAAATTTTCAACTCTTGAAAATATGAATTATCATTACCATTAACTCAAAGGATGTATCACAGACACTAAATACACAGGTGTGATAGAAAATAATCCATTTTATTAATTATAGTCAAAATTATAATTTTGCCCCTAGAAGTGTATTACAAGTGTCAGCCAATTCTGGCTTCTAGGGCACATATATCTAACATATCATCCCAGGCATCTAGCTCATCAACAAGATAAGGGTCGAACTGTTCTTCCTTTCATAGGATAATTGAGTAGCAATGCCTTACCAGAGCTTGACCTCTCCTGATCTCTTCGATCTTGTAACTTATTGAAAACTTCATCTTCAAAAAAAAGTGGACACCACCACTTGAAGTACATTTAAACCAAGTCGACGAAGAATTACATTGTAAGCTGAGGGAGCCTTTACTATCAGAAAATCCACCTATGCTCTGGATTATTTTGGATATTGTCCGACAGCCACAGCTAGAGTTATTACACATTCAACTGGTACTGTAGCACCAGTGAAGCTGACTAGGGAGAGTTTATTGGTCCGAGCTGACTATTAGATATTGACATTTTGAAAAAAACATCATAAAACAAGACGTCAGCCAAACATTCATTATCAACTAAGATGTGACGTACATCATAGTCCGCTATATTTAAATTGATTACAATTGCATCATTGTGCGGGAACTGTACTCTCCGTGCATCTATCTTAGTGAAGGTTATGGATTCTTCAGCCCTCCATCTTTTCACTGATCCCCCAGATCCGTTGGCCTCTTCTCATCGATGGCCCCCAGAGATAGTGTTGATGATGTGGAGAGGCGGTCGATCTTCTAGTTGTTCTTTCCTCCTTGGTGGTTCTGATTGTGGTAGTGCCCTTGGCCGATCTTCTCTTGCTTCAGATCGACGTTTGAGGAATCGACCCAATCGACCTCTCTTGATGAGCTCCTCGATCTCATCTTCGAGCTGAATGCATTCTTTAGCATCATGGCCACGGTCATGATGGTAGAGATAGTATTTGCTAGGATTGCACTTACCAAGATGAGTGTGCATCCTTTCAAGCCTCGGTAGTTGCTCCTTGATTTCTATCAATACTTACATTTTTGGAGCATTGAGGGGGACGTAGTTGTGACACCTTCTGGAGGGAGAACTTCTTCATGCCCTTCTATCGGGGCTTCTTTGATGACGAGCTTGAGGAGAAATTCGAGCTTGCTTGCATTTGGGGGGAGTCCGTGAGCGTGGTCAAACTTTATTCGGCTCTCCATCAGCTGTGGATTTATTAGACTCACCCACCTGCCATTCTCCTGCAACTTCCTCATCCTTCAATTTTAAGGTTTCTTCTGCTCGGGCATATCCTTCTGCCCGAGCTAGCAGATCGATAAAATCTCTGGGGTACTTCTTCTCTAGAGAGAATAGTAAATCATTCTTCTAAAGGCCATCCTTGAGTGCGACCATTGCAATAGACTGGTCTTGGTTTCGGACCTCCAATGAAGTAATACTAAATTGGGTGACATAAGTATGGATAGATTCTCCCTCCTTCTGCTAGATATTCATCAAAAAATTTGAACCTCAGCATGGACGTTGGCATCTGACGAAGTGAGCCATAAACTGATGGCTCATCTAGTCAAAGAAGAAGATCATACCCAACTTCAACATCGAGTACCAGTTTTTTGTTGCTCCCTTTAAGGTAGACGAGAAAGCTCGACATAAGATGACATCTAATGTGCCATGCAGCAGCATCATGGTCCAAAAGGCCTCTAGGTGATCGACCGAATTAGAGGTTCCATTGTAGCTTTCAAATTTAAAAAGCTTGAAGTTCGGTGGAATGGGATCTTGCATAATCCTCTAAAAAAAGGAGGACCAGTACAAATATTATTACCATGTAAGGAGAAAGTATGATGGAGCTCTTCGATTCATTGGCTCATTTTTTGGAGCCTTTGATTTAGAAGATCTTCACGATCGTTGATCTCTAGAGTTTTCTGGTGGGATAGAGACAAAGCTCTCCCCTAGGTCAAGCCATGGTCCAAGTATGGGCTCTCCACCATCTACTTCCCCTTTTCGAAGGTTATCGATCGGCTAGCCCAAGTCGGCCATCCTCCGACCGGATCATGGGGCTCTAGAGAAGGCTGGTCCAACTGAATTGGCATCGAAGCCTGATGATGTATGGCCTGCACTACCTCTATGAGATCATGAACCTACTGGACCAGTAGGTTGAGCTATCCTATATCCACCATGGCTGCAGGTCGCACTTGAGTTACCAAAGCTAAAGTGGGAGTGGATAAATCTGGATGGGATTTGGCTATAGAGGCCATTAATCATCGGGTCAAAGCTTTCCTGAGAGATATTTTTTTTTGGAAAGAACTCTAGAGAGAAAGAAGAGAGATCATTGCTGAGCACTCCTTTAAGAACTAGAAAACTTTAGAAATAGAGGTGCCCTTCCTCTAGCACCAATCTTGTTGGTGCAGAATCTGGTTGATGTCAGATCGAGCTGGAGTTGGGAAAGAAGAGGTCACCATCGGTGACCTACAAAATAAAGTTTCATCTGGAGTCAATGGTGGTTGCTCCGGAATAACCCTCCAACGATCAAGTCAGCTCTTCTTGCCTATAAAAATGGAGTGCTCAGACATGAATTCAACAGAGTTTTGGAAAGAAGAAGAGTGCTTAGAGAAAACGTATCTGAACGGTCCCTCTTATAGACGAAATCTGGAGTAGATTGATAGTGACAATCATAACCATCTGGTAATAACAATCATAATCGTTCGATCATGAGCCGCTTGGGGCCACGTGAAAATTATTATGGAGAGAGGTGTCGCTCGTAATAGACTGAAAATGACAGTCATAATCATTCAATCATGGGCTGCTCGAGGTCATGTAGAATTTATTATGGAGAGATGTGTCACTAGTAATAGACTGATAATGATAGTCGTAACCATCTGGTAGTGAGGTCGCCTATTCATTGAGATTTAATAGTCGAAGTTTGGAGGAACAATGTATTGGTTGGTGAAGAACTTTGACATATATCAATTTCAGAGGAGTTCGGACTTCTAAAGAAAATATGGCTAGAGGGTATTATCTATGAGGAATACTACTTGAAATCTAGAAGTAATCCATAGGGAGAATCCAGATGGAGTTCGACTAATGGAGCAGTCCAGAAGGAGTCTGATTGATGGAGAAATTTAGCTAAAAAAAAGTTCGGAAGGAGTTTGGCTCCTGTAGGAATCCAACTGAAGAAGAAGTCTGGAAGGAGTTCGGCTCCTAGAGGAATCTGACTGAAGAAGAAGTCCAGAAGGAGTTCAACTCTTGGAGGAATTTGACTGAAGGATTTGAGAAGTCCGAAACGAGTTTAGCTCTTGGAGGAATCCGACTAAAGAAGAAGTCCGAAAGAAGCTTGACTCCTGCAGGAATCCGACTGAAGGAAAAGTCTGGAAGGAGTTTGGCTATTGAAGAATTTTTGATCAAAGCTCTTCTATGATTACCAGTTACATTAGGCTAAGTATCAGACTGGACTTCGACGGGAGAGAAATTTATCCCCAACATGATCAAATCATTTAGTTTCATCAAAAATGAGAAGGAACCATATGTATTCAGAAAGATCAATGGGAGCACTATTGTCTTTCTTGTACTATATGTGGATGACATTCTTCGAATTGAAAATGATATTCGCATATTGACAACAATCAAAATATGGTTGTCTAAGGAGTTCTCTATGAAATACTTAGGAGAAGCATCCATTACTCTAGGAATTAAGGTCTATAGAGATAGATCGAATAGGATGTTAGGACTTTCACAGAAGATCTACATAGAGAAGGTGCTAAAGTGGTTTAGCATGAAAAACTCTAAAAGGGATCTAGTACCCTTTAGACATGGTATTTATCTCTCTAAGAAGATGTGCCCTAGCACACCTGAGGAGATTGAATGCATAAGTAAGGTCCCTCAGGCTTTGGCGATAGGAAGCCTCATGTATGTCATGCTATGTACACGACCTGATATTGCCCATGCTGTGAGTATCATGAGCAGGTATCAGTCAAATCAAGATGAAGAGCACTGAACTTCTGTGAAATGTATCCTTAAATACTTAAGAAGAACTAAGGATATGTTTCTAATCTTTGATAATGAAGAACTCCATGTCCTGGGGTTTACAAACTTGCACTTTATGTTCGACATGGATGATCGAAAGTCGACATCTAGGAATCTATTTACATGCAATGGTGAGCTATCAGTTGGAAGAGTTTCAAGCAGATAGTGATAGTAGACTCCACCATGAAAGCAGAATATGTTGCTACATCAAAAGCTACAAAGGAGGTGCTCTAGTACAAAAAATTTACCGCAGAGCTCGAAGTGATGCCATCAGATGCCGTCCCTCTGTACTGCGATAATAATGGTGCCATAGCCCTAGCCAAGGAGCTAAGATCTCACCAAAAATCCAAGCAAATTGAGCGGCAATACCATCTCATCTGTGATTATCCCAAGAAGGAATACATCAAGATCAAGAGAGTCAACACTACAGAGAATGCGACAGATAAACTAACAAAGCCATTGAGCCAGTAGAAGATCGAAGCCCATCTTATAAAGATGGGACTTAGATTTGTAGCCAATAGGCTTTAGGTCAAGTGAGAGTTTGTTAGATGTGTGCCCTAGATGTCAGATTGGCTAAACACTTGTAATATACTTTCAAGGGTAATTTTATAATTTTGACTACAAATTAATAAAAAGATTATTTTTTATTACAGTGTGTATTTAAAGTGTCTGTGATACATTCTTTGAGTTAATGAAACAACAATTCATATTTTCAAGAGTTGAATATTTAAGATATGAATTTTCATAATTAACTCATAAACTGATCTTGACTGTAGCATCATTATGAGGTTGGTGATCGATCTGAAAGGTTGGTGTACGATCCCTTTCTTAGCATAGATAAGTCTTGAGTCTATGGTGTGGAGATAATAGAGCGAGAGTATAGGTACTCATTAGAGAACAAAAGTACTGAGCTGACCACCTTGAGTAGTCATAAGAAAGTCTACCTTCTTATCGATGACTGGCTCGATGCTGCAGTGGTGTATCTGATTCTTTGACTTGAGGTGCATCGGTAGTTCACCTTGAGAATGTTATAGTTTGACTACACTACAACTCAATTTCCTAGCCATTCGGAATCCTGTGGTGTATGTTGGCTATAGCATGTTCATTGTAGGATTTGGATTGCACCAATAAGAGATCTATCTATCTTGGTAGATGAGGAGTAGTCCTATGATGATCATGAGATCGAGTCCATAAGCCCATGGTCATGGCAATGTGAAGATGATAGAAAGAGTTTTTATTAGAATTTCACATCAAATTCGAATCGAATGATTAATTTATATGACGGATGTTGGGTTTGATGTGTTCACCTTAACTGTAACGCTGTTAGGGCTGGATTAATTCATATGAAGATGATAGGAAAGCTCTGGCTAACCTGATCACCATTAAGAGAGTGCAATCTAATCATCATATAATGTACAAAAATTTCAACATCTAAATGAACACCAGGTGTAAGGCACCTCCAATGTCCACTTAGAAAATTGGATTCATTACTATTCATCTTAATGAGAGGCTATGACTCGGTTATCCCCATAGCTTAGTCATTTTAAGGATCTAATAAATTAGAAGATTTAGATTACTTATGATTTAAAAGAAGATACGAAACAAATACTCCCACTGACTTCACTAAGTCAAATCCTCCCACTAACTTCACTAAGTCAACAGGCTAGGATTAGGATCAATTTAGGTCCATGGGCACCTAATTCAGTCTTACTGATTGAAATCAGTCAAACTAATTTCTAGTGACATGGGTCAGCTCGAATCACTAAGTGATCTAATCAAATCCTAATCGACCATGTCAGCTAGGTAAGTAAGATCAGTGGAAGGGATAGGCCATTAACTCGTCAATGATCGAATCAGTGTGAGTAGCTTCAAATTAAAAATCACTGGTCAAGACTGCCAAGCCTACCTTAAATACCAACCGATAAATTAGGTTTGATATGACCAACCTAGTAATTTCGGGCTTGACCATGTAGTCATAAATCAAATCCATCTTGGTCTCATTAAAGACATGGACTCATTCAACTACAACTATGGGAGTTGATTCTAGAGTGTCCTTGAACTAATCTACTTCAACAATTGATTAGATTTGATCAATTACTCTAGATTAATCCATTCTTTAACTAACCATAGGTCTAATTCAATTAATGGACCTAATCATCTAACTCTTTAACCCACAGTCTTATGACTATGTCTTAAAATTTTTAATTTATAATTCTAGATTCTATAAATAATACTTAATTCTTTTACTTAAATTTTGGATTGATGGGTTGGGGTTTAGTATTTTAAAAATAATTATTAAATTTTGAAAGATTTTATTTTCTATTTTTCAAATGGGTTGACTCGTTCCAAAAATGGGTTGACTCATTTCTCAAATAACAACCTATTGCTAGTTTTAAATAGAAAATCAAGCATAATGAAAATTAAACTATAATTATCTTTTAGATATAATCTAAACACATTCATGTTTAACTTTCTAATTGAAATAATTTTAATCAACAAAATTCTTTCACTATTCATCTTAATGAATGAGTTCATGGTGGCACTCCTATCGCCATAAGGGATCCCCACTGAATGGGAGAAGATGGCCTTTAAATCATACTTGTCCCTTATGATCAGATGGCTTAGTGGCTCATTCATCCTCAATTACTAAGTTATCTAGATCTAAAACACATCATAAATATAGGCATTTAATTTTTTTAATTACATATTAAAACATGTCAAGCAACCCTTGCTCTGATACCATTGTAGGAAATCGAGTAGGGTTCCTAGCATGCTTTTTGAAAACATTTTCAAATTTTATAGTAGTGGAAGTTAAAATTAATCAAATATCAATCTACTACATACATTGATCATATCAATAAATTCTACTCAGGATCTAGACATGCTAATATGTAATTTGAAATTCAAATGCGATCGATCAACAAATCGAATTTATAGACCAATTCGAGTTTAGAGCTAGATACCTGTGCATGGGTAGCTGATCTTTATGATCTGAATCCATCAAAAGAAGCTATGGTGTCGCACTATAGCTGCACACTTATTCGATCTCCATGGTTAAAACACACGAAGCTCTTGGTCTCGACCAGCTCCATCGGAGTGCTAGCTCTTCGCCGGGGCCTTCAATGGCTGATCACATTCGATCTAATCAACAACCTTCTTTTTGACCTCCTAAGTACTCTAGAAAATTCGAACTTGCTTCTTGGAGGATGATGAGATCATGATTCAAATTAGGTGATGATCCGATGCTCACAGCACTTGATCTCTCCACCCAAACCTAAGGTCCCAACCCTAGGATTTTTCACTCACCAGAAAACTTAACGCCCGTAAACTCTCTCACGCCCTTTCTAGGATGAATTTCTTCATGAAACAAATTTTCATGGATAGAGGAGACACTCTCCTACTGGTTGCCTACATTCAAAATAATTTTAAATTGGTGAATAAAGAAAACAAAATTTAGGTATGGGTGCAAGAGTATTTTTCTCTCTTTCTGAACCTTCATCTCGCCCAAAAGAGTGCACCCCACTCTTTTTCTCTCTCTAAGAAATCCTTCCCACATCACACTCAGAGTCTTCACTCCAAAACTCACATGGCCCATTTGAAATCCATATTTAAATGGGCGACATCCAAGGATAATACGCGTGGGAGTGGATAAGAGGTGTTGGTTGAACTAGTTTCAACCAACCAATTTAAATCAAATTCAAATCACCCTCTTATCCCTTTCCACCATACAAACCACATGAGAAACTTGTAGGAGGACTTCCCACAAGCATGCCCCTACTTTGAACAATTCAAAGTTGGGTGACAAAAGCATGGTAGGCATGGAGATTGGATAGGGTTGATGGTTAAGAGGTTTAAACCACTCATTTGATTTCAAAAATCAAACGAGCTTCTTATCTTCCTCCAACACCCCTCTCAAGTGTTTGATGTGTAGAAGGACTCTCCTTTTGTGTACCCATACTCAGCAATGCAAAAAACAAGTGCATGAAAAACAAAAGAGGGTGTGGAGAAGAGGATAAGGTGAGGTTGTTCCAACTTCTAACCGCATGCCTTTGAATTCAAAATTCAAAATGATTCATCCTAATCCAACTCTAAGACTAGGTCAAAGGCAGAAAGAGGAGGGTGTATATACCTTCTTTTGTGAGAGAAATCACATGCAAATTCAAAACTTGCATAGAGAAAAGGGCATGAGTCACAGTGGGTGGTGCGGGGAGATTGGTTTTGAATTTCAAATCACATTTTACTTGGTCCAAATTGGTTTCAACTAAATCAATTAGTATAGACCCAATTATACTAACTTAAGTCCAACTAAATTAGGCTTAACCCAACCTAATAAAATTCTAATCAAATTCAAAATTAATTAGGTCCAACCCCTGATCAAATCAGGGTCAAATCTCCCAAGCGATTAGGTCATTTCATGACCTGATTAGGTCAAATCCAATCAAATTAAATTCAATCAAACTTGATCGAATCCTCATCACTCCATCAAATTGAGCTAATCAATAATCAAATTACTAATTAATCCTTCAATAATATACAGTCTCAATTGGATGGATGTTCGAGCAATATAGTCCCGTCAACATGAAACTCCTGAAGAGTTCCAAACCAGTGGGACTCTTAAACCCAGTGTCTCAAATGAATAGAACTTACAATCTTAGAGTTCCAAACTAGTAGGACTCTTGATCAGAGTGTTTCAGACAAGTAGGACTTAGAGTTTCAGTCCAATGGGACTCTTGGCTACAAAGTCCTAGTCCAGTGAAACTCTTGACCTTAGGACTTATGATCACCCATCAGATCAAGTAGGAACTCCTTTCATGTCGGACCTCATAGATTTGAATCCTAATCTAGTAGCATAAGAACCAAATTTCTATACCAATCAATGTGACCTTCTAGTAATGGTACCTGACATCCGGATAGGTTGAAAGATAGCAGCGCAATAATGACGAACCTGTGGCATATGGTTACCGTATAATTCATTCCCTTAACCTCAATGGTCAAAGGATGATCTAAGATTTACTACCAACCCTAAAATTCATCCATAGTGTATTTCAAAATTCAGTGTCCATCACATGGACCACTCCGATTGAGGGTTTGCTAAATTGAAATACAATGATGCACTTGCTCCAACACTTAGAGGGCTCAATCCCATCTTGATTCGTGCCCCAACTTCATAAGTACTTGACTGCATCCAGTAGTCTTTCGTTATTAAATTAGAAATTTAGATAGTCTGATACCTAAGTATAGTGAGTTGATTGCATGTCACCGTGATGATCTCAGGTCTAAGGGACACTTATATCCATATCCTTTGCAAACAACTCTTGACAGTAGAGAGCTCTACAATTAGATCACGTTCAGTGAAATATATCCCTACACTTCATCTACATGTCATTACAATATCTGCATACCTCTCGTTAAGAGGATAACCAATACTTATGGTACATAATGATTTACATTTGATACATTGTCATCCTAGGTAACAACAAATCATTTGGTCATGAACTAGTTTTAAGGACTAAATGACAAATCCTTCTTTGTCAAATCTGAATAGTCCTAAGAACTTCATCACATGGGAGTTCAATATAGAAAGATGCACAAGAGTGATAAAATGCTAAAATAATAATTTTATTTATTAATAATTAAAGTATATTTTATAAATTAGGTCAACCATCTACAATCTAAATGATTGGCTTTAGGATACAATTTTCAACACATGCCTGGTTTCTACCAGAGTCCACTCAAGCTGGATCTAGAGCTGCTCTCCTTCTAAATCTAATTGCCAAAAATTAGATCTAAATTAGATTTGTAAAGCCTTCAAATCAAATGATGAAGGCAGCGTGCTCATCTCATGAACGTCGTCTCTTTCCTTGAAAACATCATGCCAATTTTTATAGACCTTCTCTTGGAACCTTGGCCCAACCTTTGGGTGTGGAGAAAAAGAAGAAAAGGGGCATGGAAAAAGAGGGGATGGCTGCCTATGGGGAATTGGGGCATGGAGAATAGAGCATATGAAATCCTAGGGTGCAGGTCTCTTAAATAGAGCCCTGCACTACCTCAGTGTTCCAATCAATCGAGCAACCAATTGCTTGATTAGTTTCTGATTTCTTAATTAATTTTTCATGCCAACTCACACCAAAATTTTTGCCCCAAATATTTCATGTAATGCCGAACAAAATAGGTAGGGAGAAGGAAAGAAAGTTTGGTGCAGAATGGATTCTTCCTTCTCTGTTAGAGTTTGATCTCTATCAAAACTCCTTAACTGGTCAAATCTGAAATTTGACCATGTCAAAATCTATTCACTTTGGGTGCACACCTAAGGGGACATGCACCCTCTCTATGTCATACCAAAAAGGGTGTGCACCCTCTCCATGTCGTACCAAAAAGTGGGGGGCACGTGCCCCTAGAAAATCTCTAGGGGGCGTGCGCCCCAGATCCCTTCTTTCTTACAATAGGATCAACCTTTGACCTTGGGGTGCGATAGAAAATGCAGGTGACCAAAAATGGTAGGTGACTAGAAATGACAAGCATTATCCTAAAATCATTTGATGAATTTAGACAATCTTACTCTGACCTGGACAAGTTCCAATTGGGGTTTTGGTTGAGATGAACCAGAAAGACTATAAAAGAAGAATGTTAGATTCAATCATGTGCTAGTATGATTTTCTTGAACCTAATCGGATCTAATCCAAATCAATTAAACTGACTCAGTCCAATTGATCACAACTAGACTCAAATCCTTATATTTGTCACCTAGTTAGGTTCGATTCTATATGATAATGAGATATGTCATGATCTCTATCATTGACATCATCGAAATACCTTTCGATGGATCAGAACATTTCTAATTCATATAATTAGAGTGATCGATTATCAAAATTATTCTAATTCCTCCAAAAATCCACTAGTGATACCTAGCAACATTTGGTGGTAATCCATCAGAATTAAAAGTGAACCTCTCAGTGTAGCTATCTGTGTGAATCGATTGTACTATCATGAGTTCCGATATAATTAGGGTTTAAGGTAAACTCGTCAAAATCCAACATCCATCATATGAATGAATCATTTGATTTGAGTCCGATGTAAAATCCTAATAGAAAACTCTTATCTATTACATCACACTACCATGGCCATGGGCTTAGGGACTCGATCTCATGATCATCGTAGGACTACTCCTCCACTACCGAGGTTGATAGATCCCATCTTGGTACAATTCAGTTTCTATAATAAACATGCTATAGCCAACATACACCTCAAGATTCTAAATGGCTAGGAGACTGAGTTATTGTGTAGTCAAACTATAACACACTCAAGGTCAATAGATGATGCACCTCAGATCAAAGAATCTGATACACAATTGTAGCATCGAGCCAGTCATTAATGAGAAGGTAGACTTCCTTATGACTACTCGAGGTGGTCACGCTCAGTGCTCTCATTTTCTAATGAATACTTGTACTCTCGCTCTGGTGTCTCTACATCGTAAATACAAGACTCATCTATCCTAAGAAAGCAATCGTACACTAACCTTTCTGATCAATCACCATCCTCATGATGATCCTACGGTCGGAAGCAGTTTATGAGTTAATTATGAAAATTCATGTCTTAAATTTTCAACTCTTGAAAATATGAATTATCATTATTATTAACTCAAAGGATGCATCACAGATACTTTTAAATACACACTATGATAAAAAGTAATTCTTTATTAATTTATAGATAAAATTATAAAATTATTCTTGGAAGTGTATTGTAAGTGCCAACCAATCTGTCTTCTAGGGTACACATCTAACAAACTCCCACTTGACCTAACGCCAATCTGCTGCAAATCTAAGTTTCATTTTCTTAAGGTGAGCTTTGATCTTTTGCTGGCCTAAAGGCTTCATCAGTGGATCTGCCTTCTTGTTCATGGTGTTAACTCTCTTAACCTCGACATAACCCTTCTCGAGGTAATCATAGATGAGATGGAATCGCCGCACGATGTGCTTGAATTTTTGGTGAGACCTCGGCTCCTTAGCCAAACCTACGATGCTATTATTATCGCAGTACCGAGGGACGGCATCCGATGGCATCACTTCGAGCTCTATGACGAACATCTTGTACTAGAATGCCTTCTTTGTAGCTTCTAATGCAGCGATGTACTCTACTTCCATGGTAGAATCCACTATCACGGTCTACTTGAAACTCTTTCAGCTGATAGTACCACCATTGCACATAAATAGACTGCTAGATATCGACTTTCAATCATCTATATCAGATATAAAGTCTGAGTCTATATATCTCTAGATGTGGAGTTCTCAATTACCAAAGTTCAAGAACATATCCTTAGTCCTTCTCAAGTACTTAAGGATACACTTCACAGAAGTCTAGTGCTCTTCACCTCATTTCAACTGATACCTGCTTGTGACATAGCATGGGCTATATCAGGTTGTGTACATAGCATGGCATACATGAGGCTCCCTATTGTAGAAGCATAAGGGATCTTGCTCATGCATTCAATCTCCTCAGGTGTGCTAAGGAACATCTTCTTGGAGAGATGAATACCATGTCTGAAGGATACCAATCCCCTCTTGAAGTTTTTCATGCTGAACCGCTTCAGCACTTTCCCTATGTATATCATCTGTTAGAGATCTAGCATCCTATTTAGTCTATCCCTATAGACCTTAATTTCCAAAATAAAGGATGCTTTTCTTAGGTCTTTCATAAAGAACATTTTTGATAACCACATTTTGATCATTGTTAACATGAAAATATCATTCCTAATAAGGAGGATGTCATCATGTACAGTACGAGGAAGACAACAACGCTTCAACTGATCTTTTTGAATACATAGGGCTCCTCCTCATTTTTGATGAATCCAAATGATTTGATTACATCATTAAATTGAGCATTCCAGCTCCGAGATGCTTACTTATGTCCATAGATGGATCTTTGTAGCTTACAAACCTTGTGATCAGCATCACTGGATGTGAAACCTAGCAACTATTTCATATAGATATCCTCCTCAAGATATCCATTTAAGAACGTCGTTTTCATATCCATCTGCCATATTTCATAATCAAAATAGGCTACAATAGCAAATAGTGTGCGGATGGATTTAATCATGGCTATTGGCAAGAAGATATCCCGATAGTTAGTGCCTTCACGCTTACTATATCCTTTTGCCACTAACCTAGTCTTGAATATCTCCATATTCCAATCTACACCTATCTTTCTCATGTAGATCCATTTGCACCTAATAGATACAATACCTTCAAGTGGATCTACCAAGGTCCAGACTTGGTTCGATCATATTGAGTCAATCTCTGACTTCACTGCCTCTAACCATTTCTCAGAGTTGATATCTGATATCATCTCGTCATAGATTTTGGGATCATCACCATGAACCCCATTTTTTGTGAGGAACATTTTCTCTATATCTTTTGAAATAATGCCTAAGTATCTTTCAGGAGGACAAAAAATCCGACGAGGTGGAGGAGGTTGTGATTGGACTGGCTCAATCTGATTAGATTTCATAGGTTTCTTAGCTCGTTGCTCTTGAAAGACTTTTTCCTCAAGTCTTATTTGTCTTCTGATGCCACCATCTTGAATAAACTATTTTTCAAGAAAGATGGCATGTTGACTCACAATCACATTATGATCTTCTGGAAGATAGAAATAATGTCCTAACGACTCTTTAGGATATCCTATAAAACAAGCTCTAAAAACCTAGACTCTAACTTCTCCGCCTGCTATCTATTGACATGAGCCAGACAACCCTAAATTTTGAGATGACTAAGACTTAGTTTCTTACCATGCCGTATCTCATACGATGTGATAGGAATAGTTTTAGAGAAAATCTTATTCAGCAAGTAAATTACGGTCATTAGATTATGTGTCCAAAAAAAATCAGGAAGGTCCATGAAGCTCATCATGTATCAAACCATATCTAATAGGGTCTGATTTTTTCATTCTGAAATCCTATTGAGTTGAGGTATTTTAGATGGAGCCCATTGAGAAACTATATCATTTTTCTTAAGATAGTCTAAAAATTTCTGACTAAGGTATTCACCTCCTTGATCTGATTGAAGAACCTTAATGAATTTTTTAGTTTACTTTCTACTTTATGTCTAGATTTTTTGAACTTTTTAAAGGCTTTAGACTTGTGTCATGTCAAATACACATACCCATACCGAGATAGATCATCGATAAAGATGATGAAAGACATAATTGCCTATGGCCGGCACATCAAATGGGCTATACACATCTATGAGTACTAGGGCAAGATGATCTGTGTCCCTTTTCCCATGTCCTATAAAAGGAAGCTTGGACATTTTGCCATTAAGGCATGATTCATAAATCGGATATGACTCGAAAGTCAATGGACTCAATAGTCTGGATTTCTCCAATTTGTTAATCCTATCTTCCGCTATATGATTTAGCCTGAGGTGCCATTGATACTTATCATTTAGACTATCCCTAGATTGCTTTAGTCCTATGACATTCATGTTTTGCTCGACATTTAACATAGATACATCAATATGCAACTAATAGATACCATTAATTAAGAATCCACGTAATTTTGTTTCTTTCAAAAAAAATAGTATAGTGATCCTTAAGAAAGTTAATAACATAACCTTCATGTGCTAAACAAGAAACAAAAATCAAATTTCTACTTGCTGCAGGCACAAAATAATAGTCCTTAAGAATCAAATCTAAACTAGATGACAGTCGAAGAGGACAGGTTCCCATGGCTACAGCGGTAACTCTCACTCTATTTTCGACGTGCAAGATCATCTCACCATCCCTTAGCTGTCTGCTCTCCTCAAGATCCTGCATGGAAGTGCATAAATGAGCACTAGATCCAAAGTCAAGCACCCAACTGGATGCAAAAGAAATCATTAAGTTAGATTCAATCATGAGCATACCTCCAAAAGGTCCTGCCTCTTTTTTGTTCTTCAGGATGGCCAGGTATAAAGGGCAGTTCTGCTTTCAATGACCATCAGAATTACAATGGAAACACTTTTCTTTGTCGGTGGCCTTCTTCTTCAGCTCTCCCTTCTTCTTCTTCCCACTTTCTATCTTTTGCTTCTTCACAGACTTCTTCTTCTTTCCAAAAAAATTTCTTTTAAAGGAAGTCTGCTCCACAGCAAGAACTGAGCCTTTTGAACCTTTCATAGAGAGCTCAACAATAACTAGCATGTTCATAAGTTCAACCAAGGTATTTTAAAGTCTATGCATATAGTAGTTCATGATGAACTGCCCATATGTATTAGTCAAGAATTGTCGAATTATATCGATTTGCAAGTCCTTGTCCAACTTGACATGGAGCTTCTCAAGCTCCTCTAAGTCCTTGTGAAGGGAAATCCTGATTTTCCGGTCCAGGTTCATCCAGATCTGATTAGATCAAGAGATATATTTCAAAAATTTTCTCTTGATCTTAATCAGATCTTGATATGTTTCAGATCTGATTCTTATTATTTTAATAAATAAAATAAAACAAGATAAATTAAATCAAATTCAATTTACCTGATTTGGGTAATCCTATTACCCTGTAGATGATCCTGATTGCAGCGGAAGGTTCTGGATCTTAGCCACGCAAGCGCCTGGCCTCTACCGGTATCCACTCGGGTTGGATCTGGAGAACCTCTTCTTCTCTATCACACCTCCAAAATTAGATCTGGATCTGATCTGGAGGATCTTCAAAACTCTTTTGAAGATCTGCAGTCGTCCTTTTGCAGCAGCGCAGCCTTCTTGCTTTTGATCGCCTTTCCTTGATCTGAATTGCACCAACCAAAGTCCAAAACACTTTTTGGACGTGGAGAGGAGAAGGAGGAGAAGTTTAGGCATGGAGGAAGAGGGGAGAGGCAGCCTTGGGGTGTGGGAAATCTCTATTGAATTAGGGTTGGGCGCAGGGTCTTATTTATAGACCTCTTATGATCCAACTCCTCTTCCTCTCAACCAATCACAATCCTTTGTGAAATCAGATCTAAATCTGATTGGTTGGAATAGAGACCCCTGGATTCCTCCTTAGAGGGCGCCTAAGACCAGTCAAACTGGATTCTTAGTAGAACTCTGATAGGAATCCAAAAGGGAGGTGGAGTCCTTGTCCAACAAGGACTCCTAGGCGCCTCCTACTTGGGCTCACGCCACCCTTGGCGTGCGCCCTTCTCCTTGCCAGGTTCTGGCAGGGGGACAAGCCCCCACCAGCTCTCCAATAGGTGCATGACATGTGGTCAAAAGTCAAAGGGTCAATGGTCAATGTTTGACCAGTCAAAGGTAGACTTTTGACCAAAGTCAAAGAACAAGAAATGGCAGGTGACCAAAAATGGCAGGTAATGTCTTACAAATAAGACAACCTATTCTGACTTGGACAACCTCCAGTCAAACCATATGAAGGCTTCTGATTGAGCACAAACTCCTTTGGCTCAGTCAGGACAACTTATTTATGATAGTAAAAGAAGAACGTTAGGTTCAATCGAGTGCTAGCACGATTTCCTTGAACCTAATTGAATCTCATTCAGATCAATTGAACTAGATCAATTCAATTGATGATCACCAGATTCAAACCCTTGTTTGTGTGACCCAGTTAGGTTCAGTTCTGTATGGTAATCGGATATGTCATGATCTCTATCATAGACATCATCGAAACTCCTTTCGATGGATCAGAACTCTTCTGATTCGAATAGCTAGAATGATCGATCATCTAAATCATTCTAATTGCTCCTAAAATCCACCAGTGACACCTAGCAGTATATGGTGGCAACCCATCAGAGCTGAATGCGAACCTCTTGGTGCAGCTACCTGTGTGATTAAGTTCTTCTATCTTGAGCCCCAATCAGATTAGGGTTAAGGTGAACTCGTCAAACCCTAGTCTCTGTCATATGATATAATCATTCGATTCGAGTCCAATGTGAAAATCTAAATAGAAACTCTTTCT